>CM068590.1:19973773-20486224 GCA_035048485.1 Pteria penguin
GTATTAGCTCCACCCATTAATTACATCATAACTATGCACATGCCATCATGGAAATTAAACTCCGCCATTTTCTGTACAGTTCATTTAGAGAAAATATGTTGAAAATGGAAATATCATTGTTTGACGGCACGTACTGCACTTTAGAATAAGATTTCTTGTATTATCTAACCAGATGAGAATTTATTGACATTGACAATGTCAGTATTGATATCTCATAAGCATATTTATTGACAGTGACAATGTCAGTAATGATATCTCATAAAGAGTGACAATGTCAGTAATGATATCTCATAAGAGAATTCATTGACAGTGACAGTGTCAGTAATGGTATCTCATAAGAGAATTTATTGACAGTGTCAGTAATGGTATCTCATAAAGAGTGACAATGTCAGTAATGATATCTCATAAGAGAATTTATTGACAGTGACAGTGTCAGTAATGATATCTCATAAGAGAATTTATTGACAGTGACAGTGTCAGTAATGGTATCTCATAAGAGAATTTATTGACAGTGACAATGTCAGTAATTATATCTCTTGAGAGAATTTATTGACAGTGACAGTGTCAGTAATGATATCTCTTAAGAGAATTTGTAAACAGTGACAATATTAATGATGAGATTTCTTAAGAGAATGTATTGATGATGACAATGGCAGAAATATTAATATCTCTTATTTTCTGGTGCTTAAATAATTAAAGGAATTTGGTTGGGTATAAAGAACAGCCAATAAGAATTCAGAAAATAAGAAGGATAACACCTTAAAAATATTTGTTAATGTTAATCCTTCACCTTTTAACTTGTATTATAGATGTTATATGTTATTGCATAAATAGCCATAGTTAACATTATCTATAATGTGACTTTTATACTGTATCATTCATGACTTTAAAATTATGAGGAAAGGTGATTGACTCCCTTTGTTTGATAAAAACTTGCATGAACATGTTGCATGTTGCTTTGATGTGTATTGACCAGAACTGACACCAGCATACACTGCAATATATGCGTGTACATACATTATGTACATTTGTGTGTTGTGAAGGAGTTTCTCGTTTCCTGGTACATGAAACACTCTGATGTGATCTCTATTAGTTTAAAAGGAGATTTAAGATCGTATATTAACAATCTAAGATTTTATTTATTGTTTTGCAAGAAATTTTGAATAGAAATGATAATTTATTCTATTAATATTTGTTAGAATATAATTTATCTAAATATAGCTGTTTTTACAAATAATGATAAAAATATCCCTCTGCCTTATGCCAGAGTAGATATTTTGGCTACTTTTAGCCTTTTCATTCAGACTTCTTTATAACACAAGTGTGTTTAAATGTTATGTACATTTAACTAAAATGTCTAAAATCTAAATTGATGAATCAGTCATGTGACTTTTTTTTTTTAAGAAGAGTGATTTAGATCATGTTTTCCAGTCAAATTAATATTGCTAACAACCATTCTTGTATTTTTCCTTGACTCATTCATTTTTCATGCCTCCAGATTTTTTTTTGTATTGTCTGTCTGTTTGTTGTCTCTCTGTTTTTTGTTTGTCTGTTAGTTGTCAACTTTAACCCTCGCCAGAACTTGTAGACGGTGAGAGATGGAGACTTTATATTTGGCACCCATTCTCCACTAATAAAGCCATTTCAAATTACCCATGGTCAGTGACCTCATGAACTTGACCATGACAATTATTCTAAATTCTTGTTGCCACCGGGGGGCATAATGTTTCACAAACACATCTTGTTTCAGCTAATGTAAGTACATGTTTTATCATTTCATTGCTTTCTTTCAGTATTGTGAATACTACCCAAACTACGAGAAATGTAAAAAATGGTTGGAAAAGAATTTACCTGAAGAATTTGAAAAACTCATGAACGACAAAGAAAAAGGTATGAAAGGCATTGTCTGAGGAATACACCACTCTTTTCATGCATACCAGAGATGGGATCATTAAGACTCCGATTTAATGATCAGTTAATATGTCAATAGATGAATTCCAAGTCTTTGATCATGCTTTGAAATTATTAAATACTACGCTAAAAAGTACCCAATCAACAAATAATGATCTTTCAATTGTAGAATTTCAGTTATAACAAATCAAAGTGCAAAAATCGTTTTTTAGGGATTGAGTAGATATCACATTTTTCCTTTCGGCTAGTTCACTTGTAATCCTTCTCTTTAATTAATCTTAAAGGATATTGTTCAAATAACGTGCCTACAGACAAACATTTCAATTTAAATTTAAGATTTTATAATAAAAGAAACAGAACTCTGAAATGGCCTATTGATTAAAGATATGCAAACAATTACTTATCAGTCACTTTTAATGAGGAGGAATCCTAATACCATTAAGTGAGATGAATTGACGTGCTAATCTGTCATAACAAATTAATTAAAGTAGCTGACAGGTTGTTTACATAAGAGATTACTTTAAGCTAGGGAAATGACCCTAGCGAAATGTTGCATGTGATAAAATTGTTTAGTTGATGAAATGAAATTTGCAAACAGTCTTTGCAATTTGTGATTCAAATTGTAAAGAAAGAATGGGAAATTGGGTTGTGTGTAATCACTCAAGTTAGATTTGCAGTTTAGTCATTAATCATTGTTTAATTACCATGTGATTGAAGTGCACTGTTTAAATATATCATGCATCAGATTGGGAGGTTGGTGAATCATGCTTTTGAGTTTTTTAGCTCACCTGAGCCAACGGCTCAAGTGAGCTATAGTCATAGAGCGCCATCCGTCGTCCTTCGTCGTCGTCGTCCGTCCCTCCGTCGTTAACTTTTTCACATTTTCAACTTCTTCTCTGGAACTACATTGCAGATTTGGATCAAATTTTGTGTAAATGATGTACTCAAGGTCCCCTACTAAAATTGTGTTCGGAATCCAGATTCCCTCAGGGGTGGATCCAGGGCGGGGCCAAAAGTGCCCAAAACGGTACCCGTCTTCAAACATCTTCTTCTCCAGAACCAGTACATAAATGGGGAAACTAATTGCATTTCAACAATCTATAAAGATGGGTTATTAAAAATTGTGTTCGGGGTTAAGATCCGTCAAATAGAAATTTACGCTTTTTTGACGTGTTTCTGGAATTAGTCATTTCAATGCAGAAAAGTGTGATGTTTTTCAGTTAATTGATATTGATGATTTCTTAATGACTATTTTGATCATAATTGTGGTAAGGAATATTATTGTGAAAGAATTTTGTCATTATCTCAATTTTTGGATTTTTTATGAATTTTTTAAGACTTCCAAAAAAAAAAGGGGGGGGGGGGGGGTTGGCCATTTTCAACTTTTTCTACAAAACCATATGAAAGATTTAAATGAAACATGGAATACATGAAGTACTAAAGGTCCTCTATCAATTTGGTAAATTTCATCCAAATTGGTTAACAGAGAATGCCACCATGTCTAAAAAGTAGGTCTCACAATGGTACATATACCACTTGGTAATTGAAATATGGAGAGTAGCGGATCAAATCCAGCTGTGGTCAAAAATGTTTTATTATTTCTTTACACATCTAAATAACACTCAACATATGAAATTAGGCAATTTTAAGTTTAAGACTTCCAAAAAAAAGGGTGGGGGGTTGGCCATTTTTCACATTTTCAACTTTTTCGACAAAACTGTTTGAAGGATTTTAATAAATCTTGGTAGAAATAAGTCACTTATGATCCTCTTCAAATTCTGTTGTTTTTGTCCAGACCTCTTTACTCAATATTTGAAACAATTTTAAGTTAGATCTGGACAATATTGGAAACAATTGTTGTTCATGACCCAGACTTGAAATCAGTCAACAAAAGGCCCCACCTAAAGAAAATGACTAACTTGTTGCTGTGAATGGCATCTTGAAGAGACAAAGGAAATGCTTAATATCAAAATCACCTGAATAGATGTGTAAAAAAAGTGTTGTTTTTTATTCTAGTCTGATATAAAATTTGACATATTTTCAACATTTATGTTGACTTAGTCACAGTGATGCAAAAATAAATGAATTCTTCCTTCATGCATGACTGATCATCTAGGTACTCAGATGAGCGATATAGGCCCACTTGGGCCTCTTGTTTTGCCAAACTTTCAACAATGTTATGTCACATTACAACATGGAAGCTGGAGGTATCCAATGTCTTAAATGTAGAGGTGCAGTATGGGAATCGAACTCAAATCCTTTACACCATAAACCAAATGTTTAATTACATCACCAAGTGTGCCCCTCATATATGAAATAAATACTCATTATAGCTACTAGTGTATTTATTTGTCTTCACTAATATACCATTTCAAGATTCATACTGGACCCCAAAGTTGTGTTGCAATTTTTAGCAACCTGTTTGATTTTTATATCCTCAGATAGATAGATTGTTTTTGTCCTGTTTGTTTGATTGTTAGTGTGTCTGTTTGTCAACTTTAACCTTGGCTATAACTTTTGCACTGTAAAAGATAGGGCCTTCATAGTTACCTTTCGTGATTATGCCCTCAAATAGATAGAATGGGGGCATATTGTTTTTTACCTTTCTGTCTCTATGTCTGTCTGTGGGTTTGTTTGTTGTCAACTTTAATCTTGGCCGTAACTTTAAACTGCAAGGGATGGAGACTCCATATTTGACATGTGTACTCAACTAACGAAACCCTTTCAAATGACACCATGGGCGATGACTGTTTGACCTTGACAGTGACCTTCATGCTAAAAATAACTTTTTGGACTTTGGTGCCATCGGGGGCATTATTGTTTCTCAAACACAGCTTGTTTTGTAAGCTGGTTTTTAAAATTGGTGTATAGTACATGTATGTGTCACGTTTTTTTTAAAATTCTTTGGCACTCTAGAGGAAAATATCACAAATGAGAAAAACATGATAGGCGGTATGTGCACTGAATATATCTGTTACTTCATAGGATTAATAAATTTTCATCAAAACATAATACCCTTTAGGCTTTAAGAAGCCATATTCATTATATCTGATGTACTGTAACCTCAGGGGAAGAATTTCAGTCTAGACTTTCGATAAACCATGTTAAAGATACCATTACGTGTAGCCTTATGAATTTAATTTCCTCTCACCTTATGTTCCATTGACCCTATAAAAGCGTCTTATTTTGCCTTCATTAAACATATTACAGATGTGATGTGTGAAGTCTGTAAGATGTGAAGTTCATTATACTCCTCTCGTTAAAAACATTTTTATCAATGCTACACTTATTGGTATTCCTAAGCCTTATTTCGGTTCAATAACACTAAAAACTGGCGGTCACTATTTGGGTCATAAGCCATGTGGATCAACTAATCTAATAATAATTTCTAAAGTTTAGATCAACTGTACCTAACTTTGAGCTCCAGCAGATAACTCAAACTATTTTTCCCGGTCCATTGCAGTTTTTTCTTTTTGAGAGAGTGACTCATATTTTGAAATGAATAACCTATTTAGATTTTCTAGTTTTACTTTGAACTCGATGAAGAAGACCAATATTTATTGAAAAAGTGAATTTTGCAAAAATTCAATGATTATAATGATCTGTTGAGTAAAGTTTAAATGATTTACTTAGATTTGAGAGGCTATTCATTTTTTCGTGTACCTAATCATATTAAGACAATACATGATTCAGGTCAAGGACAACTCATCTTTTATGCTTTATTTTTATTTACTGAACCAGAAATTGCAGTGACAATGAAGTAACTTCTGAAGACCAACTTCACAGTGAAGGGTTGTTAAATTTTTCAAGTCCCATTTTCATATGCCTGTTGTAGGTGGACGTATCATGGTATAGCATTGTGAGTCTGTGGGTTTGTGGGCCAGTCCGCACCTTGTTAACATGATACAGACCATACCATTTTGGCTAGGATTTGCAAACTTGGTACATTTATTTCTTATGGCATGGGGATGAACCCTATTGATTTTCAATATCAATGCAAAATACGAAAGTAACTGGTGTCACATGACTATGGCACTAACAACAATGTACCACAGTGGACATTCACAGACCCCTGAAATTCAGAGGTGAGACCAGGTGCCCGGGAGGGGTGAGCGTCCCCTGTTTGGCTAGCCACACCCGCCGCGAATGTCCTTACACACAGACGAAACAATAATAATTCAACACTGTATATATAAATGAATGTGAACAAACACTGTATAGAAAGTGTCAAAGCCACATAACATCAGGAAAAAGGTATAATAACATTTAAGTCAAACCCTCCGCGGGGAACTTTTTCACGAGCTCCACACTGCAAAGGGAATAAGTGTGACATTCATGCAAAATACGAAAGTAACTGGTGTCACATGACTATGGCACTAACAACAATGTACCACAGTGGACATTCACGGACCCCTGAAATTCAGAGGTGAGACCAGGTTCCCGGGAGGGGTGAGCGTCCCCTGTTTGGCTAGCCACACCTGCCGCGAATGTCCTTACACACAGACGAAATAATAATAATTCAACACTGTATATATAAATGAATGTGAACAAACACTGTATAGAAAGTGTCAAAGCCACATAACATCAGGAAAAAGGTATAATAACACTTAAGTCAAACCCTCCGCGGGGAACTTTTTCACGAGCTTTACACTGCAAAGGGAATAAGCGTGACATTCATGCAAAATACGAAAGTAACTAGTGTCACATGACTATGGCACTAACAACAATGTACCACAGTGGACATTCACGGACCCCTGAAATTCAGAGGTGAGACCAGGTTCCCGGGAGGGGTGAGCGTCCCCTGTTTGGCTAGCCACACCCGCCGCGAATGTCCTTACACACAGGCAAAACAATAATAATTCAACACTGTATATATAAATGAATGTGAACAAACACTGTATAGAAAGTGTCAAAGCCACATAACATCAGGAAAAAGGTATAATAACACTTAAGTCAGAGTTATTTTAGAGGCAAAATTAGCAAATTTTTGAGAATGCAACTTTTAAATAAGGTACAGACCAAAATGCTTATGCTAGAACTTTTAAGCTTTGCACACTAATCTTTCATGGCTGGAAGATGAACCTTATTGATTTTCAAAGTTATTTATAAAAGTCAAGGTCACAGTGCTTATGTCAGTTAGATTCTTGTCTAGGCCATAATTTTTAACTACTTGTGTGGATTCGAATAATATTTCACAGAATTGTTGCCCTGGACCCAAGGGTGTGTCATGACTTGTCTCAAAGATAATATCTGCGAGGTCAAGGTCACAATGAATATGATAGGTAAATCTTTGTCTGGGCCATAACTCTTTATCACTAACATGGATCTGAGTAATATTTAACAGAATTGTTGCCCAGGAACATTGATGTGTCTTGACCTTGAACCAAGGTTATATCTGTAAACTCACACAGCATATGATGAATAAATCTTTGTCTGGGCCATAACTGATAGGCAAAGGGAGAATTGTTCCATACTTTCAAATTTCATCCCCTCAAACAAAGCGAGGGGCATATTATGCCACGCTAGGTGTTGCTCTTGTTCATACACTGATCTTCTTATTCCCATGGTGATTGACATAATGAGACTTCATAATCTGTAGATGAAGATGGTGACGGTGATACAGAAAAAAAGCGTCAGAAGAGAGGAGGAAAAGGACAGATCAAAACAAAGAAGAAAGCAGAACCACAGGGCATTAAATTAGGGACAGCTAAACGAGGCAAGAAAAAGAGGGTCACCATTGTGATAGGAATAGGAACATATGGTAAGCATGAACATGAGTCTACAGGATCTGTGATTCATAATGATTGACGTTTTGAGTGGTAAATAGAAACATAATAAGTATGTTAAGCATGAGCTTTAATGTTCAGGATCTTTGATTCATAATAACTGACATTTTGAGTGGTAACTTTTCTCCTAAAATTTCCAGTTTCGTAATAGAATATTAATTGTTTCTTACGTCATTTTGTGGGAACAGTGATGGTTTTTGCCACCAAAAAAGTCAGTTTAAGTGAAGTGGTCTAAAAAGAAATACACGTATGTAAAGAAAATAAAAGAAGTTACATGAAAAGTTAAATTTATAGTGGAAGATATATGGCAAAATAATATGCATTTTTGTGTGTATTTCTTTTCATTGCATTTTCGGGGGCAGGTTGATAAAATATATTTCACATTTGATTCTTCCAAATGTGGGTCAGAATTAAATAAAGAATTCATCCTTACCCACAATTTGAAACTTAAATTTGAAACGTAATGTACATTCCATTTCTTTTCATAAGAATGAATTAATTCAGCAATACAGCATTATGTTTTGATAACCAATGTCTTGTTATGAATATGTTTCTCTTCACTGTTAGTTTCTCAAGTAGAAATAAAGTCCAAATAAAAATTCAAAATTTATTAATTTGAATGCCTGAATAATATCAAAAATTGAAAATGCTTATAAAGTTCCAAAATACAAAATGCGATAATTCCAGTTGTACAAAGTTGTCCTAATTAAAGATGATCCAAAAAGTTAACTCCCCAAAAATGCTCTCATTCATTTTATATAAGTTGCATGTACAAAATCATTTACATGTGCAAACTCTGCCTCCATTACAAAAGTACAGCCAATCAGAACATAGGTTACAAATTATGTGAGTTCAAAATACTGAATTTAAATGATATCAATTCTTAATCAAGTAAATGACAAGCATAAGAACACCAAAAGGAAGGAAAGTCTTTGAAATCAGATAACTCAGAACAACACCCCTCAAATACTTACTTTGGAAACCTAATAAATGACAGATTGAAATATGTACCATATGTGAACAGAAATAACCAATTTCATTTGGTAACATTCAAGGAATGCATTTTGCATGATATTATATCCCAGTAAATGTGAAAGTATTCCAAATCACTAAGAAATAGAAAAGTTAAATCTTAACTATTAATAAAAGATATAAATAAATCCTAAATTACTGAATTTGATTTTTGTACATCCATATTATTATACATATATACAACGGTCTATTATCTTTGAACAAGCTATATTTGTTCTATTTTTAGATATAGATCTAAAGGACGCTAGTAAGATATTTTCATCCAAGTTTTCGTGTGGATCTGCTGTGACTGGAGATGATGAAATTGTAATACAGGGTGACGTAAAAGATGATCTCTTTGATTTCCTACCAGAAAAGTGGCCAATAGTAAGTGCCTGTTATAGCATGGTATTCTGGGAATAATTGTGATAGCTTTTATGGCTGTGAACGTAAAAACTGACAAAAATTTCAGACTGTTTATTTCAGGACGCTATTTATGTATTTGGAAAGACTGCTTATTACTTTTATTTTTAGCCCACTTTTCTAGAAATTACGAGAGTTATTTCATAAAATTTTACACTGGGATACGTTTTATGGAAAAATTTTAACTTTTTGTCTTAAGTGGGATGATCTTGACATTTAATTTAATTCCGAACCTTTGGTCATCAAGACCTTTTACATCAGTATTTCGCTAACTGATCTTTGACATTCTGTTCAGTATCAATACATTTTAGAAAGGTTTTCTTTAGCTGCCAGCTTCTTGTTTTATGAAAATATGCCAAATCTTGTGATGTGTTGTAGCATTGTACTGCTAATGTATGGCTTTGAATGAGTAAGTACCAATGATGAAAATTTAGGTAGATAGTGGATACTTCATTTTTTTTTTATCTAAATCATTACATGTATAATATCAAGAGCAATATTTTAGGTATATCACATATTTATTTCAAAACCCAAATCAAAAGATTTATTGGGTATAGCTATACAAGAATTCTTTTCTATTGCAAGGTATTAAATAACTGTCAAAGATAATTTTAGACAATGCTGTGGATGGAAATAATATTAATTTAATAAAAGTATAGAATAAGATCAATGATGTCTAATGGAAATTATTGTTCTAAATTGTAGATGCTTTACAGTATCCATAAGGGTTTTTTTTTAATTGATAGATGGTAATATTCTCAATTTCAGTTTAGAAATTATGTTGTTAAATGGTAGAGTTTTAATATTGATTGAAAAATCATGCTGCTTAGTTATTGTTTTCTGTCACTATAGATTGATGAGAATGATTTACGCTAACGTAAAGTGCTAGCATTTTCATTCCAAGTTCAGAAACTATTTTGCTAAATTATCATTTTCTGTCTTTTCAGATTGATGAGGATGACATAGACGATGTAGGAGAGATGAAAAAATAGTATATTGGACGTCGATATATTTATTGTTTTAATGCCTTTTGTAATGTAACGTTTTATGCACTGCAAAATGTATTGGTGCATCATGTACAGTAAATTATTGAACATGTGAACGTTTGTTATTTATGGCACTGTTAAGGCTACTCAGAAGTAAATGAATCTGTTGTTCTCTTTGTGAGGGAAAAAAAAAAGACGATTTATTTATTATCTCAGGGGAGATCATTTGGAAATATTACTGGGTTTTAGTTTGCTTCTCTCTGTTTAATAAACATGTAGAAATGACCTACTTAAGGAATGACATTAATAAAATTTTACTATAGAGGTATAGAAATAAAACGGATATACATATTGTATTATCTGCGGTGAATTATACAAAGTTTGTAAATTGTTTTTAAATTCTATACCTTTATAGAAAAATTAATTTTTAATGTCCTTCCTTGTAATTTAATTTTTTTTTTTAAACAAGAACAAAAATTTTGATGAAACTTGCAATAATTATTTGAAAAAAACCCTCGAACATTTTTTAATTTGGTGCATTGATAAGTACGTCACCAGAGAGTGCCAATCAGAGCCAACGTTGTATGTCACCACGACGACAGTTGTATTCTTCTATTGATACATAGAAAAACAACTCTGATAATGAAGTTTAATAGGCTCTATATGGTTGTTGCCTCATAAATTTAATTATTTTTTTGAAGAAATAGTTCAAACTATGTATATAATAGTAGGCACTTAAATACGATGAAACATTTTTTTTTAACTTGAACTTGTGCCCAGAATATTAGGAACCACTAGAGCATGTTTGATGGAATTTGTAGAAGTTACCTACTTTTGTTTCTTAGACATAACCCTGCTAGATCTGTGTTCTCATCTTTGATTTATGGATTTAAATATTGGAAGAACATACGGGTAGCTCGCACAAAATGAAAGTTGTGCATTTGTTTCCCTTTGGTATTACCTTCTCTGCATGTACATGCATGTGTAACTGAATGTTGTATGATATATTATATAATGAGATGTTTTTATGCCCCTGCAACTTACAGTTGAGGGGCATATTATTTTACCCCTGTCCGTCTGTCAGTCCATTATTCCGTCTGTCTGTCCCATTTGGGATATATAGCTTGTGTGGTAAAATGCTTCTACAGTTTTCATGCTAGAAACTTTTTAATTTCCTTGATGTTTTTACATATATTGAAGATGTGCATATTATCAGAGTTTTGATTTTTATCACTGGTTAAACTTGGGTTTGAAGTTGGTTATATCCTCGCAACAGGGTATATGCCTTTTCCGGATAACGCCTTCAAAAGTTTTAATGCTGGGAAGTTTTCACTGTATTGGCTGTTAGTATATAAATTGAAATTATGCATATCTTCAAGATTTTAATGTTCTCAATATTTGCTGTTTGGGGGGTAGTTGAATTTTACTATTATTTGAAGTATATCATTGTAATAGGAATACATAGCTTCTCTGGATAATTCCTCATATAATCTTAATGGTTGGAAGTTTTCACTTTGCAGGTTGTTTGAACACAGATTGAAGATGTGCATATTATCATGGTTTAGATTTTTATATTCTCGCATAAAATGTGGGTTTATTACGCTATACCGCTGTCTTCCATCTATGCCACCTATCATGTCTTGCACTTCCTCCTAAATACTTGGGGGGATTTTGATGAAACTTGGTACAATGAAAGAACACCATATAAAGATGTACATATTGCAAGGGGAATGTTGTTCAAGAATTACAGGAGTTATGGCCCTTGAACGTAGATTTTCTGAAAACACCTTGTCTTTCCATCTTCTAAACCCTTAGGGGGATATTGATGAAACGTGGTATCAAGAGAGAACACCATATGAAGATGTGCATATTGCAAGGAGAATACTGTCCAAAAACATTTGCAGGACATGACCCATGGACTTACATTTTCTATGCAAACTACCTTGTCTTTGGCCCTTCTTCCAGACCTTCCGTGGATTTTGATGAAACATGTTACAAAGAGAGAACACTATACGAAGATGTGCATATTGGAAAGGGAATGGTGTCCAAACAGGACACAACCGCTGGACTTCAATTTTCCTATGTAAAATACCTTGTTTTTGCAACTCCTAAACCCTTTTGTGGATTTTGATGAAACTTCATACAAAGAAAGATCACATAATGAAGTTGTGCATATTGAACAGGAATTTTCACATCTCAATATTTAAAACAATTGTAGTCGGTGTATTTATGAAAGAAGGGAGTTGTCAACATGGGAAGTAATGGATGCGTGAAGAGGATTAATTAACCTACGTATAAATGAAGGAAAAACTGAACTATTTTACTAGTTTGAAAGTCATCTACATTTACCACAAATAGATTAGATGTTTAGTTCTAGTTGGATTTTATCATGTTTGAGGTATATCTTGCAACTCCTCATACAAATTTTTGATGGTTTTATGCCCCCAAATCGATACATCGGATGCATATTGTTTTTGTTCTTTCTGTTTGTCTGTCTGTTGTCAACTTTAGTCTTGGCTGTAACTTCTGAACCGTGAGGGATAGAGACTTCATATCTGACATGCGTACTCAAGTAATGAAGTCCTTTCAAATGACCCTAAGGTCGATTACCTTTTGACGTTGACAATGACCCTCACGCTAAAAATAACCTTTTAAACTTTGATGCCACCGGGGCATTAGTGTTTCTCAAACAGCTTGTTTTATGTGTAATGGTTTTGTACATGTTGAATGGAGCATACTGCTATGAATTATTTTAGTTCAGATGCTTCTGTATTTCTGTATTCCTTAAGGTATTCTATAATAACATTTCACATTTGTGGTTGCATTGTCTGTGTCTCCGAGACACTAACATTTCTATGGCGATCCTTAATCATTGATGTTATTACAGCACAGTTGCTTCAGTGCAAATTGCGGGGGCATCTCTCTGTCTAGTTTCATGTGGATTTTTCATTTAATGTGTAAGTCGATCACTGCGTGGTCTGTTTGTAACTTGTCTCTTTTTTATGTCACTACCAACATAATTTCTCTTGAATCGTGACGGACTTTACATTGCACAGAAATCAGGACTTGTGTAGCAGACTTGGCCAAAACACTGGTTTTTATCGTGTTATTTGAAAGATAAGACACCGAAGAACAACGAGTGGAACTCGAACTCCAGACCATTTGTCGTCGAGCCAGGCATGCTATTGACGTCGATACCCATGCTCAAGTTTGGTATGCTTACGTGCAATGCTGAAACTCTCACCAAATTTATGCCATACATATTGTAGCACTGTAGGTCATGTTCGGTGTTAATCAGTAAGCTGTCATTCACCCAACCATGTGTAAAGATCCCATCATCCAAGTCTTCATGGTTAGGGAAAAGATTCTAGAGCTATAGAAACGAAATGCATACCAATGACTGTTAATTGTAATCTGGACCTGAAATATGAATTTATGAATGTACAGATATTTGTAGTAAAATTATCTTTTAAGCACGAATTCCTAGGAGAATCCATCGCATTCTTCTGCCATTCATCATGTATTTTTGATAGAAGTTCTCTTGGGTACATATTCTCCAGGAATCCATACACTAATTATTGATAATGACATTCAGTAAAAAGTGTTTTCTCTTTCCAAAGAATCTGTTTGGATGCTGACTCCGCGGCAGTTAATTGTATCTATCTTTGGAAAGTGCTTTCTGCTTTCTCGGAAATACTCGTTCAAGTTGAATAGACCGTCTTCATATTTTACATGTTATAATCGGCCCAAGACCCGACATGTTACTTTTTTGCTGGGCTTTCCGTTTTGACGTGAAGGACTAGATAATGACGTTACAATTTAAGCAAATACGTCACAATAAAACTCCCGGCAAATAGTTGCATGTCGAGTCATGGACCGCTTATATCATGTAAAATATGAAGATCGTCTATTAAAACATGTTTATGATGTTGAATATGGTATTCAGCAGACCCATAATTTTATCATTAAAAATCAGGTACAATGAATCGGTAGAAAATGCATGCATAATTCTGTACATCGGTAAGCAATAGATAAAATATCGTATAAATATTGAATGTAAACGATTTTTAATATTAATACTATATGTAAATTAAGGCACTGAATTTTGCAACATTAAATTGCAATCACCTGTTTTGTATGTATTTCATAAATACAACGAATTTACTATAGCAGCAATGATTCGTGAAGTCGGTTTGACGTCACAGTAAGATTTAAATGTAGGTAAACACGGAAACATTCCGAGGATGACCTAGGGCATACATTCGGTGTTTTTATCATAGACCTTAAGGCAACTTTGCTGAAATATATTTTGGGCACTAGATCTATACGAGTCATAAGACTACTGAAATTTATTGAGCAAGATTACGGATATTGATCCCCTCTTCGTTAAGATTTACATGCCGATAGTTTGCTAAAATGAGGTTTCAAAATTTTGGATTCTTCGTAGAAAGCGATGATGAATTCCGAGAATTATCCACAAACAAATATAAGACAAATTAGGTCGTGTGACCAATCCGACGTCTAACATACTCTGTTACATACGAATATTCCTTGAAGTACTACATATTTTACGAACTCGACACGATGCCATTGGAATTTAGATTTAGGACCTTCAAATGGCATCCTGATCCTTTCTGAATGAAGTCAATGCCCTCACCTCATTTCTAGAACAGCTAAAGCATACCATATTATCTATTATATAATTCAAGATAATGATAATGTTACAAGCGCGGGCACTTTTCTTGCTTCATTGACGTTCATCGTGTTTGAGAATAATGAAATTAATTTTAATGATCGCTTAAGGGCATGTAAAATTTATTTCCGTCTTCAGCCATGTTTTGTGAATACCTCATTATCGTACATTCAGACAATATCTGTATTATCACTGAGTATATCAATTAGCACCTCAAGTTTTAATACTTTGAAATTTACATGTCATCACATTTAATGACGAACTAGCTTTATACCGGATTTCTCGACGACTGTATCCTCTAGATTCCAATCATTCGGACATTGATCCAACTGGCAATGATTTGATTTTATTGGACTTTATATACACGCTACAGCAGTAGATGCCTATAAAAATGAATACTTTTGCACCACGGAGAATATTACAAATATTTATGATGTTTGTTAAGGGATAAACAAATTTTATGCACTCAGATTATACAATTATCAAAGGAGACAAGTCATAAATGTAAAATTATTATCCCACGATGTGATTATGACAATGTGTAATAGAGGAATATCATAGCAGTCGTTCCCCCTAATGTTTATGTTGTCTAACCCATAAAACGGACCACGTTCCTTTGATTAAAACTGATCAGATGTGGAGAAGTCATGAAACGATGAAGTAACATGCTGTTTTGCAGTATCAACACTGTGGGATATGTGAAAGAAGTCTAGATAAACTATGATCTTATGGGAGGTCTGGAATCATGGAATATGGAGTCTACCAAGCTTTATAACAATGCATTATTTCAGTGTATATTGAATGTTATAATGAGATTTTTCATTTGTATTTTAGAGGCTAGTATTGTGACGAAAACAGAGAGAGAGAGAGAGAGAGAGAGAGAGAGAGAGAGAGAGACCTCCTAGTGGATCAAAATAGTTGACAGCACTGTTAATTTCTGTATTCATATTATATCTTGACGTTGTTATGCTACCACTTGTATGTCATATATGTAGTTTAAATCTGAGTGTTTTAAGGGAAAAGAGAAAAATGAATGAATGAATGAGCCAACCATCGTTATGTATACCAGCAACTGACTTATCTACATGCCACATCCGGGAATCTAACCCAGTTATGAGTTCCAAATCGCAACGCTTTAATTTGCTCAGTTCCGGAGGCCCCGAATATTTGTTATAAGTAAGAGACAATTTTATACGATTCCTAAGTGCAAGCTTAAGGCATACGTACAACTATCCACAAAACATTGATAACCAATGTATACACGCATGTTTTCACTTGTGGCATCAAAGTACGATAAAAGATGAGAACCAGAGGTTTAGAAAGTATAAAAAATTATCTAATCAAAAGTAATTATAGTTATAAGTAGCCAAATATTTTCAACAAACAATAGAGTTTTCTTATAGTATGCTTTGCTGATATCTGAATGTTTTTACGTCCTTGAATCTTACAAAACAAGTTAGGTTTATAAATGATAGAGTGCTTTCCTTACGTGTCCTGAATGCTATGAGCCATTTACTTGAAAATACCATTTAATCGAGTTAAAGAGAACTTTAAGACCGCCATTAATATAGTACACAGAAGAAACATATATCATCTGCTCAAGACATTACCCTGGAAAAACAATTTTCTGAAATCCAAATATTCCAATAATCACAACAAAACAAGCCATAAAAGAAAGATTGATATCGAATATTGTAGACAATTTGACATTTGGTCGACAAAATACTCGCCTGGTTGCATTCATGTCACTTTCAGAGATGCAGTGTATCATTTGTATAGAAACAGACTTAATTTGATGATTTTTTACCTCTGAGGCGACGCAAGAAATCATATGACAACTATGCTGTTATACAGATTCCATTTGTTTGACTTTTAAGACTAGGAGACTGTGCCTTTGTTCTGAAAGATTTCTTAAAAATGAATTTCATGTCACGATCTCATCCTTTATTATAATACTTTTTTTTTCATTTGAAAGTTTTTATCGAGAATCATAGTCATTAATCTATCTATACACTTTCAAATTGTTTACACATCAAATTCGGAAGTTTTCATTCCGAACAGTCTTGTTTCCCCATCACTTAAAGTTCAGTATCTGTAAACATGTAATAAAATAATGATTGTGCGGTAATAAAATCAAATAAAAACTATAAACATAATTATTGATAAATAGTAAATAAAACATACCATTAAAATTAAATTATAACAAAGGCACCATAACGATTTAATGTCAGATTCACTGAGACACTGTAAATCAACTCCACGAAACACAGTCTTTGGCGCTATCTAGATTAAATTACAAATGTATTCATCACTTTTTATGGTTAGTTTTGTAAAATACCATTTCTCATACAACATCGCAAAATAATCTAATAATCATCTTCAGATGTAGGTCATTTTCCACTAAAGATCGGCTAGTATAGTTAATTCTATAGGTTTTCAGTGAAAGGCCATCAACTATTCATGAACATAGATTACCTAATTTCAAACGAATAAATAGTAAAATCAAATAACATTTGGCCATTGGAAGATTGATACAGACGACGGAAAAACATAGGAACAGACAAGGTCATGTGAAACGTATTGTACAGATTAACTTAAGTTGATGTATCAACTTAAGACAATTCTTAATTCACTGATATCTAAATTTGTAGCAGTTCTAAAGATTAAATTTCATTAAGCTTCATCCATATTCTTTATGTCTTTACACATACAATACTTTTCTGGCTGATTAATTGGATCGCTTCACATTTGCTTCATATTTCATTTGTTTAAATTTGGATTACAGAGGAGGGTTTTGTTACAAGAGGTCAACGTTACACCCGTAAATTAATTCCTGCATTGTGTGATCCAAAACTAAAATGTTTGGTTTTTCTCGCATATGTGGAAGAAGGGATAAGAAATCTGACTAATGCTGCATGACAAATTACATGGCATAAATCAGAATAAGTACATATATACAAAGATATAGTAAAATGTTTGATCAAAGAAATATAGAACATATATATCTTTTAATTTTGTGCAACGTATGCGCATTTCGACAAGTTATGTCTCGTCAGTGATGCTCGTAGCCGAATGATTGGAATTCTCAAAATATATAAAAATATGAAGAGCATTGTTGAAGCTAAAACGACCGAAAAGTGAACTAAAGAATCTATCTAAGGACAGAGCTAAGCATGAGATACTCCTTAGTTCAAAATAATGTTGGAACAAGATACAGAATTAAAGTGATGACATGGTTGTACGATAGTTACAATCAACCCGACCATCAACAGGGGGGAGGGAGGGATATAACTATAACGACATTGACACGGGTCTCATAACTATGGAAACATTGTTACCATTCTTCAGGTTTTTATGTATCAAAACATTTATTAATGTTGTGAAGATAAATAGAATTGAAACTGAATGCATATTTTATTTCTATACTTAATATACACAATATAAGATCGGCTATCACAAATGTATAAACAAATACAGTGTTATATTACCGAGCAGTAGTCAAAAGGATTATCTATAATACAAGTAAAGTATGAATGGTACAATATTATACTACGTAACACATATGGTTTAACAAGAACTACGATCAAATGAGGAAGTCAACATGTCAGACGCGATTTTTGATATTTGCAAACATGATCTGTATTTAAAATAAAAAACAGCAACAACAAATAATCATAATTATAATAATAGAAACAAACAAACAAAAAAGAAAAAAAAAAAAAAAAAAAAAAACAGAAGAAAAAGAAAAGAAAAAAAGTGGACTGACGTGTAACAAGGTTTCTTTTGTCCTCGGGATATTAAATATTTCATTATGTACCTTACCTCGGTGTACGAAGGTACCATACTCAGATGAGGCCATAGTATGTTGAATCTGATAATACACATAATACTAGGTTATAAAAGAATATTAATTTAACAATGAGGGAAAATAAGGTGTCTTATGTTTTCTCTGTGTCAGCTATTATACACATAGATTGTAGTTGATGTGCAAGAAAAGGATTTATAACACTTCTGTAACAGGAGTCTTGTCACTTAATTCTGCAAACGTATCCAAGAGATCTATCATGCTCCTTTAGCTGCTAAATCACAGTTCGAGAAGCAATTATTCAAAGTTAGGCAGTATTCCCAAAGTAGTTCCCATGTCGTCAGCACTCAATCATGATTAACCAAGACACTCGTCTTTGACTCGTCGTCCTGATTCACCAAGTAGCTCAGATCATGACAGAGACAGATTGTGTTATCTTGCTATAATGATGGTGAATTATAAATACGTAAACTCAGCGATTTTTATTTTTCATTTATTACTACTTTTTTACGGAGAGTGTGGACTTTCTTACACAATTTACATATTTTTCAATGAAAGTTTTTGAACCTCAACATTCATTGTGCAGGATTGAGCCACTACGTTAAAGAGTTTGTTTACCTCCCGCTTTTATGGTGCTTTATGAATGGAAATTGTTGAATCCTATTTGACTCAACCTACCGACGATTGTAGATCCAATCTCTTTCCTTAGCAGTTTAGGACTTTAAATAGTTTCCTTTAATCTTTATTTCTTCTGCCGTTGTGGTGAGTGGAAAGGTGGGCCCTTAAATCGATTAACCAAATCAATTGAATAATTAACGTTCTTTAATTGACCGTCCTAAGTCGGTGCCACAACTGCTTTACTATTAATTTTGTTTTGTGACATCTATGTTCTCATTGTTTGCCTTTTTGTCCTGTGAGGACTTATGTAATACAGCCCAGTCACATATTTTAATGTTTGTTTTTTAATGTACATAACTCAATTATTTTCACATTGATAGTATAACGAATATAAAGACGTACGGAACAAAATTTAGTCTATTTCCATATATACAATGTATATATAAATTCATATATCGAGTGATTTCTTCAAGAACAAGACGTCGGTTTTAAATTCAATAACAAAAACTATACGAGCATTAGTGTTTTTTTTTCAATAAATGATTATTACTAAACTTGTACATTTTGCGTGGTCGCCTTTAGATCTCGATTCTGATTTGCTAACGTAAGATTGATGCGCGAAATTTTGATTTATCAGTTTCAAAAAAAAAAATAAATAAATAAATAAATAAATAAATAAATAAATAAAAAAAAAATAAATAAATAAAAAAGGCGTTATCGTACTTGAAAATTCTATTTTGTTATATCTGTAATCAAATTATTAAAAAATGACTGTAAAATACTTTCCCCTATCGATGTGAAGACAAAACGGATGCAGAACTAATATAATCTGCTATGCTTCACTTGTGCATTGGTTTTTGTCAATATATCGATAGACAGAATTATTTTTCAGTCATGTCTTGAATAATACAAAATAGATAAATAAATAAATAAATAAATAAATGAATAAATAAATAAATAAATAAATAAATAAATAAATAAATAAAATAAATAAATAAATAATTTGAGGAGTGATCACCTAAGAACTTCAGACGTCATCCTTAACTCTATTTCTTGATTCTCCATGTATGGATATGTTAACTCGACCTTTTTATTCAACCTCAAAGTAAAAAACGAAGAAGTACCGAAGGGTAAACCATATCTCATAGTCCATGGAATAACGGGGACAATATCGTGTTTAGTGTCATATTGAGACAAATGCGAAATCGAGATGAGACCAAGTGCCCGGGAGGAGTAAGTTCATACATGTAATTATGCTGGTGTGGCACAGTGAATAAGGTGCTCGGCTCGTTACCGTGAGGCCCTGGGTTCGATTACCGCCATGGACGCACCGGTGTACTTTCAAATAAGACAATCCCGTGTGACCACGGTAGGCGTGGCATGTAAAAGATTCCTCACTGCTTTGGGTGGTTCCATTACAAAGATATAAATTTCTATGCAATGCATCAGGCAGGCTGTGTCATCATAAAAGTGAAAAAAAAAATCGCAGAGTTACGTAAAATGGTAATTCACTAATCATACATGTAGTCTGGGATAAAAATTTATACAAATGATTCTCCATGCTGAATTCACAAACGAAAACTTCTCTGGCTTCGGAGGGTTAAGAATAATCTAAATTATTAGAATGAAACTCTCTGCAGTCTCGATGTAAAACAAATCGTATAAATGTCCCATTTTGAATAGCGTGTGTTGGAATGTACAAGTATACAGTCGAGCTGCTTTTAAACGATGTTCATTTATTATTAAACTTTCTTTGTAGCGAATCTACACAATATTTGTATATTGATTCGGACGGTCATTTAATTTGACAAAAGCCAAACAAATGGTGTGGTTAACCGGTTAACGGGCCCACCTTCCCACTCACCGTAACAGCAGAAAAATCAAAGGACGTGCATTTAAAAATTTATAAATAATCCTCCATGTAAAGAACAAGGGTCAACAGGTATCGCATATTGAGAGGTCTTTTTTTCCAATATCAGTGCAGTACTATCCATTGTATCTTTGCTGATTTGCGGACGTTAATTGCATTTAGATATCAGAACATATGTACGTGAATTTATGGGCTCAGAAATTCAAGCTAATTGTTTTTTATTATGATTTTCAGACACAGACAAACATGCATGTCATATAATAGAACTGAACGACTCATTTTAATAATAACTCAGTCAATTAATGTTCTGTTTCTTTTTATAGCAAAATCAGGCAAGATGATAATAGCGATTTTAGTGGTCACAATTAGATAGAATAATTATCAGAGGAACGACAAAGTAATCTCCATTAATTTAGCCCTCCATCATTCCAGAAGTAAAAGAGCAATAAACACACAAAATTGACAGTGAAATAACTATGTGTTCCACATGATATAATGTAATTGGTACAAAAGAGGTCAGTGATCTTTTGGGGAATCGTTGTACTACTAAACTTGTCAACTTGAAGTCGCTGTGTTGGAACCGTTATTGGAAGCTGAAGTTGTTCATCAACCTAAAACGTAACGGCCCTGTGTTATATATTGACAGAATGCAGAAGCCACTTGGCAGCAGATTTTACTCATGATCTAGATTTCTAGGGATCAAATCCAAGGTGGGTTGTTGGTGTCCAGTGCTTTAGACGAAATAGTCTGTACTGAGGTCCCTTGTTACGCGTAAATTAAGGTATTTCTTAAGGTATTTTCATGAAACTGAGTATGACACCAATTGTTTTTCAATTTTACTTAATTTTTAATGTTAAAATATGTTTTGATAAATCCTTCGTAAGACACCTTATGTATATACTTACACTTGCACAAACATACACATACACAAACACTCACTTAACACATATACTTGAGTACATGCACACCCTTGAACACACACACATATACATTCACACATAAACACGTCTACACACAGCTACACTTATGCATTCTGTGACTATTTTATCATTTGAACAAGACTATTTACCTGAAGTTTGAAGCTTGGAAAATTATGTTTTGTGTGTAAAAAGAACATTTTATGTGCAGTGTACTTGCAGTTATAGTCGATTGACTATTTCCAAGTAGGGTTGTGTTAAACATGAACACCTTCTGTATATGTATGTGGATTTGTATTTATGTGTCTTATATTTAACGAGTCCGTTCTCGGTACGAGTTTTAATGCGCTGCACAAGTTTTAGCGCATGCCGATCGATTGTAATCGTTAAAATAGTCGGCGTCTTAAAAACATTGACAATATTTAAAAATTATCAACAAATTATAAAATCAGCATAGTTTAACCGAAATGTATCTACCCAACATTAATATATCGAAATTAATTCCCATAATATCTGATTACGACATTTCAAAACGTTAAAAATAGGTTTTTTTGAGATTTTCCCCCAAAATTGAACCATGCAGTGAATTTTGCTACAATTCTCTGAAAATTATTTTTATTTAGCATTTCATCACTGACGAAAAAATGATCAGTTCCTATTGTAGTTTTTGAGATATTTTTACCCAGAACGGCCTCGTTAAAGATTTTGAGCAGTAGACAATTTTCTATACAACGCACGATTTGGACATTTTATCATGAATCTCTCCTCTTTAATGCACGGTACGTATATTCATATACCAAATGATAAAGTTATTATAGATTCTAGTCTTCAGTATTGCACCAAGGATTAAGATTAATTTAATAGTAGAGGAAATAGATACTATGATTATTTGGTGACAATATACAATTCATTTTTGCTTGGAATTTTCTGAAAGTTGATAATATATTTCACTGAAAACAAAATTGTAATCCGTTGATTCAAAACAAATTAATTTGATTGGTACCAAAAATAAATAATTAACGAGATTTCTTTTTCAAAGTACAATCAAATAGACAAAATGCTACGATACAAAGCAGTAGTTTATTAGGAACGTATAGTATACCAGACAACTAGATATATGAAGTGCCATGGAAAAGTAGGCATCCCCTGCTGACCGTCCACACACGCCATAATAAGATAGAGAGCGGCTATAACGGATACCTGGAAGAACCAGGGATGGCATCAGGTGCCATGGAAGAATAAGCATTCCCTGATGACCGTCCAAACAATCCAAGGTGCTATAGAGATTGACTATCACGGATCCCTTGAAAAACCAGAGGTGGATTCATGAGGAGTAAGCTGCACCTACTGACCGGTCATTTATCCATTGTACGCATTTTACCTTCATCAACACAGTCTGATTTTCTACTTACATATACATGTAATAGGTTTGTTGATAATCTTGCATTGTGCCTTTTATTACCCCGTGTTTTATGTTGCACTGTGATGAACAACGTATTGCAGCTGTAAGACGGACTTTTTTATTTATATTTTTAGTTTCGTCAGACTGTTAGTTCGACCTCCCACATATCAGGGGGGAGTTTTATTAAAGGTCGTAAGCCCAAACGTAGACGTAAACTTTGCTAAATAATATTTGTCTCCTACCGAAATAGTTTCAGACGTAACGTACACATTTTACAACGTTTGCCAATGTAATTGCGTATAAACATAGACTTCAAGAAATATTAAATTGACGTACACGTAAAGTTAGAAAGTTTACATCTACGTTTGGGCTTACAAACCTTAGTAAACTCACTTCAGGTACGTTAGATCTCCACAAGACAGACAGACCATGATTAGCACTTTTTCATGTCATTTTATAGATTTTAACCTAGATTTCATGAATTTACTTTATCAATGTTTATATATAGCTATGGCCTCTCAACATCACATGTCGGAAGGACCTTTTTTAGAGCCATTCATACATGTATTTGATAAATCTGATATGGCAGTGAAAGAACCCGGAAACCAATTAACTACACCAATTTGTGCCTGTGGTCACTTCAATTAATCGTCTAAGTCAGTTCCGCAATTGCTGTATAATCGAATATTTTTGTGACATTTTCTCGTCGTCTTTGCTTATTCATCTGCTTGCTAAGATCTTGGAGCTTATTATCATACAGATGAATCACATTCCCTGTCGTATATTCTCACTCACATAGGGCCTTTAACTGAAATTTACTTGTCAAAGTCTCAAGAGTAAGATATTGATAAGCCATAAATGCTGAGCCAGCGAAGGTCAGCTACTGGTGAGGTTGCTCGCTCGTGGCCGAGAGGTTCTAGGTCCCACAAGCGTGTCGCTTTCAGGATGAAACAGTTGAAAACCTAGTTATCATATGGTTGCTATTGGTACGTATAAAGATCTCACATTGCTTTTAATGGGTCCGAAATTTAAGTTGTGGTCATTGCAAAAAACTGATCAAACTATGCAATAGAAGCATAATCTGTATAAAGTGTGAATTGACTGATCGCCAAATTCCATCATTGCACCCCTTTTCAATTGTTTTAATTATGAAGTCATAATCGACTGGCCCGTCAATCATTTAACTAGTTATGACGCCACAATAAGTAATGAGCATGGTGCAATTTGGATCTGGTGATCCTTTATTTATGACTTTCAATCTAACATTGTCATTATCAATATTTCAGATAGCTATCTAGCTCTTGACATTTAGCTCCGGGTTTGGTCCTAGACATATAATATGCCGCAATAAGTTACAGTTTATGACATGTATGAAGAGATGCATGGCTACCACGATTTCGAATACATCCCCAGCGGACCCAGTAAACGCCATAAGAAGGATCATTGTTTCCTGGTATTATAAACAGTCATATCTCTTTCAACAATTATACAGATGTATTTAAAATGTCTTCTTGTGTTGATAAGAATTCATGTTTAATACATTGAATGAACAGCGCTTCAAGCTATGGATATTTTAATGTCTAATTTCTAATTGTATTACAACGCCGGTATACCTTATTCGGTAGATGCTCGCTCGTGTCCAATGACCCTGACTTAGACTCTCGCCGGTGGTTCGCTGATGTTCTGTCGTTCGTATGAGACATTGAATACCTAGACCCCATTTCAAGGTAAAAAGGACACGTAAACATTCCTCGCTGCTTCGGATTGGTGAGTTGCATAGGCCGTGCTTTGCCCCTAGCAGATGTTATCACCAAATGAGTACAATAATCGTGGTGTGCCGTAAAACAAGAATCAAACAAACAATTTCATCATGTTGCAGGGTCGTTGAACCATTAAAACCTTATGAACAACATGTCTAAATCTACATATAACCATGACCTCATTGACCCGAGTATTTAAGCATTCTGTGCTCAGTATTCCAGGATTTACTAATCTGGTCACGGACACTGAATAGATACTGTAAATCATTTTTACATAGATTTTCTGGGTCACGATTGCACGCTGTAGAATTTGTAAATGCTTGATGACTTCACTACTGACTCTATAGAATTGATCAGTTTTTCTGATGCAAGGTCCACAGTTATAACATGGGCCATTGTTTTTATTAATCACCAACTCACTCCTTAAACCATATATTAAATGTATGTAAATTATATATACGGTATCTTGTAGAGTCCCTCAAAATCATAGTACACACCTGTGTATTTTCTTCATCATAATGTTATCGTGTTAGCAATACCATTTTCAAGGAGTTGAGGTTTAGAGAAATAAATTCATGTTTAAAAGAGTATACAGAAGACACCTGACCAGGCTGTGCGACCTAAATCACCAGGGACATGTACATAACACACGATGAAAGTAGAATTAACTCAGGAAACGGCATTACAGAAGTTTTCGATTTCTATTGAATTTACATTGAAAATATCGATAGCGTAGTTCAAGTGAAATAAAATGACTTGAATTGGAGTCATCAACCTTAAGTAACGTATGTTGTAGATATTAAATTACAGTAAGAATGTAGTGAATACAGCGACGGTTTCTAATCAATATCGAAGAAGTACCAAACCGTTAATCATTCTCAAAGTCCAAGGACAGATACAAAATCGGGTAATTTTAAAAAATGAACTGTTGTGAACCCCGTAATTAACTTATGTGATTTCCAGGATGTAGGCATTAATTAAAGTAAAATATTTATCATTACGTGTAGATCATTAATATCCGACTTAATCATTAGTCAGAATATTGATATGGATTACCTATAATTCTCTTGATTGTGTTATTTGTAACTTTTTAATGAACTTCCTTAAGGCTTTTTGTATCCCATCGCTAACAGGATCGTATTTGTGGGTATTGTCATGAAATCGTATTAATTTTCAATATATATATTGTTATGAAGTTGTAAAGTGTCTTCATTTACAAAAGGGAGTAAGTTGCCTTTGTTTACAGTGTAAGACAAATGTTGTTCTTTTTATATTGTTTCTTTTACACCTCAATTACTTTATTTTGTATTTATGGGGGGTTGATCCTACTTTTTGCGTGAGCCCACAACATTTACCAATGCAAAACATCCTCTCGAACGAGATTATAATCACCTTTGAAAATCCTTTCCGACAATTTAAATCGTCTAATGCGTAACGACTGGATCAGTGTGCTCTTAACATAAATATAAATGTGTTTTGCTCTTGTCTCTTAATTTGAACATATTCTCTACATAAATAAAATGGAGTTCAACAATGTGAGAAGTGTCAAATATTTCGTTCTCTTTTCATTACATAGTCAGGTAGTGTATATGTAGTACACGAGATAGGATGTTTTGCGGCAGTTTGAATATATACTAACGAAAAAAAGAAATTGTGAATAATGAAAAGATAAATAAAACTGAAAAAATATTCGTTGATCCCTCTTTATTCTTTAAGACATAGTTAAATATACTAAACGCATGTTTGAGTACAGTATCGCGTTCGATTCGCCTTGTGTCCCTCATGCTTTTCTGGAGTTTCGAGCTAGGCGATTCGTGATTAGAAGGCGATTACAATTTCGAGCATTCTGTGAGAGTAATCAATGTATTGAAACGGAAAAACATTGCTTTTTGAAAAAAAAAAAAATAAATGCGAGATTCTTCGCATGATTGGAAATGATCTTTTGAGTGTTATCGGGATGCAAGAGGCTGGAATGCATCAAAGCAATGTGGCAAGGCAGTTAGGAGTTCATATTAACACTGTGAATGCTTTATGGAGACGATATCAGCAAAATGGCACCGTTCGGGACTGCCCCCGATCAGGACACCCTCGTGTGAGGCGATACATATATACGGACGTCACATTTGCGTAATCGATTCCTCTTGGCTTCGTTGACCGCTTAAAACATCCCTGGACATAGACGGATAAGTCCCCGTATCGTAAGGAACAGATTATCAGAGGCCAATATCCGTCTTCGACGTCCTGCTATCCGTCCTGTTCTCCGGCGTCACCGTGTTGCGAGGTTAGTGGGGTATAACTGAGATTGGGCGGAAGTTCTGTTTGCAGACGAGTTGAGATTACAACCTCGACAGTACTGACGGTCCTTTTAGGGATTGCTGTCGTGCCGAAGAACGTTACATTGACGCCTGCGTTATTCAGCGCCGCCATGTCGGTGGAAGATGCCTTATGGTCTGGGATTACAACACACTGCAGGACCATTTAATGATATTCTGAGGCAGTTTAACCGGCTTACGCTACAGTGACTGCAGCACGTGATCCCATTCATTCACAACAATCAACGTAGCTTCAGTCTGAAGCAGGACAACGCACGACCGCACAGCACAAGTTGTTTGTGACTGTCTACAGCAGCAAAACGTGAATGTGCTACCCTGGGCTACAATGTCATCGAATTTATCTGCTATGGAACATGTTCGGGATGTAATAAAACAATGTGTACATCAAGAGCCAAATCCCCTGCTACGCTGGACGCTTTGCGTCGTTCTTTGTCGCGTATATGGTGGAACTATATTCAGGTATTTTTGCATAACCTGATTCGTTCAATGCGTCGTAGGCGTGAAGAATGCAATTTGTGGTCATACACCCTATTAAACTTGTGAAACTTTTTTTTGCACCCCCTTTCTTTCAGTGGCTGTTCGTATCCACCATAATGGATATAATCCGTGATTCGATATTTGAATTGAAAGAAAATGCATTATATTAAATAATGATATACATAAAGCAACATAATATTTTGTATTTGAATCTATAAATGAAATTACTGAACTACACAGTTTCTTTTGACGGTTAGTATATATAGACTGTATTCTTTCTTTGTTAAAGAATTGGATCACCAACGATTAACCGAACACGCAATTATAGACTTATTATTAAAGTTTACTAATCATTTTGACTATGATTAGCACTTTTTGATTAATATCAGAAAGACGAGATTAAGTTTAATAAAAGAATGGCATTGAACGGAATACTGGTGTATACAACAAAACTATGAATATCATGGACGATTAGAAGTCATTAACCCACAAGGTTGGGTAATGTTCCATGGAGAAGTTAGTATCCCCTGGGGATTGACCTTGATAGGGCTAGCATCCTTCTTATTGTGTTAATGATTACATTTTAAGGAACTTTGCTACTTTATGATTAATAAATTTCCTATACCATTTAAATATCTCCGATTATTGAAAGGAAGATCTTATTTGTGAACACTGTTATATTTTCATGGCATTTGTTATCCATCAGAGATGCGCTATAAATATATTACTAATTAAAATATTTCCGGATTTGGATCACGTGGGAAGGTTTCCTCTGGTTATTTCTGTTTCTTCTTTAAACGTGAGCATATAATTAAAATATTTCATTTGATGTTTAACAAAAGCCTGAGGGCAGTACTGTCCAGTAGAATCACACCGCATTTCAAATAAGATGACCCAGATTGTTTCGCCTTCCGGATCGGACTTTCTTAATTTATCACATTCTGCTTTCCTACTTGTCCTTCTTATGCGACAGTATAAACCGAGGCCCGGAGTCATCACAACTTGGAAAGGTCCCTAACATAGGAGAATATTTTGAAAGCCATTCGCCAGGCAGATGTAGCAATCATATAAGTGCAATGATTTTAGTCAAGCAAAGGAAAAAATAAATGAATAAAAATGAGAATTTAAACAAGCTATGATACTGACATTGACTTGTGATAAATTATTTACGGTCGCTATGGGGATCTTGTACGTAAATATGATGTGCCTCTTTCTAGAATGATTGATAATATTCTGGAATGCGACTAAATGACCTGTTCAGTGAACACCAATATGACTTTGTATACCAGTTTTGTACGTTCGTATGTACAATTAGGAAACCAAAACTCTTGATTTTGACATGTTTCTTAAGAACTGTTGTGACGGGTGATGCATGCAAACAGGAGAAGCTTACTCTCCCCGGGCACCTGGTCTCACCTCGGAATTTTTCAGTATTTCGGGGTTCACAACAGTTTCTTTTTGAAACTTACACGATTTTGTATCTGTCCTTGGACTTTGAGAATGATTAACGGTTTGGTACTTCTTCGATATTGATTACATGTATTACAATAATTCAAGGTCATACATGTACACGTTCATAGAAGTAGTTTGTATACCCATTATTTAACGGTACTAGGTAAGTGGCATCCATCACTGATTTGATTATGTTACCTTGTATTTTAAATAAAAAGAGTTTTGCACAATTTTTCAAGAATTCGCAATTTTTCGTATTCCCAAATATACTTTGGATTCATTGTCTCAATATTACTTCGTATGATGATTAATTTTTTTTGCGATAAGTGGTTATTGAACCATTTTTTTTTTCTGTTTTTATGTTAGAAATGGGAGAAATTTTAAATAATCAGTGATGTTAACCATTAATGAATTTAAATTTTTCATTTCTCATATAAAATCATCATACTTGACTTGCGGTGCATAGAGGCTTTCCGTGCTTTTTTTAAATGTGAAATGGCAATTATACTGCTATAGTCTCGCATAATTTATCCGAATGAACAAACAAACAGACAAAAAAAAAACCAAAACAAAACAAAAAACAAAACAAAAACACCCCCCCCCAAAAAAAAAAAAAAACCAACCCCCCCAAGAAAACCCCCAAACCAACGACCCCCCCCCTCAAAAAAAAAAAAAAAAAAAAAAAAAAAATAATGATAATAAAAAAAAAAACCCCGCAGAATAAAACCCCGTAAAATGGTTTTCTGTGTATCTATGTTGTTCTTAAACTTCTTAACTAATTTGACAGCTGTACTATAATTGAACAGTTACAATTTAATATGACTTCGAGTTTTACTAGCTTGCATAATGCCACAGTATCATGGTGGGCGTGACATATTTGCAATCTTGCTCCCCAATCTCTTGATCCCATCTCTGGTTATTTCAGTTGACCTTGATTGCCAATATTTCCGGGGTTTATATTGGTTATATAATGCTAAGATACCGAGCAGTGCTCAATAAGAAACATATATCGAACAAGACAAAAGGAGGTGGTGCAAAAGGAGAGTAAGCATCCCCTGCTGACCGGTCACACCCCCTTAATGAAATGGAATTATTCAATTCGGTATAACTTATAGTCATATTAACAGTAACATTATAACCGTAGTCACAAGCAGTAGTCATGATGCATAAACCTGTGTGACATTGGATTGCAATGCAAACGGTTTACCAAGGACATTAACCAAATAAGGAAATCAGGAAGTCGAACAAGAATGAGCACAAAGAAGAGTTTTATATCAACGGTAAAATTTGCGGAATGAAGACGTCAAAGTTAGTTTATTGAATCCTTTTTACAAAGTAGATTTCTCGGTAAATGAAAGACATATTGTCGACTTGTAAACCTGCATTATTAGTGCCCAAAGGAATATCAATTTTTAATTGGAATACTAAGTCACCCAATACAACACATAAATTGTCAATCAAAGAGCTCCGCATGTTCTTTATTTCAGTTTCAGAGTACTTTGCCTTCGAATCACTGTCATTTGTCTCATAATATGTGTCTGGATAACCCAACAATAGATTTATATCTACGATAACTTTTCTTGGTGAATAGTTAATTTATCACTGATGCTGAAAAAAGTGTCTTTTAGTTTATCGTGGGAAATAATAGTGTAAAAACTAGGAAAGTCAGAAGACTATTTCACAGTTGATACACTTTGATATTTTAAGTTTTCTAAAAGGTCTTTTGAGTATTCATTATCCAAAACCACCAATGTGGTCTTTAAGTGCTATTCAGATAGGGACAATTTATCGAAAGAGATAAGGTAAAGCTGTATAATTTGATTTGGACAAACAAGCATGTCAAACTGCAGCGAACTTTCAGTGAATATATAAATATGTTTCTGATATAAATAACATGTCATACGTATATATGACATATATATTCGTCCTTTATTTTATTCGTATTCTTTTCGCTCTGTCTGAACAGTTTTGTCACATTCTTTTCAATAATTGATTAAAACTTGAAAACCCGTGTCACAACATAGCATATGAACCAGTTATTCTGAATGCTTAACAAATATTGGTGTCACGTAATTAAATTCTGAGTTTTGTAAAATTTTTCATCTTGCAGAGACCGGATATAATCAATTCATTAATAATGATACCGAATATTGTCTCGAATAAAATATTTGTGACCGGTTGGTTTGTATGTAGTTCATCAAATTTGTAAAATGTTATATAATTAATATTATATCATAATGATTTTTTTGTATTGAGAAAAAAAACCCCAAAACAACACGCAAAGGAGTAAAACACAGCAAATACCCAACGGACAGTTCAGAATAGACACAAGCCCAACTACATTTACCAGATAGGAATCGGATTTAACGGAGGAGTAAATTTCCCCTGGCAATTGCATTTATTGTGGTCTGGAGATGTCAAACACTCCTAATCACGTGATCACTGTATTTTGATCAAAACCGAGAAATCTATTTTGAAATAGTATATAACTTTTTTCGTTTGAAATTTAAGAGCATTTATACCCACATTTGTTGTACGGTGCAACAAATAGTGTGTTGTTTTGCATAGACTTAATCTGTATGAACATTATTCCTATTTATGTGTCCGCTATTCAACATGAGAAGACCAAGAATTAATCGAACACGCGATTCTAGTTTTAACGACCCTATGACATAAGTTGCTGACGTTTTCTTACCACTTCACATTCATTGTAACCATGAAGGGCATGGACGTAGAAATAATTGCTTCCTTTATTGACGTTCAAAGTTATATTTTATACGCAGTAAAATAACGTTGTAAGTGGCTGAATTCAAAATTCTTTCAAAACACAAAATAAATTAAAAATGTAAGATCATATATACTATAATTGATTATATGATGTACTGCAAATGCTTACTACGGCAATATGTATAAACCTTAACTAGTGAATTGCTATCAAAGGAACGTCATTATTCATATCTCAAACTCTAGATTTGCTATTAAAAATTTGACATTAGGCTCCAGTGTTAGGTCCGAGTAATGAAATATGCCATATTAAGTTACGGTTTATGACATGCATGAGAATACGCATGATCATTTTGATTTCGTATACGTCCCTTGCTAACCAATAAACTTCCAACAAACAGCAATGTTTCTTATCTCTAGGCATAGCTTTGCGTCTATCAATGAAGTGAAAGGGTTCTAATGGAATAACAAGTTCAATTTTATTGCCTTTGTGTGTTGAAAGGAACACAAGTTTAGCAATGCAAAAAGCTCAACTTCACACTGTAGTTTTGAGTATAATACAAAATAATATTTATGTTTTATTTATTACATAATCGTACACAGAATTATTGTAGAGAATGATTTATGTGATGCGTGCCTGTTTGAATATTTGTTTGTTTTGCTTATTCACAAAATTAAAACACTCGCAAATGAATGATTAAAACAACTAGAAACAAGAGTTAATTTAGAATGCTAAATCATTTGATTTCCCAGAAGGTCTCATACATTTTGAATTACCTTGATTGTTGAATCATTTATTTCCATAACCATTAATCTGCCAAAATATATTCATTCTTCTACATCACTCTGATATACTCTTCTAGATCACCTTGATCAATTCAATCGATCTAAGCTGTGGGACAGAAAAAATATGTTTGTTAAAGCAGGGATCTCTCAAGGACCTTTGTAGACCAGACCTGGATTCAACCCTGGACAGACCTGACCAAACACAACAACAACTACATAAGATCTTGGGTACTTAATATCTTATAAGCTTTATCAAATTCCCCTCAGCGGTTTTGAAGAAGATTAAATGTGAGAAATTTACGGAAGACAACAGACAGACAGGACGCTGTGTTAAAAGCTCCTACTCTCGTACCACAAAAGACGTGAAGTGTGAAGTGTCTTTACCTGACCACTTTAGATGGCCCTTAGTATGGGTCTATAATTTGTGCGAACCACCAGGCAAATCCAGTTACTTATTTATACATGTATATGTAGCAATAATTGCAATGGCATCGTAAAAGTTCGTGCATTATCATCTATAATAATACACAGAAATCAACATATTTACTTCCTTCTCTAGCAGAATAGATTTTAGACGACTTATAGTAGTAGAAGAATTTTATACAGATTAATATTAACGGTAGTTGACCTTAATGTAAGAAAACTTAGAATATAAGTTTAGACGACTTAAAGTTGGACGATAAACCCGGAAGTTACAAATATCTGTGTTGGACTTATATGTACATATATGTTTAGAAATACGAGGTACAACTCTACGAAGCCAATTTTAATATCTACGATTTATTACAAATTAAAGCATTTTGTACTTTAGAATTACAATGGATTACATACGATATCTAATATAATAAAATTCTTTCCAAAATAATACATTTTATTGATCACGAACTGTTATGGGAAGATGTAAAACACAATTCATTACATATGCAAAATATGAATATATATACTCTACTTTCTTATTAAATGTGAATGCAAAACGCATCTATATATTTATAAGATTACATGGTATTTGAAATACCACAGAACATGTACAATCAAAATGCATCTGTCGAAGACAAGAAAAAGTTCTATTCCGTGAAATAAAATTCTGCGGTTTAATCATATTTCACAAAAATATTAGAGAATATACATGCATGTATATAAAATATTTATAAACGACAGTTAAAAAATAACCAAAAAGTGCTAAAATTCGCATTCCCGTACAATTTCATCTTTGAATTGCATGTGTAAGCTTCCACCAGAAGATGTCCGCTGAATTGTTGAATTTAGGATATTTTAGACACAGAACATGCCACCCAATTTTTCAAAGAACGCTTGGTATGTGATCGACAGGAATAAAATGTTGAGGATGTATCTGTTATTCTTTTTCAATACATGCCTTCGAGCAAATCCCATTTCAAACTTGCTCCATCCGATTGTTAGGAAATGTTTAGTAATAACACATGTTGATTGTTTGCTTACATCGCTTCATTTTTGAATTCCCTTGCCTATATTTTACAAACTGTAAAGTCTTTGTCATGAACGCATACTCTGAGATTGAAATATTTGCTGTTCCTGTATCCAGCAGCAACCAATGATAAGCTTATGATCCTAAACATTATAAAAATAATAGAATCTACCAAACATCCAAATAGATATGTCAACCTGAACGACCAAATATTGTCAAAAGTAATTATTTATATATAATTTGAAATTGACAAGTTACTATGCATAGCTGCATTCTGTCCCTGAATAGCTCTATAGTTTTTTGATAGCACATGACACTAGATTTTCTCATTAGTGTCCATGCAAAATCAGTTTGAGAAAAAGCGGCTCGTTCTAAACAATAGGTAAATGCTGTATATAATATTGATTCAAAAGAAAGAAAGAAACAAACAAAAACAATAAAATAAATATAAAATTGGACGTAGATTATAAAAGATTGTTTGAGTCCCGCATCGTTAATGTGGTTCATTCACAAACGCCACCATGATACAGACAAATGGCATTGCATATTACCTATCTGGATTTATCGTCAGTTTCTGAGTAAAATTATATTTCTCAACGTGCTGTTATACTGTGATCATGCCTAGAATGAGAAAATAATTAAGAATATTTCATCTATATATGTCTATCCAGTAAATTCAAATGCTGATATCCATATATTTACAATAATTTTAGTAATATATACCTGAAAACTTGCATTATCACTTACCATAAAACCAAAGTGCTATCCTAAAATATATTCGAAATGTTTTCGTACCTCTTCTCATTCAAGAATCTGGCGTTTTGTAATACTCGAAGAGACGGCGCATAGCTGGTGGACTCCATTCAATAGTCTTGACAAAGTTGAAGGTATTTTTGGTTAATCAATTATTTTTGTTTGCAAACCCGGAGTCCGTAAATAATCTGTAAAACGGTTCCGGAGGTTTATTTTTGATTCTTAATTCTTATGTCAATGCTTAGCCCCCTTCAAATGCCGTACAAATGTAGTTATACTTTTATTGTTTCTGGTCCCTTTGATATTAATCGTCGTACACGTATATGCTTAACTTCCTCAAATTTGACACTTAAGAGGGATTCAATTCAGGGTAGTTAATGTAGACGTTAAGTCCTTACTTTCGTTAAGAAATAAGTTGTTGAGTGTCTGACCGGATATACCACTGTTTGACATGATCAACTCCTGCAGCATTCATTTCTACATGTGTTATATTACTTGATGTGAGATTCAACTTTCGTTAAATCATGCAAAAACCTTGTCAATGTTTACAAATCTCTTGAAGATATATATTGAGTATATAATGATGGTGGCAATTATTGTTCATCGTAGAATGTGAATGATGTTTACATACAACTACTACATCTTTGGTCATCAAACGACATAACTTAAAAAAAAAGATATCAACACAGAACTAATTTCTTGTAATTATATACCTTACTTACGCTTACTCCTTATTCCTCCCGGGCATCTCGTCGAACCTCGATTTGATTGAGGTTCGCATTTGTCTGAATATGACACTATACATGATATAGTCCTTTTAAATTTATTCCATGGATTATGAGATATGGTTTACCCTTCGGTACTTCTTTGTTTCTTACTTAAGAAAATGGGATATATTTTTGGGGTTTATCATCGTTTCTGGTCGACTATTTGCGCCTCAAATCTAATAGTTTGACTGATAAATTGATTATTGGAGACAAGATCTGCATAATGCATTGCATAGAAAGTTATACCTTGCAAGGGACCCGTTCGAAGCAGTGAGGGATGTTTTACGTGCCACGTCTACCGAGACACAGGACCTCGTTTCTACTGTATTATTCGAAAGACAGGAAATCGGAGTCGAACCGGGGACCTCTCGGTCGGTCAGAAGTAGAACACCTCATCCACTGGACAACATCGGCTTCCTCACTGTAAGAGATTTTTCTAAAGCTCATAAAAGCTTTTGAACTATATTGTACATAATTTTATGATTATGTTCTTTTGATTTTAAGTGACTATTAGTGTTTCCTGGAAGTAGTAATTTCTACTTTTTGTATGGTTTCTTCACAAAATCTAAACAAAAATTCACAATAGTGATGAAGCAAGTGTGACATGGTATTATACAAGGTAGGTGTTCCATAAATAATTGGGGAGGGAGGGGTTGTAGATCATTTAAGGCATTGAAAGAAAAAAGAGGAGTTACTGGCTCAGTTATGTGGCAGAAGTCACCATGGAGCTATACAATACATGAATATAAATATACTAGAAAATATAACACATTACAAAAATATTTGATTGAAGTGCAATTACGATACCGACTTAAGACGGTCATTTAATTTGACAAAAGCCAAACAAATGGTGTGGTTAACCGGTTTACGGGTCCACATTCCCACTCACCGTAACAACAGATCAATCAAAGGACGTACATTTAAATAAAGAATGAAAAGAAAAAGGGTCAACAGGTATCGCATATTGAGAGGTCATAAAAATATAAACACGTAAGGTATTGTAAAACACATAATGGTATAAAAATATATGCGACATCAACATGATAAACGGTGCTCTGCCAGTCTGAAAGCGAGCTAAGACCCTGGATCTGTAGGAGTCCCTACTAACAGTCAGAGGGGACGTTGTTCAGGACCATGTCTCCTCTGAAAGAGGTTTGGAGAAGGCCCGTCCTATAGCCCCCACCGCCCTGTAAGTCAGCGTGCAACGTTCAAGTAAAACCAAAATAAAACAAAACAAAGTAACACCAACGACCAAAGAAAATATAAAAAATATATAAATCAATGATAAGAATACCCCCAAAATAAAAATAATTAAACCAGAATAGAACCCAAAACAAAAGCAATACGTAAAACCAAAGAACCCCCTTCAATCAAAAAGAAAAAGCCAATAGTCTCAAAATCTGAAAAGTTAAAATGTAAATACTTACTTGCCTTCGGAAATAAATGATACATTTAGATATGTGCGGCAATTCTTTGTCATAAGTCAGATGTCGCGTTTCCCTTCTTTACATAGTTTCATTATTTCATTAACCTATATTAAAAGAAAAATCCATATTATATATGCTAAGGATAGGGAGAGTTTCCATGAACAATCCATAATCGGTAAAAGACTGTTTTGTGTTTGTTTATTTTGTTGGTGTTTCACAAGTATTGCTTCTAATTCATGACACACAAATACGTAGACTGTTTACAAAGAACTTCTTTAATCAGAATTCTTCGCTAAAAGCACATGTTTAAAACAATGATAGTGGTTCGAAATTAATTTTTTAAAAATGAACTGAAAAACATTCTAGACTTTTTGATTGAATAAATACATATAAATAGATTTTTTACCAACACCAACTATTAAAACAAATTATCAAAATTCCTATGGGGATGCACCTTTATCCACAGGAAGATAAATTTATGCAAACATTCTGTGTTAACATAAAAAGCAACAACAAAGATTATATTGATGATGTATTGTCTTAAAAGAATATAAATGTGCATTCAATATACCCTCACGAATACCACTTTTTAAGAAAAAAGAGGAGTTACCGGCTCAGTTATGTGGCAGAAGTCACCATGGAGCTATACAATACATGAATATAAATAATATAATAGAACATTTAACACATTACAAAAATATTTGATTGTAGTGCAATTACGATACCGACTTAGGACGGTCATTTAATTTGACAAAAGCCAAACAAATGGTGTGGTTAATCGGTTTACGGGCCCACCTTCCCACTCACCGTAACAGCAGAACAATCAAAAGACGTACATTTAAAAATTTATAAATAATCCTCCATGTAAAGAAAAAGGGTCAACAGGTATCGCATATTGAGAGGTCATAAAAATATAAACACGTAAGGTATTGTAAAACACATAATGGTATAAAAATATATGCGACATCAACATGATAAACCGTGCTCTGCCAGTCTGAAAGCGAGCTAAGACCCTAGATCTGTAGGAGTCCCGACTAACAGTCAGAGGGGACGAGGTTCAGGACCATGTCTCCTCTGAAATAGGTTTGGACAAGGCCCGTCATATAGTCCCCACCGCCCTGTTAGTCAGCGTGCAACGTTCAAGTAAAAGTCTGCATAAGGCTGTAGAGGGGCCAAATACAAGACCTATAGTCTTTTTGATGATCTCAATATCATATTGTCTATTTAGGAGACGTTTGACTATTTTATTACATGATAAAATAATGTTATCGGAGCCTTTTACTTTCCTTAGTTTATATACGAGATCACCGTAAAAATTAGGATGGGAAATTCCACTGGATACGTACTGTTGAAAAGAAATATTTCCAAATTTAGATAGAAGTTCTGAATAAGATCTGAAGAATTTGCCGAATGTTTTTCTTAGCTTGTGATATCTGTAACCCTGAGTTAAAAGTTTAGTAGTAATTTGTAAATTTCGTTTATGAAAGTCCAAAACATCGGTGCAGCCTCTGACAAATCGAACTAATTGAGATATATAGATACCATATGATTGGAGTCGAGGGACATCGCCATCCAAGTAAGGGAAATTTACAATAGGAAATCCAAAATCCTCACGTTTATCATAAATATTAGTATATATTAGGTTGTTGATAATTTTGATGTTTAAATCTAAGAAAGGTGTAGATTTATCTCAAGTATTAGCTTTATTCAATTTGAGCTCTGGTGGATATATTTCTGATATAAATTGTTCGAATTCAGGGTTGTCGATAACCAAAATGTCATCCAGATATCTGCAAGTATTATTAAATTTGTCAATGAGGTCAAAACGTTTTGATTTTTGAATAGAAACCATAAAATCCCTCTCATAACAATAAAGAAATAAATCTGCTATCAGAGGCGCGCAGTTAGTACCCATAGGAATCCCAACTATTTGTTGATATATCTTGCCATCAAATTGCACAAAAATATTATTCATGAGAAAATCTAGTGCTTTACATAATTTCTTGCAAGTCCAGTATTTATATGAAGTATATTGTTTGTTGGAAAAGAATCCAGAGTTATTGGATACAACAGGATCCAATTCTTAGTGCTAGGAATTCTTCGGACAGTGTTTATCCTTACACAGACAAACATAAGTCAGATGTTTAACATCACAAAGATGTGTTTTCTGGTATTGGAGATAATGTTCAGACTTTCTATGGATCTAGGACGATGAGTAACATATCTCCACATTTAAACAAGACAAATGTACCTCTAGACAATTTGACTTATTTAACCTACATTTTATGAATCCAGTTCTTAGTGCTAAGGATTCTTCGGACAGCGTCTCTCTTTACACAAACCAACTTGAGTCAGATGTTTAATATCACATAGATGTGTTTTCTGGTATTGGAGATAATACTGTTCAAACTTTCTATGGACCTAGGGCGATGAGTAACACGTCTCCACATTTGAACAAGAATGCAAATGTACTTCTAGACAATTTGACTAACTTAACTTACATTTTGTGAATCAAATGGTTGGTAACATTATGGTAGCAATGTTGTTATTTATGCCAAATTTAAATAGGGAAATCAAATGACGGGCCGTATAGTACATACTTACGAAAGATCATAAGCAACCAAAACATTCTGGTAACGGAGGTTCCACAAGTGTCTTTAAAACTTGCTCAGAATACTATGTACCTAAAGACAATAGCGAAACATAAACAATCATTTTAAATTTGAACAGCTATATTCATTGTGCAGTAAAAGTGCATATCTCGTATTATAATATCCAACAGGAAATTGAAATCCGAAGAAAGCTATTTCATTAAACGATTTTATTAAACGTGCCTTGCAGTTTATGGTGAACTAAATTATTGAATAGCCACTTTTTAAACGTTTGTGTAAGGGTTGTAATCACAAAGCCTTAAAGAGCTAAAGGCATTGGGTCTTTTGAATTTACATAAAATCTTATTCGAATTATTAAAAATTTATTAAAATTACCGCTCATTCTGCTTCAGAATTTTTCTTAGAAATATCCAAAATACCCATTTGCCAGATTTTAGGGGATACCAGTAAATCAAGACATTTTATTGTGACGTCACAATTCGAATATCAACGGCATCGTGACAACCCCGAGAAAAGAAAAATTTGCACAACTTTTGAGGTCAAATATTACCAAGATTAAAGACTGAAAAAACCCATCAAGCTGTTCATGGATTATTGTACATCGGTGATCGGAGGCATACTGACTCGTATTTTTTTTTTATTAGCGACTCGTGTTTCTATATACGCATGTATAGAAAAATTGTGAACATTCTAATATTACTTTAACACTGTAAAGTTAACATTAATTTAAAATAAGAGCGAAGAAGGTTTAAAGATATGAAGAACTCTCGCGAACATAGGGAATTAATGCACTGTTAAATGGATCTCAATATGCTCCTGAACACCTAAGTCTGGATTTATACGTGATCGAGGCAAGATGAAAGCCCAAGTTTTCTTATCTGTAGGAGTCCCAATTGACAGAGAGTTTAATTACTGCAGCTCTCTTAAAAATATTTATAAGGTCTCCGCCGCCGTTTGTTAGGGTGGAGAAACAAAGGAAAAATCTGCGTAAGGCAGGCGTGTCGAAGGACTCACTGTAAGAATTGGTCTTTGCAATTATCTCAAGTTTATAACATCGACGTCTGAGGTGTTTAACTATTATTTTTTAATCCTTTGAGATAAAATTATCGGAACCATTGACCCTCTTAGTTCGTATACCTAACATATTGCTGAAAAGTGTTTTTTCAGGTTACTTTAATTATCACAGAAACTGGAATTAGTTGCTGTCAAGAACGAATCATGCAATGACTTTAGGAACAGACATTGTTTACAAACAAGAGAATTATGAAAATTGAGAGGATCTATTCGAAATTCAAACGTCAGACCACGGTTTTAACATGACATATATTCCATCTGTACATAAGGCGTGTTTAGAAGGCGGCAAACGTGTTTAACAAAAATAACAAATTACATTCTTATTATCTTTGATTTCCATTGTTTGAAGTACCATTAGACGATAAAAGATCGGACATTAAATTCATTGATCAATATCCATGTTTAAAGCATACTTGCCACTATCATTTCAATGCAATTGCAGTTTTTATATCATCATAATAATACGTCAAATTTTGAAGGCGATTATCCATAAGTACAATGATATCAATCAATACTTGAACATATATTCTGCACCAGATGTGCATTTCGACAATTTATGTCTCTTCTGTGATGCTCACGGCCGAATGATTGGAATACTAATAATATATAAATATTTGAAGAGCAGGGTTTAAGATGGCCCGAAAATGTGAGCCAAAGAATCAATTTATGGACAGAGCTATTGCATGAAGAAGGTGCTCCTTAGTTTTTGAGTGATTTACAAAATTTTATGACTGAAAATCATAAGTTTATATTTCACTTCAGTATAAAAGCACTGAAATAAAAGACTAATGATACCCTCCTAGTACTATCTGTTCACCATTAGTGTCAGTAACTTAGTGGTTATAATCAATATTAGAAAATATATATACGTGTCATAATTCATACAGAATAAGAACAATCTGATAAGTAATTCACAAATGATCGTTGACTGACGGAGATAAACAATTATGTATAATGATAAACAGTCATTGTGCAGACAGCTAATTAAATGCACAAAACTCTTCGACATCCACAATCTGTAAGTTATGACCAAGCAGTAAGACAGTTTTCCTCATAATCGGAATATTCTGGGTTCTTAATTAGCACAGCCGTTGAGTGACGAATGTCGTTTGAATAAACTGTTCTTACCAGAACTGCATTGCAATCGAATAGTTTTGTTTTGTGTTTTTGTCCGCTTATTTGTATATTTTTGACGACTACCCTCTTGTTACTGAGGTCTATATGATAGTCACAAGTGTGCGATTGATACCTTAAAGTGAAAAGCAAAGATATGAACACTCGACCTTGTGTGTTGTAAGAAAGTTTCCATCGAGTAGAACTCGTATGTGGATATTGGAGTTGAGATTTTTGTAAAGCAGTCCCAGATCATCCTGTTTGAGTTATCAAGTGTCGAAGAAAATAATGATTAAGTATATTGCAGGTCATCATGTTTCCAAAGAGGCATACATTATCAATTTTAGACTTTCTATCACAATTAATATATGTTTCCTAATGTAATTAATAATATTGTTTTTTATTTTTCTTTTGCATAAAGTAATTTTATTGGTTGTTTTGTTGATTGGAGTTACGTTGAATACGTCGCTTTTAACAATTCGTCAGTTATATCGCAAATTGGAATCAGGAAGTAACCAACCTCTCTAAGATGGTGGCGCAATCTGGGAATCGAACCCTGATCGTTGGCACAGCAACAACTAAAAAACTACACCACGCCTGTCTCTAATTACATTGGTACATGCTGACAAATTATGACAGCATACTATGTCGATAATAATTGACACAACTGCATCACATTATGTGGAAATACATGGATGATAATTACCAGATTTTTGTTGCTGCTGTTTATATGTCATGATGTTCTGCCAAGATGTATACATCATCTGGATAAATACGATCTCTCATTTACAAAGTGGTTTCACATAAGACATATATTCCAAAACCTGTGAAGTCTTAATTGACGAGGGAGTCAGGGCATGATTAAAACACAATCACGTTTCACATATTGGTTTTTTCTTTACTTATCTGTCGGATAGGCTTCAGCAAAAAGAGATTTGAACCCGATTCACGCTTCTAGGTTTTAGAGTCCGGGTATTTCATTATTTTAATGGATACGATGCAGTTGTTTCTATTAATATCACACTGAGTTTGGATATTATAATTTAATGTTGCATTATCTTTATGAAAGATGCTTATGAGTGCAATATTTGTTCCTGTAGCATTTGTATAATCATGATAAAAGAAAACAGTGTAAACATTATGTTTGTTTGCATTGATCAATTGTTATCAAATGAAGATATTCGACAATTTCGTCCATATAATTTCATACAAAAACACATTATACAAGAAATAGTGAAAATAGTATAATCAAGTGACCCTTAATAGATGGAGTTAACGACTGAAAAAAATTGAACTCGGATGAACCAATTGATACAATCGGATAACAATGAAAACCGAAGAAAACAATGGATTTTTTTCATAGATATCAATATATGAATCAATGAATATTTCCACTATAAATTACTATCATCAAAACATTGTACTTGTTGTACCTATAACACATATATCGTAATTATTACAAATGACTTTAACGTAATTTTAAAGTCTTTAATGGATTACAAGAGTTCAAGATTTGAATGAAATCAATTGAGACAACGTAACAGTAAACATTTATATAACTGTTTCAGATTAGAGTGTTACATCCAAAATTAATGACTGATATTGATATGATTGCTTTTACTGATATCATTAATCATCATGTGTGATAATCTTTTAATGCATATGGGGATTTTTTTCACATAAAACTCATGACTGAATTCACACCAGTTTCCTTTTCACACAAACAAAATTACGATTGTCGTTTCTTTTGCTCTCCTTTAACTGGCACCGATCTGTTTAACACTCGATTATTTTCATGATAATTTTTATTGGCTTATTTTTGTATTCTTGTATTCTCACTGACGATTTTTTGTTAAAACTGTATTTATCTTCAAACAATCCTACATACATACAAAGCATAAATGCAATTTTAGGTTCTGGATTGTTTTGTGATACAGTTAAGTCAGATTTATTTTTTCTTTGTTTATTGAGAATGTTGCATGTATTCATTGCACATAGAAACTGAATGTGGACTTGCACTGTACAGTAATGGTTTCAAGCATAACATTAGAACAGGGATATATAACTCTTAAGTCATAAGTATAGCCATCCTAACGACCTTTACTGGTCTATATAGATACGGGTTACTTAGTCCGAAATGTCAGACCCAAGCATACCAATTGGATCTAAATTACTCCTATAAATAGAATCAATGGGAATTGAAAAATCTCGAAAAAAAAGTTAGTGGAGTATTACTCACAATTTCCGTTGTCGTTCACTTTTTACATAGAAATCATAATACATTTTCAGAAACTACGATAAAAGGCTCGCAGGAAACTGTTCTAAATATTCTTTAGCCGTAATTTTTTACGATTTCTATTTTTAGATTATGGTAAATTCCAGGTAAAATGAAACAGGAGCAACTCGGTACTAGAATGTCAATGTGTGAGATCTGCGATATCTTTGGGAAAACAATACAACTTGGATAGCTCAACATAATTTGGGATAGTATTTCCCTGCGCTGAGCATTGGACAGGTTGAAGTTTCATATACTGTATAAACCGTAGATAATTATTCTCCCAAGCACTATATCCCTCTCTCCATTGTGGTAGTTTACATATGATCTATGGTTTATTCATTTTTCTTTGTGTTGAATTTGTATTGAAAAGAAAATAATGAATGAACTTTTAAAAATATTTTAACAGTGATGGTGCGAAAGATATCAAAACAATATTTTTACATTAAAATGTTAAGATGTATATATACTAAGCTGATTTTTAACATTTGAAATTAACTTATCTAAAGATTGCGTCGAAAGAAGTTTAGTGAAATTTGCCTTGTTTTATTATCACCAGGATCTCAAGTGAAAGTGGAAGCTATGTGTACATGTCTATCTATGCAAGGAAAACAAAACTCCATTAAACCTCGGTCGATATGATGTGGACAACAATGCGATTAAGAAAGAAAATGAATATTGTTTGACCCATCATATTGTGGTAAACGCAGTTGATCGAGATTCTTGGAAAAAGTGCCAAGAAAGGTCACACGTTTGATTGAATAATCGTAATAGATATCGTTCAACAGAATAATATCATAGATTGGAAAGAAACAAATATCAATCACCGATTCAAAAAGCTTTTAGATAAGAATTTAATAGAATCTTGTCACATTGAGATAACATTCCATCCATAAGCTTGTATTCAATAAGGGATTTAACCTTGATGATTTCATTCGACGTCTTCCGAGTTTACCATGCCATGAATACACGTATATTTGAGAGTAAACAACGAAAAAGTATCGAAGAACAATGTGATGTACTATGTCTGTACTATTATTTACATTAAAATATATTAATTAGATGTTCAAGTTTTATTTATTGCAAATTTTTTTCTGAGATGAATGTATTTTTATGTAAGATAGTTTTAAAAATTATAGTAATTTGATTGTCTTAACAGTTAGTAGACGGGTTGGGACATTGAATCTTTTCAAATGAATAATTGTTTAGGTTTTTTCTTCTTCCTTTACCTGGACATGACTCTGTCACATTACTTTGTAATTGAGTATGAACTATTACCCGGTTGATTGACTGATATTTGTTAAACGTCACACTACGAATATTTCACATATATGGTGACAGCATCTGCCTGATGCAGGGCATGCAAATTTTGACCTTTGCAACGGACCCACAAGAAGCAGTGAGGGTTCTTTAACGTGCCATGCATACCACGACACGGGGCCTCGATTTTTACTGTCTCATCCGAAAGACATGACACCGGCATGACTAGAGCGCAACTCGAACCCCGGGCTCCCGATCAGGAGACGAGCGCGATACCACTAGGCTACGCCGGCTTCTATTATCATAAAGCTATGATACATTTGCAGAATACTCTACAGAGACCTATAATAAAATAAATTTTCTTTTACTGACTTTTTTCTCGAAATACGAATTTGGAAATAAAAATACCAAACATCCCTCTCCTTTCCCAATTGGAATCATTGCTGATATCAGGCGCCACGCCTTCTGCTTGGCACGCAATACTAATTTTGAATGTCCAAAATACATAACGTTCAAATAGTCAAACACTACACGCATAAAGCTTAAAACTCAAGAGAGATAATCATAGTCACGACACCCCAATAAGGTATAAATAAATTTACCTGACCAACAATTAATTATCAATCAAAACAGTGTGACATGTTCAATTTGAAATGAGAGAGAGAGAGAGAGAGAGAGAGAGAGAGAGAGAGAGAGAGAGAGAGAGAGAGAGAGAGAGAGAGAGAGAGAGAGGATACGGATAAAAGATTATAGAATGGTAATTTGACTAGCATTAAATATACTTTTAAAACTTCTTCCTGAATCCTTATCAATCTGCAATAATTTCAAAGCATATATTACTTTGTCAAATGATAAGTTTAGAAGTCTATACTGTATCTACAAAAGCGTGTCTTATATTGATTTATAGAAAATGTGAGAGTAAGTAAAACATCATTTAAGCATGAATACTTTATTTATTTAATGAACAACACTGATTGACGATAATGGTTGATCGAGTAGGGTGTGTCACAATATACTTTGATGTCGACATCTGAAATAAAAAATAAAATGATATATTTTAAGTTCTTGAAAGTTTAAAGGGTATCACATGCGCACTAGATTAACATTTCATGCTTAACTGCAATAAAATATATAAATACAGAAAACCCAAAAGAAATAAACGGGGCAAACTACATAATAATCATTGAAGTTCGATATCTAGAAATCTGTGTTAACGCGATTTATTCTCCCATGAGATCGGTCTTGTCGCTCAGTCGCTCAGTAGTATATCTTGTAGTGACGAAAAACAAATAAGATGAACCTTGATTATTCATTACTACATAAAGATTAATTTTTGCATTGGAAAATTGTGTTCGAAAATTGCATCCAACAATCTTAAAATGTACTCCGCAACATGGAAAATTTTAAGTTGATTTTAAATATTTTATTTCTATAGCCATTTATTTTTATATAGAAAGTCATTCCTTCCAAATCCTTCTGTATGTACATGTAAATATGTAATTTCCAGTTTTAAGGAAGCGACCGTGGCTATGAAAAGCATGAACACAGTGGTGTATCGCATTAACGTGATTTCGAAAACTACTTCATGTGGAAATCAGCGATAACACAAACACATGTACATAGTAGTGTTGAGAGCCAAAGAATAAAAAACTTCTTGCTAACCTGACGTTGTGTTATGATTCCATCGTACCATTTAACTCTGACATTATCCAATAATATCACAGTGGGATTTATTAAGTTGACAAATTCATACACAAGTAAAGTTGCTCGGTAGCAGTAAGCGTCTCTTGTTTTCTAGTTACACCCGCCATAAAATCCCTAGATAGCACGAAAATATCTCAACATTGTAAACGTCAGAAGAATGTGGATTTATATTGTAAACAGTGACAGTCGCATACTAATGCAAAATACGAAAATAACTGGTGTCAAGTGAGTTTGGTACTAACAACAATATACCACAACGGATTATCTCGCACCTGTGAAATTCAGAGGCGAGACCAGGTGTCCAGGAGGAGTAATCGTATCTTAAATGGTTAGCCATACCCGCCATGAATGCTCTTACATACAAAATACACAAATCTAATTCAGCACTGTATATATAAATATATATGAAGCAACACTCTATATGAAGTGTCATTGCCACATAACATCAGGTAATAAGTATAGTAACACATCATCGCCCACATACGGCGTATTCATATCTCAGTTAATACGTTATTCCAGAGCATGTTCAAATTACCATGACTTTGTTCTGAGGATTAGGCGACTGTCAGTTAAGCTGCTCAACCAGGGTTATATATGTACTACACTAGCAACGTCACTGAGGAAGTTCTACGGTCGTTACGAAACTCTTATTACTCCATATGATATCTCGTTATCCAGACTTTTAAATGATATTCTGGATTGAGACCGATTCCGATCATTTTACACCGAATTGACACCTTCTATACTAGAAGGTTACCTACTTTGACTTTTCCATATATAAATACATATGGAATTAACACGAGTTGACTCTTTCTACTGGGTATATGTGACGGGTGTTGCTAGCAAGCAGGAGGTGCTCACTCTCGCCGGGCACCTGATCTCACTCCATCACAGGGGTTCACATATGCTCTTCAAGTAGATATATTTTGTTATTTTCCACTTGTTTTTCATTTTCAATGATTTTGTATGTCCTCTGGTTTCATGATTTTTAGACTTATGGTTTGGATTTATCCATCATCTTTACACAGTAACGCATAAGTCAAACTCTTTGGTTCTTCTAGCATAAAGAAGTTATCTTCTTTCGGAGAGCGATGTAAAAATAAGGAATATGAAGAGAGAAAATGATGTTTTCATAGGATGTGCATAATTTCACAATGGTTTGGACGCCAGATTCTTTTAAAAATATATGAATTATATCTATTTCGCTAAAACGTCAACTATATTATAACAATCATACAGGTAAATATAAAACATAAAAGAATTACGTAACAGTACGTTGGTATCTTATATATTGTAGCTACCTATGTAAATATATTGACTAAGAAATGTTGATATCTAATATGTAAAGATGATGGATAAATCCAAACCACAAGTCCAAAAATCATGAAACCAGAGGACATACAAAATCAGTGAAAATGAAAAACAAATAGAAAAAATAACAAAATATGTCTACTTGAAGAGCATATGTGAACCCCTGTGATTGAGTGAGATCAGGTGCCCCGGGAGAGTGAGCATCTCATATTATAGCTATTCTTGGACATAATATGTATTAACTAAGTTTAAATTCAAATTCATTCAATTTCTGTCTTAAATTTTAGCAAGGAAGGGATGGAAATTAACATAATTTTTGTGTGACAAGCAATGGTAATTTTATTAGTTATTATGAATAGAATGTTTTGCATATAACTCTGAAAAATAACAACATTAATATCAAATACAGCGGGAAAGGATAAAAACGTGATTTCACGAAGTAAAATAAAATGAACAGCTTAAAGAAACATATGACGAGATCTGCGGAAGACATACTGGGAAGGAAAAGGCGCTGAGGTATTTGACATTGATTTACGAGATTAAATTTCATTAGATCGTGTTATGAAAACGTGGCATGAATTCAGTTGTGCGAATCTACCTTTGTTATTTGCGTGATAAACAGGAATTAGAGAGTTCTACACGCTGTGGTGTTAATGTAACATCTGAACAAGATTCAATGTTCTGTAAGGGATTCTTTAATGTATTGATCAGTTGCCACTGTCACTTATATTGACTTTCATTAACGCTCAATGTAATAATGTCTATTCCGCATGAAAGGATTTTGAGACTGACGTCATCATTGAGAAAACGGCGTGTTAAGGCGGGTATTTATTGTTACTTCATTGAACTTCATTTGAACCGGTTTCTTGGTTAGTTTCCCTCAAAAGAGGTTATTGTTTTTTTTTATTTAAATAACAAGCACTAGCTCGGCATTGAATGTTTGTTGGGTTTTTGCCAGTATATAGGATGTTGACGATAAAATTTATAAATAGAATTGTCATTGCCTATGCTGCTTTCACATAAATCCGTAATAATACCGACAACAACTCTTAATGTAAAATACGAAAGTAACTGGTGTCACATGATTATGGCACTAACAACAATGTACCACAGTGAGCATTCACGGACCTATGATATTCAGAGGTGAGACCAGGTGCCCGGGAGGAGTGAGCGTCCCCTGTTGGCCAGCCACACCCGCGATAAATGCCCTTAAATACAGACGAAAGAAATACAACTCAGCAATGTATATTTACCTGAATGTGAACAAACACTGTATAGATAGTGCCAGGGCCACACAACATCAGAAAAAAGGGTATAATAAATACCAATTCACAATCCACTGTCGGCATTCTGTATTTTAAAATGAATGAAAATACTATTTGCTGTTAAAAATAAATTGGAGGAATACGTGGGTAATAAAATATAAACATCTAAGAAATATAGCACTTGGAATGATTTGCTGGACCTTGAATGTTTGTTGGGAAGTTTTTGGTCTGTACATAGGGTATTGATGATACAATTTATAAATATAATTGTCATTGTGTATGCTGGTTTCACATAAATCCGTAGTACTGCCGACAGCAGCTCTTACCATTTCACCATTCACTGCCGGTATTCTGTATTTTTAAATGTAACAAGATACTACTTAAAAGCCAAAGTCTTTTTTCAGGTTTTATAAGTTAGTTGGAGAAACACATGGTTAATAAAATATGAAAGTTTAGGAAATATAGCAACGTATAACAATATTATATCAACAAAACTAAATTCAATATAGATATTCAATATGAAATACCCAATAGGAATAACATCACCGTGCATACTACTTAGAATATGCCGAAAGTAGAAATTAATATCAATTTTAAATATATTAAATTATTCTGTAATTCCTCTGTTAGAACCCTGTAACGAGACAATAGAGTATACTTTGTCGGTACATCAATTACGTAGCAGTATAATTAACATCATTGACCCATTATGTCCCCAGCATAGAAAATAAAGGATTTTTAAAATATAATTTTGAAAAATGTGTATCCTATGTTTTGCGCGATGTCTTGGAGAGATTGTGGATTTTACTGTTTGATTGAAAACAGGAAATATACGTGCTAAACGTCACTGCGCTTTTTAGATCATCGCCAATTGAATGACGTTTGTTACTTCAATTGACCGTCCTAAGTCGGTATTGTAACCGCAGCACAATCCAATATTTTTGCATTGTCGTTTTTCCGTGTATATTCTACTATTATCATGTTTTGTGTACATGTCCTTGATTTTTGTTATACAGTTTTGTCAGATGTCTTCAGTTTTCTCTTTTATGCTTTTAGATGGAGAAAAAAGATAAATATCTCACTTTAAGGCTTCATACAACTGGACTGTTTTTATCTGCGAAATATCAACATATCCCATAATAATTTGATAACCTTACATTAAATACTTACTTATTTTAATATTGATATATTTATATATTCCTTAAAATAAATACTCAGCTTTTGCTAATACATGGTAAAGTAGTTCCTCATTCGACATTTGATATTAAATCACTGGCTGTCGTATATAAGAAAAACTGTTATTGAACTTGTAGATTGCTTGCCTTTATTGACTTCACCTTTTAACGTTACATACCATCATTAAGATGTATATTAGTGTAATGTTGCATTAAGTAGAAGAGCATATACTGGCACTGCCATTATATTGATTTGATTATAATTGGACGTTGTCATGAAATAGAACTTTCAGACTTGTCTCCGTTGTAAAGAATGCGATGTTTTATGTACTATTAAATGAAATAAATGTAGAGGAAAATCAATATACATGGACCTGTTATATACATTCATTTTCACTTTATAAGCTTCAGGATTTTTTATGGTCTTACGCCACCCAGTTCAGTTCAACTTACCTTGGTGACAGAAGTTTGATGCATTACGTTATTGACATATGATACCATCAGAGACAACAAGGTGTCTCGTAATTGCCAACATATTCCTCCATACAGAACACTGGACTTACATGTATCATCTAAAAAGCAAGTACATACAGTGTAAATTGTCTAAACCGGATGAAAGCAGTACAGTGAGGTGCAGTCCTAACATAACATTATGTTAACGTCGCGTTAACGTGAAGTTTGCTTTCCTCGTGCGCTCAGGACTGCTGAGCACACGCGTCTGCGTTAACGCAGATTTCCACGTGAACTTAATTTCGAGACCGCGTGAACGCGCTTGACCGCCGCGTTAACGCGCTTGACTGCCGCGTGAACGTGTTTGACAGCCATGTTCGCTTGCGTACAACTTAAAACTTGTATTAACACGTTCATACAGAAGGTTCTGAAGGAGAATCGATATATACATTTTATATTTAAATATAAAAAACATACTAATGTGTAAGTAAAATATTTAGAATTAAATAAAACCCTTCCAAGTTAGGGAATGAATTTTAAAAATATTGAACGCAATTTCCGAACATGGACTTAAATGAAATTTATTCTTCTTTTATGATAATATAATAATAATAATGAAATAAAAATTAATAAATATTATAATAGTGATGATTATTATTATTTTCATATATTATAGAAAATAGCTTAATTAAAAATAATAATAATGAATACTTAAATAAGAAATAAATGTAAATACATAAATAAATTAGGTATAAATGAATAACCAAATAAGAAATAAAAACATAAATAAACTAATTAAAATTAAGTAAATAAATGAAATTAGAATCTAATCATGCTGGTATAAACTGACGAAATTTTAGTTTTTCATAAATACCTTATTGCATGTCTACGCGATAAATTCCTTTCTTGTATAACATATAGAATCCTTAAAGTATGTTTACATTTTAACATTACATTTAATACACGTTTTTATGGCGACATTCGCGGTAATTTAGTTAGATCCATTTAATTTTCTCTATCCGTATTGCATAGAGAATTACAAACATACATGTGAACGTGCGACTGGGCCGAGCGCACGCGGGAATAAATCGCGTTAACGCGAATTCCCTCCCACGTTAACGCGAGGAGCGCACGTGCGTCCGGTCGAGCAGTCCTAGCACGTGTGCTAAAGCAGTCCTCGTGACCGCTTTTTGCGTTAACGTGCATGTTATGTTAGGACTGCACCCATCTGTATGTCGGCCTGGGTCAATTAAACCGGCCGGTGTTGTGGGGTTGTTTGTATAGTAATTACATTTATGTGTTCGCTAATTATGTCCGGATTTCAGAATTGACGGGGACTGGATTTGACAACGATAATATAATAATAATAAATACACTTGAATGTTATCGATTTTGACAGCTATCCGAGCTGGCCAAGTGCCGGTTTTGACAGGTTACATCGTACACAGAAGATGATAAATGTGCCAATGTCCAGTATTGAACATGCAGAATCATCCAATATGAGACTATATGTACATGTGTTAATTTGTTGTACTATGTGTGCATTTCGATAGCTAATGTATTTTTAGTGATGCTCTAGGCCTAAATTGTAAAACTCGAAGGTATAAATATGATGTAATATATATCATTAAAGATACCCAAGTCAACTTTTCAAGGCCTATGTAATGACCCAAATTTCAAAATATATTTCGAAGATTTGAATTATTTTAATAAATAATTTCAGGATTACAGAGGAGACCCCCTGACACATTTCTCTCTCCTCATGTAAGTTTGGTTTTTCCTTAAGATCTGAGAGGTAAATTGCTTGCTCTACAAATATCTTGGGATCCCATTATTTCTACTTGAAGCGTAATCGAACGGTAAAAAAGTTATTGAAATACCTATATAGAACAATATATCATTTCTTCATTAATACTTTAATGGTACTGTTTCTGTAGTGAGTGGGACGGTCAACAGTTAACGGCACAGATTGAATGACGATTCTCATTTCAATTGACCGTCGTAAGTCGGTATTGTATCTGCATTCACAATCGACTGTTCATGTCGGTTTGTGAGATGATTCTCTTCATTATGTGAATGAAAACATTTATTATACATCAGAGTCAGACATCTTCTGTCGTTTGTTTTTTCTTTCTTTTTTCTTTCGTTACTCATAAATGCACTCTTAAGTTGAGCGTTATAATTCATGTATATATTTTTGTAGAATGTGTCTAAATGTTATAAGCTTATAATCTTCATATCTAATACGATCTTAGGTATATATATCATATATATCAAAAATATATCAAACCACAGAAAGCTGTAAAAAAGAAAAAAGAGGAGTTACTGGCTCAGTTATGTGGCAGAAGTCACCATGGAGCTATAAAATACATGAATATAAATAATATACTAGAACATATAACACATTACAAAAATATTTGATTGTAGTGCAATTACGATACCGACTTAGGACGGTCATTGAATTTGACAAAAGCCAAACAAATGGTGTGGTTAACCGGTTTACGGGCCCACCTTCCCACTCACCGTAATAGCAGAACAATCAAAGGACGTAGATTTAAAAATTTATAAATAATCCTCCATGTAAAGAACAAGGTTTAACAGGTATCGCATATTGAGAGGTCATAAAAATATAAACACGTAAGGTAAGGTAACACATAATGGTATAAAAAGTAAAAACCTATATTCAATGTTAGCTAAAACCTACTATGGAAAACACCTATGGACACTAATATATCCTTTGAATAGATAATAAAATAATGATCCATAATGGTAAAAGAAGCTAAAACAATGTTATCATTATTGTAGGTGTCTTTAACATTCATTTTACACATATTTCTCTGTACTACGGGAATACTGTATCAATGAAATAGTTGAAAAGATAGTGTTTCATGCCTTTAACATTTTGTAACACATACTGCGACTCAAGTTTAAAACTCCTGTCTACTCAAATGAATAGCTAATACGCTGTAGCTCTATGACCTGTTAAAATTATTTCTTAAAAACATAAAGTTTGTTAGCCTAATGACTAAATGCTGTATATAGGCTTTTAAAACCGAGATAAATATCTCGCTATATCTAAGTATTTGGTCACTTGTTTATGTCTCAATAATGGTACATCAGTTTAATGCAGTTTAAATATATATAATTTGAAATTTCCTTCAATGCAGAACACAATGTTTCAACAAATCAGCAGAAAAGGAAACATTACCATTAAGTAGCATATGATGCCTAATACTTGAGGTCGTGTTGAGTTCATGTTCTTGTTTGATAATCTTAACTTTACGATGAATGCGTTAGATGGAATCTCTATGACAAATATGGCTTTACTTGCTTTTATTAAATGTGCGGCATTTGATCATATTTAATCAATAATTGCACGTAATGAATTAAAATAATAATCAAAATATCTATACGTACATCTGTTTGAATCCATATTTGCTCTGTTAAAATTGGTTGCGATATGTAATATATGAAATATATACGATGAATAGCTTTAGAAAATGTCCAAGATTTATTTTTCATAAACTTGATACGAATACAATAAACTTGCAAAGATCCCGCTTGTTCACTGCAATCCCTAAATCCATTCTTTCTGACTTCCCCTCCTTATCAATATTAAAATATAAAATACGCATTCATGTGTACAAATTGATTTATAGTTTTGACTGCAATAAAGCAATGGTGTAATGATATTTTCTCATTCCATGGTTTTCATCCCAGGTTTTATATATTTCCAAATGTACGACCTTGTTGCCCCCGCATCTTTCGAAACAAGATGAAACTATCAAATTATTTGTATATTATTAATATTTTTAAATGACAATACAGGTATTTCATTTCGCAATGAGCAATACTTCTTGTTTTTCTTTTAACCGTTTTTCTATAAATCTGCTTTTTAACACAAGAAACTAATTATGTACTGCCGTCTTGTTGTTTAAAATCAATGTCAGAAACAAAGATTGAACTATATTAAATATATCATATAATCTTACTGGCTTTCTTCTTGATATCTGAGAACATATTATAAATGATCTCAGCAATATTTACGAAATAAGTGTAGATCTGATGCTCACTGTCTGACAGTTCACGTATGAAAATAAATGGGTATATCAACGTAACATCCTTATAGTCTATGGGCGTCCGACATTTGATATCATGTTATTAACGTGTTTTGTCGTTGCATTAAGGATGATAAATTGCTGCATAAATTGAACATACACAATAGCGGAAGTGATTGTAACCGCACTTAAGGCAAACTCTCTTGCACATCTCATGGTATGTTAAAGATATGTTCATGCAAAATATGGATTGTTATTAATGTTTTAATGACACCAGTCCCACCGGATTGCAGTGTTTTACAGGGCGTAGGGTATTTGACATCCATTGATACTCTGTCAGTTTTATTGTATAGCTCCATGGTGACTTCTACCACATAACCGAGCCAGTAACTCCTCTTTGTCCTTGACATACGCTGATTCAAAAAAAGAAGACCACCTGAATAAGCTGACAAAACCCGCCGCAGATATCCATAGCGAAAAGTAGAAGATGGGTATATGACACAACACTATCTGATTATTTTACAATCGAGCACCATCTTGTGACGGTGAATCACGGTAAAAACATTAACTTAAAAGAACACAACTTGAATAAGCTGTGTGACAAAATCCCCCGCAGATATCCATATCGAAAAGTAAAAGATGAGTATATTACACAAAACTATCTGATTATTTTACAATCGAGCACCGACTTATGACGGTGAATCATGGTAAAAACATTAACTAAATATGCGGTAAAATCTTTACGGGATTACCTTTACACACCCGAATTGATCAAGAGTATTATTTGGTAATTATCTCTGAGAGAATATAAAAAGAAAAAAAAAAGTCCAACTAGCTCAGTATATACAAAAAATTATGCAGATTAAATGTACAAAGCAAATATACAAGCAAACTTGTAGGGACAAAGTAATGAGCTTAATACAGAAATACTGTGAGTGGAGTTTTAGGAAATATTAAGCAACGAACAATGAACATACATAAAACATTCAAGCATTAAATTTTAGAATTAAATTCATTGCTTAGATTATTCAAATATGATAAACTATCTGATTTAAGATAACATTTTGCAATCGAACGGGTGGATAGGATTGTGAATCATACAAACAGTGGATTTTAAAAATATATACCCACAATTTAAGACGATCTATTTTTTTAATATCAAAGGATCTATAATTATTCACCGGGTTACGTTTCTGTGAGTGCCACACTGAACCAGCTTCTTTTGTATTTATCATCTACAGTGTAAGAGATTGACATGATCTTATGGAGTTAAATGTGTTAGATGACAGATTATTAAGAAATTTCCTGTCTAGCATTTAATAGAGAGAGAGATTTTAGCAATTACAAAGCAATTAATTCTTATCCTGTTAAAGATAATTGTTGTTGTTATTTCATAGTTCGAAAGTAAATTAAGAAAATTGATCTGACGTTATTGCCGTTTCTATTGATAACACAACTTTGCATTTGTTGAATGATGCAATCGGCTGAATTTGGTTCTCTCTGTTCAAGGTGAGTGGGACGGTAAGGCTGTTAATCGACTAAACACGATAATTATTTGCATTTTATTGTGCATATCAGTACTGTTTGCACCATAGTTACCATATAATAGATTATTTTATATAGAGGAAATATATTGAAGGAAACCCAACTTAGCTTACAACTGAAATCGGTATAAATATGCACAGCGAGCAGTGATAAGCATTTAAAAGTAAAGTGCTATAGCACAAAACGGTAGTCAAAAGGGAACGTCCATTCTACTAGACGAAATAGGGATATTGGCTATAACGGTCCCATGGAAAAGTCAGGCGTTGGACCAGGTGTCATGGAGTAAGCATCCTTTGCTGACCACTTACCCCACCATGATGCTATTTTATTATTCATCTAGTATAACTCGTTGTAATATGATGTGAAAACGGTAAAACAGCAGTCACCATAGGTGAAAAATAATGATAAATAAAGCAAAAATGTGAGAGTGTTCATTAACGACACAATGTAATGCAGATGCGGAATAGAGTAAGTGCTCAATTCAATACTGTCGATACCAAAAGAATAAATGATTTAAAACAATTTATGTATATATAAGAGTAACAGTCCTGCTACTGGTGGATTTCCAAATTTTCGCCCTGGATCATCAATAAAGATGTATTTATACATTGAATATTGACGAACGAAATTGGCGAGCAAGATTAATTTCGTGAAAGACCATTGATTTACCATTTCGAAAATGTAAAAACTTTGCCTCCGTCATATTCCATTGACATGCTATCAACATTAACTAAAAAAGAAAGAAAGAAAAAATAAATAAAGAAAGAAAAACAACCCAAAAAACCCCCCAAACCCCTATACAAACAAAAAAGAAATAAAAAATAACAAACAAAAACAAAAAACAAAAAACAAACAAGAAATAAATAAGTAATAAGAGTAATTTAAATAAATATATTAATTAATAAATACCATTTTAATAAAAGAAATGAATAAATCTAAAAATAAAATAAAAATTCAATAAAGAAAACACAAACTAACCAACAAAAACTCCCAAACCAAAAACGTTAGACTGGGTATAAATCCACAACTGATCTGTGTTCATATCTATTCCATCTAAATATGTCCCGAAACATTTGTATTACTATTCCAAATGTTGGTTTCTTCGAGCATTCGGTTTTGTCTTTCTTTACGTCTCCGTGATTACTTGATAAAGTAGTCTAGAAACAGACTAAGTGACCGCAGACTCTTCTGTGGGAGCCTTGGGACAATATCAAGTCGACGGATTAATGGATTGTAACGTTTATATAGAGCTTTGCCCTTTCTGTCGCTTTAAAGTGTCTACCAAGTCAAACATACAATTGGATTAACTCGAAAAAAAGCTTTTCGTGCATAATGGCATTAACATGACAGGAAAAACTGGACAGCCAAAGACGAACACTTATAGGAAAAAAGTCATGCCGCCCGATATTAAATAAAGTGATTATCTTTACATCTCCTTGACTCAATGGTCTACTTTTGCGAATTTTATTATGTAGAATGTTAAGCTAGAAAAATGTAACCTGAAGAAAAATAATACAAATCTAGGGAAATCACTGACTGAAAAAAAAAAAACTAGGAGTAAATACTATAGTAAATTAAATATTCCATGCCGACCTGCTACACACAAACACGTAAAAAATATAATAAAAACCACACAGAGAGAGAGAGAGAGAGAGAGAGAGAGAGAGAGAGAGAGAGAGAGAGAGAGAGAGAGAGAGAGAGAGAGAGAGAGAGAGAGAATTGAACTTAAGCTTATGATACAACTACTTGATATTATACAACTAAATGGCGTACTTTGATTTAATTTTTGAGCTTTGATTTAAATCTGTCCATATTTACCAATGCCAGTTAGATTAGAATAAGAATTCAAAATTATTTTGAAGAAAGCATAATAATAATAAATAAATGGATTTACTTTTTCATCTTTAAAATGTTCTCTGTAACAAAAATGGTAAAGATATTATTTGTTCATATATATATTTATATATCTCTTAAGTAGGTTTATCAGTAATTCATTTGGAGTTTGGACAGCAGATCTGTGCAAATAATTATTGTAGTTTCATGTCGCATATGCATCGACTGACCTATATAGACTTATTTTATTATCGGGTCCATTATACGAAAATATTGTTTATTACACAGTAAACATCAACGTCGCTCTCAAATGTGTGTAGTGATGAGTATGGCTCATTAAATCGCATACTTTGAAGGTATTATATATGTAGCGATGCAGTGCTCGTTAAATAGATATAGGATATGGCCAATTATACCATAAAGAAAATAACTATTGTGCTAGAAATTATAGTATTTTAAAGTGACGTTTTATTCAACTGATGCTGTTGTACTCAACATTAATATTTGCATACAGACGAGGAAATGGTGATAACCTAGAATTCAAAAAAAAAAAAAAAAAAAAAAAAAAAAAAATGAGAGAGAAAGATCGAGATCGAGAGATCATTAGGTACACATAGCCCATTGAAAACTAACAATCAATTACCGGTCTCCCTTGATGTACAGCAGACAATATATATGAGAAAATGCTAAGTAATTGACACTGTATGGGCCTGATTACACCATTTTATATGAGAAAATATTAGAATATGACAGACTTTGATTCGCTTCGCAGTTACATTGCTAGGTCATTAACAATACTATCAAACAAATGCACTAGTTTGAATAGCAGCAATCATACTGTGCATTTATAAGATATTTAGGGCTTAAACAGAATTATACATCTTATGCTATGAGATGTTACTTATAATGGTCCCTTTAAACACTAGTTTGCATTTTTTAAAAAGAATTTTATTTTCAAGACTTTATGCACAAGGGCGGGAGTGGAGCTTTGGTCGAGGATTCCTTTTTTTATTGCAAAGCTGATTTTGAATGGTCCGTTCATCGAACAACCTATTACTCCTTTCACTTTGTGGCAAGTATAGAATATGGATCTTTCAAACCACAATTCGATTTAACGCTTCCTTGATCTTGCAAGGCTCGAACTGATGTTGAAGAGGTGTACGTTATTGTTTTGTCTTCATGCATGAATTGAACCATACCGCATTCACTCTTACATTGCTCGTTGTATTCTCCTCATGAATCTTGATGAGGTCGTGTATATTGTCACAACTCCTCTATAGTAGCAAAAAGGTCTTGCATTATGGTTGTCGTACATATGTCTTTAAAACTCGGTCCATCGTACTGTTCAAATCCAATTTGAAGAGAATTTGAGTAAAGTGAAAGACAACTCGAGCAGGGGTCAAATAGATATTTTAATGGCCAGAATTCGCAAATAACTCATGAAGTTTTCGGTGAGAAATACGTAATAACTCACTACCTGAGACTTTTACTCGTAGCTGAAGCTCAACAAAGAGTGTTTTAATATAACATACACAAAACTAAAAAAAAAAACCCATATATTTCATCTATGTCATTTTGTGTAAAAGTTTTGGTAAGAAGATGAGTCAAATCGTGCCTAATTTTTGAAATTTCATATCATTTATGATGTATATTTATTTTCCGTATTACTTGTAGATAATAAACATTAACTTTTTCTTCGTGTTAATAATTTCCATCAAATGATACTTGCATTATACTTAATAAATGACTTGAATAACCAAATTAATTCTATTGGATGTATTTTTGTAACCTTTGCAGTCATAGATTATAATACATATCAGATAATATATTCTTGTAATAATTTGGGGCACCATATGCGAATTTCGACAGCTAATGTCCCTTCAGTGATTAGAAATCGAAAGTAGGAATATTTGAGAAAAAATCTTTCTACAAAGGTTGACCTTAAAGTAGGAGTCGAACAACCCATCTAAGAGCAAAACTATGCATGACCAAGATACTCATTAACGCTAGAATATTTACAAATTTACAGTGAATTTAAATTATATATTTCAGTGGTATTGATGTATGAAAAACTGGGTTTCTCCACAAATAACAATGCACCAGCAGTGTTATCGAATCAGGAGTAATATTAAATATCAAAACATATATTCATGTAATCACTTTGTGCACCATAAGCGCATTTTGACAATTAATTTCTCTTTGGTGATGCCCAAGGATTAAGCTAGGGAAATCAAAAGTATAAATATTTGAAGAACAACAAAGTCATTGCAAAAATGAATTGAAAGTAAAAGCCAAGGAACCAAAGCTACGCATGAGGAAGATAAACCTTCGATTTAGAATTGTTTAAAACATATTGCAGTGTAAATGTGAAATATATGTTACGAAGTATTTATGGGTGGGTACAGAGGTATTTGAAACTGGGCTTGGGACACCCTCGAGACGTACAGACAGCGAGCAGCAGTATCGAATTAGTGGTATTAATAAATATCACAACTGGCGAGTGTGGATAAAGTCATTCGAGCGACGCTCACTCCTCCCGGGTATCTGGTCTCAGCTATGAATTCAGTTATTAGTGTCATACTCACTTGGCACCAGTAAAAGTTCTCGCGGAGGGTTTGACTTGAGTGTTATTATACCCTTTTTTCTAATGTTGTGTGGCTGTGACACTTTCTACGGTGTTCACATTCATGTATATATACAGGGCTGATTTAAATGTTTCATCTGTATTTAATGGAATTCACGGCTGGTGTGACTAGTCAAACAAAAGAAGCTCACTCCTCCCGAGCACCTGGGCTTACTTCTAAATTTCACCCAGCTACTTTCTTATTCTACGATTTTCATGGCGGGTGTGTGTAGCCACTCAGGAGACGCTTACCGGGCACGTGGTCTCACCTCTGAATTTCAAAAGTCCGTGAATGTCCGCTGTGGCACATTGTTGCTAGTGCCATAGTCACTTGTCACCGGTTACTTTAGTATTTTACATTCAGTAATGCTTACGGTCTACACTGTGGAAATCGAAAGATAGTATAAAGACAAATGTATTTAAAAAGCGAAGTCATTATCAAATTGACCGAAATGTAATAGCCAAAGAATCTATATAAGGACAGAGCTACGTATGAATGAGAAACGTTTTAGTTTGAAAATGATTTACTAACTTTTACAAAGTAAATTTAAAGCATGCATTTTGGGTCAGCACATAGGTACTAAAAAGTATGCTGAGAGCAATATCTGCTGTGGCTAAAAGGTAAAACACTAAGGCAGGTAAATGATAGGTCACTGAATATAGGGAAAATCTCAGCCCCGCGAGTTGGAATAAGATACTCTGAAGGAGTAAGTAGCCCTATTCAAGTACTCACACACTAAGAATAAGAAACTTGTGACGATAACGCTAAATTTCATTTTATTCTGCACTCTTCGAGCATCCCTGGCTTGACCTCTGATTGCCAGTGCTAATAAATATCAATCATTGTTGAGATCTCCACACTAATATTGCTTTAATTACTTTCCCATCTTACAACCTTTATTGTGATGTAGCTCAATCAAATAGGTGCCTACGCGCTCATGACAGACAGATCTCTTGTTCGAATGGCTACGGCGGCCAATCATCGTCCTATCTTACATGTCAAGAACAAATATACCTTACTGCGTCGATTGGATTTGTTTTATAGATGTAAATTGATATGCATAGCATTAGGACGATGCTTCTTAGTATAAGTAAATTAATCTACATGAGCATCTGTTCTCACTCAGTTAGTCGTATTGACGGGTGAGACGAACATGTAAAAGACGTTTACTCTTCATATGCATCTGTTCTCAGTCCGTTAGTCTTACTGGCGAGTAAAACGAACAAATAAAAAGCATTTACACTACCTCAGCATCTGATCTCACGTATTAAATGTTGACATGCACACTTTCAGTAGGTGAATTTTTCTATATGTATTTGATTTTCAAATATCAGATAGCATTTGATTTGGTGAACTGTCCGCGAGATGTGCCTTTCGAAAATGGTTTGTTAGTGCTTTTAAACATGCTTCAGTGAAGTTTTGAGGACATATATCAAAAGGTTAGTCATAGTTTTACATGCTGGTACCTTATTTTTTTTCTGATTATCATCGAAGCTTACAGAAAATACTGGTTAAAGCGGTCGCATCCTGGCTGTCATTTCTTACTCTAGGGAAAGAAAATCAGACGATATAGAGGAAGTGGATAGTTAAAAAGACACTCTCCATATAACGCAGTGCCTGTTGACCAAGAGGTCCAGGTTTCAACTCCCTGTGGGTACACACATATCCTCTCCTTTGAAAGAGACAGAGAAAACCGTGTCTCCCTGTTAAAACAGGCGCGGCATGTAAAAAATCCCTGACTGCTTTATGTGGGTCCGTGAAAAAGATATAAATTTCTATGCAATAGTTCAGGCAAATGCAGTCACCATATAAATGAAATCATAATGGACCTAAAACAACATCTGTCAATTAGTCAATTAATTATCCAAATGCTACGATGCATTACAGGTACAATCCACTCATTAGCAAAGTAGGTGTATATATGAAAAATAAAAAATAGAACTGTAGTTAAAAATAAATATCTCTTACTCGAGACAAAATATAAAATTGTAGTAGTATATAATCACTTCAAGGGGTTATGGTATACATGTATGATGTTTTTTTGAGGTCTGATATTGTACTAAACCCCAGTACAAACGGTCTAATAAGTATTACAATCTACAACGGAAGTCAACATATGAGACAACGATTTCTGATAAGTGCAAACAAGGTCTTTAAAGCAACCATTAAAACTGCAAAATGTAGACTGTAGGTATGGTTTTTCGTAACTCTGTGCTAGTAACTTTTCACTCAGTAACTTGCATCGTAACTGAAGGAACCGTGGTTCGATGAAGCTCTACCATATCTGATTAGTTGAGACGTATAGGCATCTTACACACATATTAAAGGCATTTAAGGACTAGTCTATAGAAATTTAACAATACTGAAATTGTAATTGCCAGATTTGTTGTATAGTTAAATAGTAAGATGTTGTCTATGTCAATATTCACCAGAAGATCTAAGTACCAGGCACAGGGACTGCATTTTGTTGTATCTTAAATTTCTGATTCGGTAAATTATGTGTACATCTGTATTATGTTTTAAGATAATACATTATTCATTGTTAATGTTAAATTAAAAGTTGTTTCCACTTCTAATGTCTCCAAGGAAGCTTTTCCATTGATTCAGCTTCCTACAAATGAAGCGAGAATTCGGCGTGTCAATCAGTGCCAATGGAAACACCAATGGTTTGTTGAATATATGGTCATCGAATGTAACGTATATTTTGTCTGTCAAAAAGCCAATCATGATCTTTATTTTATCTTAAGGAACGTAAAAGTAGAATAAAGCTTAACTATATATGTTTCTTGAATATCCAACACGGTATATTTTATTTGGGAAAAATGTCTTTGTTAAAAGCATTACCTATTAGAGCGAGGCTTCTATCTTTCTGAAATTATGGTATAAAAAGTCACCAAGCCTTTTTATATTTCACAGTTTACAGATTCTGAGATTTTATATCTAAAACTGAATAAGAACTACACAAGGAAAAAAAAAAAATAAATTAAAAAAAAAAAAAATATGTCTATTGAAGAGATCTGATACTGTGATGCAGAAAACTCTGTCGACGGTTTGGAATGTTATGTTACATAAAAATCAAGATCCTGATCATAAAAAAATAAAATCTGTACTCACTAATTTAAATTCAGGAAGAAATAAGACAAATGTAATATTAATGGACATAAGCAATGTAATGATTAATATGATTTGACTCTTTCTACTGGGTATATGTGACGGATGTTGCTAGCAATCAGGAGATGCTCACTCTCCCCGGGCACCTGATCTCACTCCATCACAGGGGTCCACACATGCTCTTCAGGTAGACATATTTTGTTATTTTCCACTTGTTTTTCATTTTCACAGATTTTGTATGTCCTCTGGTTTCATGATTTTTAGAATTATGATTTGGATTTATCCATCATCTTTACATGATAAAATGACAAGTTTTAATATCTTTCAAAGAAACCTCTTTGCCTCCTTGTTTTAAATGTTGGAATTATGAACAACTCAAACATAAATAGCAGCCTGTCATTACCATGCACATGGATTTAAACATGCGATACAGTAATAAACATTGTAAATCATAAGATTAATGGGTAACTAAACTGTTTTGGCGTGCTTTGAATTGACGTTTGAAGAACATTTGTTCTTAATAGCTCACAAGATAAATGTTATAAATTAGTTTCTGGTGAGTACCGTTGCAATCTCAGTATTAATCTTCATACTGAGATCTCTTAGAAGTCACTCACCATTTATCACGTGTACCGGATCCTTATGACATTTTGAGGCCATCTTTACCTGACATCATATTATGAATCTTGGTTAATGATTATGGATTTAAAATAGCTCGAGATTATTTGTCAAAGTGAATGCTAATGTAATTGATGATATGTCACTTTGACACTCACAAAAACCGGACTAAGAAAGAACTCATCGTGACCTTAGTCCCCTGGCGTATTATCAATGGTTTTGGGGAGAAATAATCAACTTCTACTTTGAAAGAGTTAGATAACGCTTAATTTTCATTGCATCATGTCATAGTTTTGTTACTTGATTAAGGGAAAATATCAGGAAGAAAAAGACGACAATAACAACAAAAACAATAACAACAAAACAAAGAAAAAAAAAAAAGGAAAACAAACAAAAAACGAAAACAAAACTAAACGAAAAAATAGAATAAAAACCTCGAAACGAACAAACAAAAGCAAAAAGAAGAAATGCAGCAACTTAGATGTGGTCCAAGTAAATTACAATAAAACTGAATGTGGTAAATGTGGGGGTTTTTTTCTTGTTTACTAGGCATTTCTTCGGATTTCTCATTTTGGAAGAGCTCTCTTCATGTTCTTCAAAGTTAAGTATGACAAAATTTCAGAAATTTTAGTGTTAGTCAGACAATGTGTTAAATTGTATTCAGAACAGAACAAAGCACCTGCTGCAGTTTGTTTATATACTACCACATGTGGAGAATAAAATTCAAATTCACAGGAATGTTTCTACGTTCCTGTATTTCCCATTCAGAGCACATCATGTAAACAATCACTGAAACATTTCATAAACTCAACGGCACTTGATATTCTAAGTTATACCGATCTCAGAAAAAACAAGGAATCAATCAACAATAGCCAGTATCTGTCAATCATTTACCATCCATTTAATATCCATTATCGCTTCACCTGGATGGCATTCGATTTGACGAAGATCCCATAGTTTCATACGATGAACATAGACGGACATGCACTTTAGGTTTTGTTTGTATATTTATTTGTTTTCTTATGCCTTTAAACTAAATCTTGGCACTCTAAAACAATTGTACTGCATAAAAAGGGAAAGAATTATGAAGTAGAAGTGAGATCGTATGATATGGAAAAATATAGTCTTTAATATGGCTAGCGATATGTGTCATAAATGTCCATATTCATATGAAATGCTATGGAATATTTGCCAGTAAGTCAAACGTAGAGGTCATAAATTGGTTAAAACGACCTATATTGGAAGTCAGTTGATTTGATTTAACTATACAGTAGATAATGATTAACATGTTGGTTTTACAAGAAAAAGCGTCATTAGCAGATGAATAAATTGCTACCTTTAATGTTTCACTAATACAGAGGTAAATATTGTATAATTAAGCTTAAAATTCTATATGATTATAAAAAAAAGTCACGTATTTTAATAATTATATTTAGTACATTCTCAGTACAAAAGGTTTATTCTTTATTACAGTACATTAAGCGTGGTGGATAAAACATTACCTCATTTGCAATACAAATTTGATTATATGTAGTGGAAAGATCCAGAATTAAAGGAGTGAAGTCTTCGTAAAGACGTCATCGTCGTAAAGGCTTCTGACCTGAATAGCTTAATTTGCAATAGAACTCATCATTAGTAGGAATTAAGTATTATCTAACTATGTCAAAAAGAACAAATTTAGCCTATTATCTCAACACTTAGGCAATTAAACCCCATATAAATCTGTAGAGAAACGAATACGTGATGATAAAAAAATCGTAATAAATTTTGACTCCTCTGTTACGGTCAAATCTAAATATATAGTAAATAGATCAATCTTTTTTTTTAAAATTCTTTATGTCCTTATTTTTCTTTAATTCTATAGACCGAGAGTACTTGTTTCAAACAGCCGAAGCAGATGTTGTCCCTCCATTTTTTCATTTTTTTTTACTTTCCCGAGCACCTGGGTTCATCTCTCGTTTCCATGGCATTATGAATATTCAGTGCAGTGCGCAGTTTTAGTGCAATTGTGATATTGCATCAGTTTAATATCCAGTATAAGCTCGATAATGAAGAAGTAGAAGAAGAACAACAACAAAATAAGAAAAACAAAAAAGAAAACAACATTAACTACAACAAGAAATATAACAAGATAAAGAATACAATAATAACATAACAACTAAAACCCCCCAAAATTCACATAGAGGGCATTTTACTCACTTACACATTCTTATGAATTACCTGTAGATCTATTTCTCGTCTTTGCGACTCCAGGGTAAAGGAATGTTTGAAAACCTAGTATCAAAACCTTATCGGATGTATTAGTAATTGTAGATAACAAACATATGACAATGACTATCAGTATGCATGCGTTTAGTTCAGATGTTACCTGTGATACGTATAACGCACTCATGTTCATTACATCATGTAAGAGGCCTGCCAGTATCTTAAAGCAGTGTGTACATCGATAACTCCTTACATATTTACAACAATAGACCTTTTCCAATTTTAGTACCGGACAAACCACATTTTCAATTGTCATTATGACGTTAATGCTTGGATTGTGACGTCACAGTAGTATAATGAAAATCTTTGCGGCAAAACTTCATTTGCCCGGTATTTCCCCTTACATCATGTAAACTTGATAAAAGGTTTATTCTGGAAATAACGTTTGTATATAGGTATAACACTTCCATTGAATTTATTCATCTTTACGAATTCTCATGATAGTAAGAAGAACAAGAAAAGAAGTTTGTCTCAACTGTCTGACCAAAAAAAAAAAAAAAAAAAAAAAAAACACGAGGTTGAAAAGAGAAATTCCAAATTTCATATCAAGTGTTGTCCCGATGGTTAATTGAAGTATTCATTATACACTTTTTGTCGTAGTTCGGTTACAGATAAAACTTTCCACTCATCGACGAAGAAGTAAGACTAAACTAAATATAAAAAAAATGACCGTGGAATTGTCAACAAAACGCAAGATATTAATCGATGATAGACAGTGGGAATTTTTCATGTATAATACCTTTTAGATGGTGGAAATGTTAAGGCCTAATTTTGATCAATACATCAAGAATTTAAAAATGTTCAAATCATCATTATAGTTCTTTTTTTATAATATTGAATAGGAATATGTTATTTGTCAACGAGAAATGATTTATTTACAATACAGCAATGTCTAACTGAAAATATAAGAGATATTCTCATTGAATACCTATTTAGAATCCTCTCTTAAATCAGGAATATTACGCTTAGATCTGTCAACTACTTTATAGCCGTCCATTGATATGCGGAAATTATTATATTCATTTACCAATTATGTTTTAAATCAAAGTTATTATACAAAGCTAAATTGATGTACCTGTCGTAAACCGAATTATCTGTTATATAACTGAGAACAATATCATAGTTATATATCATATTATTGCATCATTGATTATTTCACATATATTGTGACGACATTTGTCTGATACACTGCATAGACATTTACACCTTTGCAACGGCAACGGACTTACCGGAAACAACAAGGGCTCTTTTACGTGCCACGCCTACTGTGATACAGAGACTTGGTTTACCGTCTCATACGTAAGGCAGGATACTGAAGTGTTCATCGCGACGATCGAACCCGGAACCTCTCGATCACGAGCAGATTATTTCATCCCCAGATCCACACAGATTCCATTTATGTAATAAATAAATAAATAAATCGTTAAGGTTATCTTTGTAACTGGACTTAATATTTGTAGGTGCATGAAGTACAAAAATATATTCTCTGATAGCGAGGAGTACTCCACGTGTCATGACACTATCAACTTTTATGTATTATAGAGAAGACATCGACCAGATAACGACACGACTCAATTTCAGCAAAGTTCAAGCAACACATATTGCGTCTTTTCGCTATGCAGAGTTATTTCCCATTTGAGCAGGTATCTGACGTGAAATCATTGTGACGTCGTGTAATTCCTATTTCACTTCCCGTAATTTTACACCAGTTGCCATAGAACTGGTTGACGTTACAATGGTCAAATGGGAAATAACTCTGTATAACGAAAAGATTCAATAACCGGTTAAATTTCATCGGATGGCATCTGTTTTATTTTACGATAAATGCAAGTAAATATATATATGAATATCATTATTTAAAAAAAATGATAGCAATCGGTCAACTTGAAAGAAAAATAAATATAATTTGGTGCACCTTAAGCGCATTTCGACAACTTATGTCTCTTTATGATGCTCAATGCCGTAAAGGTGATAATCCAATGTTAAAATATTTGACTCAATGATAGAAGCCATCAAGGATAAATACAGTATTTAATATAATGATATGAAAAAACAAATAATGAGATCACAAAAATATTCGATTACAGTGCAGTTACGATACCGACTTAAGACAGTTATTTGATATGACAATTGTAAATCAATTAGTGTGGTTAAGAGCAAAATAGTTTCTAAAATGACTTAATGAAAATCACAAAAAAAAAGAAGAAAACCAACTAATAACAGGACAGAGCTGTGCATGAGGGAAATATTTCATAGTCTTAGAACAATGCACAAACTATTGTCATAGTAAATATTTAGTATATATTTAATGTTTAGTGAGTCAGAAGCACCGGCAATTGGGCTTCTGATTACCCTCGGGAACAAGTTCAGTATTAGTTTGAAATACTCTGATCGTTAGATTTTGTTTTTAAGATAACAACACTATATTTTAAAGCTTATTAGATTTATAGACTTATTAAACAATTACCTGAACCGAACTGTGGCATGCACTTAAAATGTATTTTGTGTAAAAAGCAGCACTGCGATTTTTATAGTATTATCAAGGGCTGTAACTGTATCAAAGACCTGGATTCCAAAGTCTGTGGTTTATTAAATGTGAATACACAGCAATACCCTTGCGCCAATCAAATGTAAAAGTTCTGTAACAAACAAACAATTTCAAAATAGTTCCGTATCAGATTGAATGCGAAGGAGTAAGTTGTGAGATAATTGTGTAAAGAAGAATAACACATAAAATATCTATAGTGTTGGTACTAAAATGCAGAATGTAATACACATTGAAACCCGAAAGTAATCTACAGTACAGACGATACGTTAATGTCTATGAGACCATGAAGTTATGAGTGATTCTATAGCCAAACTATTTTGAAAGAAGAAGAAGAAGAATGGTAGATATTATTGAATAATCGAGTAATATTATTTATTTGTTCTCCGGATACTATGATAGCTGTATTAGTAAATAAACATCTACGCAAGTGTACACATGTCTTAGGCACACAGTTTTCAATTAACCCCAATTCCGCGATGCTTGACTATACTGCCGATATCGCTCGCCAGGAAAAGTCATCAATCAGGGCAAAAGAGTATCTGTCAGCTGCTCCTCTTAACTCATTACAGGTTAACAACGCCTCTGATAATACCACAAATTCCGCTCGAATTCCCTCAGCACTGCGAATTAGTGCACCATGCATGTAAACTGAGAGCTTTTTCAATAACTTTTTATGATCTAACTTTCTATACTTTAGCAGTATAATATTGCTTAACAGCATTAAGGTAAAATAAAGTGCTTTTACGCTTTGTAGCTCGTGCTCCGATGCTGACAGCGGGATTAAGTTCGACTATTTAAATCAAAGCATCATAGATCGCTAATGATATTAACAGCAATATGCTTTTAATATTGAATGCAGTGCATAATAGCAGTTTTCAAAAGCATTTCATACAGAATGCGTATGTATCTCATACACCATCGGTAAAGTGCAACATATTGAGGGTTCATTCAGCACAGTAAATAAATATTTATATGTCGATACCATTATTCTCATACAAACTGATTATTGGGAATTATCAATTTAGAAAAGAAGTTTTGTTTTAATAATGACAAAAAAGATAGACACGCTTAATGATTTATTGCAGCAAATGCCAAATAGTGGAAATACAAATTACAAATATTTGAAGAGCAAACAAATTAATAGCCGACATATATAAACCCAAATAAGCAAACAAACGAACACAAACCCCATCCCCCCAAAAAACCATAAAAAAAATCAGATAAAAATTATTCCACGAAATCCACAATTCAGATATCCTAATATACTTATATACATTTTTCATTCAAAGTACAACATATGTACCAAGAAGGACATATACCAGTTATATTACTTGTATTTAGCTGTAGCGCTTCTTATGCAGTTTAAGTCCAAAATTACTTCGTGAATTTAAAAATGAAGTATCTATGTCTCGTCTGATCGCTCGAGGCTGGTTTGGCTAGCCAAGCAGGAAACGTTAACTATTCCCAGGCCTGTATCTGACCAGTGGTTTTGTCTCCATTGTGGTATGCGTTGTGGTGAGTGTATCATTGACTTTCATACTTTACATTAATGTGATTTTCATTCCATTTGTAATGAAGAACTCGCAGTAATGTTCCTCGCGTACCACAGTGGCACGTTATATACACTGTGGTACGTTTTTTTTTCAGGTGACAAGAATGTATTCTAAAAATGCTTTCGTATTCTCCGTTTTGTAAGGAATATATATGTTTTAATTATATTATTTTAAATAAAGTGAGATGCTAAAGTATTCTTGTCGCGTTTCATACAGAGAATAATATGGAATGTTGTAATCATTGTTTTTGAAAGCATATACCTTTTTTTTCTTTTATTGATGCAAAGAAGTTAACCGCAACGATAACACCAATATGTTAAATCAGTTCATCTACCGTATTTACCATCGTCGTTGTACGAAATGGTCCATTTACTATGACGTTGTTATGCGATTGCTTTGAATATTACGGCTATCTCTCTGATACAATTTCCATAAAACTAATAAAACGACGAAGTTAGGCTCTTTGTGTGTATATACAAAGCAAATATTGTCAAAGAAAATTCGGGTGTGCCTTTAATAATATCATGATTGATATGGACATCATGTGTCGTTAATGTTTATAAATGTGCAATCCCATACTTCTCATTTTGATAGATATCAGGCAAATAATGTGCATAGTGTTCAAAACACATTGTTAATTTATAAGAGCTGCAAGAATTTCATTTACTCCCGGTATTCTGTGGATGCTCTTATCTAATGAAATCAATACCCAAACATATTTTATCGTATGATATATGGTGAATAAGAAATTAATCAAATGAGTGAAATACCAGCAAACTACATGTTCAATATAAAATTATATTATGCATTTCAGAGCCATTATTTGTTGACGTTTTGAATAACGTTTTCGAAACGTAGTTTCTTACAAATGTAGTAAAATATCAGAATATTTTAATATCCTAGACTATTCCTAATATCTGACAACTGATGTTTACTTCATAATTTTACATTTAATTTTTCACCAGGTGACAGCCATTTAACACATCTTACCAACCTGTGTCTAACAAACTTAAAACTCTTAATCATATACAAGAAAAAAGAGGAGTTACTGGCTCAGTTATGTGGCAGAAGTCACCATGGAGCTATACATTACATGAATATAAATAATATACAAGAACATATAACACATTACAAAAATATTTGTTTGTAGTGCAATTACGATACCGACTTAGGACGGTCATTTAATCATATACAAGTGACGCATATCCCTAGTCTTCACATAAATTAATGACATATAATATGTTGATTTTTTTATAATTTTGTCTATGACGCGCCTATGAGATAGTGTTGAAGTTGCATGTTATATTGACGAAGCCACCAATGTCTTTAGATTACGGTGATAGCGCTCAAATATTGTATGATTGTTTTAAACAGTATTTATTCAAATATATGTACATTACAGTATTATAGAAAGAAAAAAGAGGAGTTACTGGCTCAGTTATGTGGCAGAAGTCACCATGGAGCTATACAATACATGAATATAAATAATAAACTAGAACATATAACACATTACAAAAATATTTAATTGTAGTGCAATTACGATACCGACTTAGGACGGCCATTTAATTTGACAAAAGCCAAACAAATGGTGTGGTTAACCAGTTTACGGGCCCACCTTCCCACTCAACGTAACAGCAGAACAATCATATAACAAAACGCATTTTAAGAGAAAGATCTGGCAGGAAGATATAAAGGGACAACCATTTGATTCTGAAGGAGGGGGGGGGGTGGCAGAGGCACTTTTAGGAAATAAGATTCTGACCCTGAAAATGTTAGAAATAAAGAATCTGGCTTTGACTGAAATGAAAAACAAAATATTCTGCCTACTAGCATGCACATATACGTAATCATGCAAATATAAAGCTGAATGTTTTATAGAAAACAAGTTGAGTTTTGCTACCAATATCATACTGTGTTGCAATCTAAATGCATGACTCGCATTTCAGTGGGAATAATACAGTATTAGACGAATCGAGCTATTCAATATCTTCTACAATAATTAATAGTATTGTTGCTTTTTAAATAGCGAAGTCTGAGAAAGCATCTTCTGCCTCATACCTCAATATACTCCTATCAATTAGTGACGATTGTTCATTAGTAACCTCCCATTCATGAAAAACGTGACGATTTCAATTTCATTATTAACAACTTCTCTTTCTTCAGTTGCTACTTACCTTATTCTCCCGCATACGACGTTTCCTAAGATATCAAGGAAATGAATATCCCATCATTCAAAGATCTGAAAATAAATAATCTGACTCAACCGAATTTGAACACCTTACCCCCGCCCCCGGCAGAATGAAATGATCGTCCACTAAGGGCGCTACAATTTAGACGAAGTCGAGAGTACAGTATCTGTTACTTACATCTGCCGACGTTAAAATATTTTGGAAGATATACAATATCCGAATTTAACATATATTAAAACAAAAGAAAAGAATTACATAATGTCATATCAGCTGGTAGATCGTTCCAATCTCTTGCAGTACGGTAAATAATGAACCATTAGATGAGGAAGAATTCGATCTCGGTATACCGAAGTCCAGGTCAATACGCTAAGGAGCATCGACGTGTCGTCAGCAAATGATTAGTGTTAAGACTCTTTTTCATTAATAGTGTCATTTATGTATATCAAAAACATAACCGAACCAAAAATGGACGCAAAAATTTCACTGTATGTAACGAGGAACCATCGATCACAACTCTTAGGAACCTTTGGTAGAGGTAACTCTACAACCACTGAAATAGATTCTTAGGTATTCCCATCCGTTTCAGTTTAAAAATTAGTATTGTATAATTATGTTAAATTTTCCATTGACTTGCTGTAACATCTACAGGTTGTATACCTGAAGGCATTCATATTAGCTGGTTGTTATGTAAGATGATTATCACAGCTGTGATGCTGTTGATACATTTCTAATGCTTACTATATCATTTTAAGTATTGTCGTTTAGATTCAACATCATTACATAGATGAGATATTTATAAGCACACACGTCATTTCTATAATTGTTCCCCTTTATATTTCATGTGCATCCACGAAATACGATTAGTTAAGTGAGGTCGAAAATGAATATACCTTTCTCTGTAGTATAATACTGAATATATTTTGTTTCATGTACAGATTATTAAACCACTAATGAAAATCAAACTCCTACGTAACTATAACAAAGGAAATAGTTGTGTTATTACACATTACAACGCCTATAAATGAATGTAAGAAGTTCACATCTGTGCAGAATGGGTCGATTTCTGTTTTGTAAAACAAAAGCATCACTGACAATGACATTTGATAAAAAAGTTTTATTGATTACTTAGGTATCAAGTACAGATCATCAAATTGAAGATTAAGAACTGTAATGTAATATGTAATGCAGTATAATAAATATGTATATATAATGCATAATACACGTAATTATCAATGCAGGTCGATATGATTCAATATTACACTATAAAATGTGTTAAATACTAAGTTACATTTATAAAATGGCAAAAGTTTTGTTGATGTGAACAGATTCGGATTTTATAATTCAGTGTAAATTTTGTCTTTTAAAATCTTTTATCCATAAAGTACTTGTAAATAGATACGTGTACTACCATGATAACCAAGGAGAGTCTAAGTAATATGGCTATAAGTGTTGCAAATTCTTGATTTGTCACATACACAAAATGTACGATGGAATAAAGCCTTTATTTATAGGTTGATAGTCATCAATAGAAATATTGTTGGAAAGTTACTGGGAATGGAATACAAACGATAAGAAGGCATTACAAGTACGACGTTCAATAAAGGTCAGTCGGTTGACTTCTTTTTACATTTTTTTTAAATTGGTTTGATTGATAATTGATTTACGTCAATCGGTGGGTGTTTCAGGTATATGATGTAGCTATATGTCTGATCCATTGCATACAAATTTTTAGCTTTGCAACGGACGCACCCGAAGCAGTGAGGGATCTTCTACTTGCCACGCGTAACGTGACACTGGATCGCGGTTTTAACTGTCGCATCCGCACCTCATCCTCTAGACCAAAACCGGCTTTAAAAAAAAAAAAAAAAAAAAAAAAAAAAAAAAAAAAAATTACAGCATTACTCCTTAAAACGGAGAAACAGATTTCAAAAAAGTTTCAAGTGCTTGAAGTCAGAAATAAAGACCGCATTAACAATACGGCAAGATAAAATTTAACTTATATTAACACATTCGTCCAACAAGTAATGACAGATTCGACAAATGCTTTATTTCCTAAAGTAACGATTTGTTGTTTGCTTTGTTCATTGACTTCTTACTGAACACACATTTGAATTCATTGAACTTCCTATCATTGCCAGGTTTTTCGGTGCCGAAAACTAGTTTATAACCAACGTATTTTGATAATGCCTGACTTTGTCATACGGTATACTTAAGAATTCGATACTTTATTTAGGTATTGAATTCAAAGAAAGGGGTTTACGCTTCGGCGTAAGGATGACTGATGAGGATCTCTTACTTTACATTCATAAATAGTGAACGCATGTAACTGATTATTCCCATTGAAATCTAATAACTTGAAATAATTCTTGCATTTCACGAGGTCTACGCTTTAAAGGTAAGAAAATAACTACATATATGACAATTGCTTTATCTAACAAATGTTTTGGTCATAAACTCGTACCAAATTATTAGATATAAAGTACACCATTCGATTTTACAAAATTATTAATGATATACACAGCGCCTATTGACAGCTCTGGTAACATGTGTATCTGAAATATGAATGAGTATATAAAAATGCTACATAGCGCGCATATTACGGAGTGAATCATACTGTCTGTAATTGCATTGAGAAAATATTCTGTATCAATAAAATACATTTATAAAGCGTTAATGTGTGGATCATATTATTATTTTGGCTTTATGTGCATAATACATGTTTCTAATATTGCTAATATCGAAAAGTACAGTTGATTTATGCAGCAAACTCTCTATGATTTTAATTGTTTTAACCAATGTCAAAATGTAGCAAAGTTGCAAAAGCAGACACATTATTTTGAACAAGGGAACAATCACAGACGCTCAGAAAAAAAAAATTGAGATCATATCCCATAAAGGAACAAGATGTGCTTGTGAAACACTGATGCCCTCGAGAACAAGGTATAACTAGAATAATCTCCATAAGGGTCATGTTCAATAAGATCTTGTCATAAGTAAGACACATGCCAAATATGAAAGCCCAACCTTTTGTCATAGTTATGGCTAACGCCGCCTTTCTGTCCCTATGTCCATGAAAGAAGTCAAACATCGTTAATGCAGGTAATAGACTTTCATATTTCACATGTATTTCCAGTAGAAAGACCGTTCATCTATTTCAATATTTTTTACTTTGATCTTGGTGTTTGACCTATATTAAGGGAAAATTCCTTATGATATACCTTTTGACAGTAAGTGATGGGGCTTTAAGGCCACAAGTAAAAATATTGGAACTGGTAGACTGGATTTCCAGCAAGATATATAATGTGGATAATCGCTACTATTAAAAAATTATAGCATTGCTAACGTATATAGAACATATAGCACTCTAAAAATAGGCGAAACTCAAAGGTCATGTCTATAAACTAAAATATTTTGGTTCCAGTAGAAATATATTTTTCAAGAAATACACATTTCATATATGGAAGCCCGATCAATTACCAATTAGATGTTATAGCATAAAGTATTTTGCCAAAAATAAAGGGCAAACTCCAAGGAGAAGGTCACATGTTCAAACCTTTAGTAGAAGGATCTTCCCACAAGAAATATGAAAAGTTACATATACAATGTTATGCATTGTTTATTGAAAGCTGGGCGGAATGACGGACGGAGAGACGCCCAAAATTCTGTATGTCCCCTTAGTCTGCGATGTAAAATACGAAAGTAACTGCTGCCACATTTGGCACTAACACCAATGAGCTACAATGTACATTCACGGACATCTGAAATTCAGACCTGGTGCCCAGGAGGAGTGAGCGTCTCCTTTTTTTGGCTAGCCATACATGCCACGAATGCCCTCAAATATAGACAAAACGAATATTATTGGAAACGAATATTATTCAGCACTGTATATATATATAATGTCAACAAACTCTATGTAGAAAGTGCACATAACATCAGGAAAAAAATAGTATGGAAACACTTAAGTCAAACTCTATGTATTTTACTGACCCTTTGTGGTTCCGTGGTAGGTCAGTAACAAACCATATAACAAATATTCGAATAATATGATAAATGTAAATCGCATGCCATAAATTATATTAACATTAGTACATTATTACAATAATCGTACATGTAAAATAACATGGTGAACATTTAACAATGCATTAGGTATAGCATATATTTTTTATGTTGAATTAACTTTTTCTTTTCGTAAGCCAGAATTACATTAAAGATGTTTAATTCACTTTAATCTGTGCACGTTGAAATTTATCTGTAGATTTTAAAAGTCCTCAACTTATTTCTCATTAAGCAAAACATTTTTCAACCATAGAAATCAACAAATGTCAGGAACGTAGACATGACATTCATAAAAGTCAAAATCTGTCGCTCATCACAAAATCAGCATTCATCTTTGTAGCATGCCGAATGTACAACATGTATAAGTGTTGTATGATTTCAACGATACTTATTTGCTCAACAGTATGTCTTTTATGTAATGACAAATGTATATTCACTTCACCACTTATTTGTTGTTCACAATGTTACGAATATGTCAGATAACTATAGAAAAACATTTAACTGTATAACGTATTGCACCGTATGCATATTTCGACAAATTGTTTCTCTTCAGTGATGCTCAAGTCTGAAACTGTGGAAATCCAAAATATTTTTACTCGTTTTGACCTCATAAAATAAAAAGTCAAAATATCATCTAATGGCTACACATGAGGGGGATAATTTTCAATCAATTTAATCAAGGCAAATTAAAAGGTTTACATCTAAATAAATATATAGGGTGTATGGCGCTGTAATACTCTCAAGCCTCTTTATTTTGTTTACTTGGTTTTAAATCTTTGCAGACGGCAAATGCATAAGTCGGTCGATGATTTTCTTGGAAATGTTTGGTTTTCCGACATAGAAAAACATTTTTGCAATTTATAATTAGTTCAAACTACTATACAGACCATCATACAAAGATAACTATAAGATGTATTTTGTAGTTAGAGTTAATACAAAAAGTGTGGGTTTTCCTTACATCATAATATTAAAAGTGTCCGTATGTATATTTATGTTAACATGACACATATTTGTTTGATGTTTCATATGCAGTCGTTCGGGACTGGACACTAATTACTTACTAAAATCGGAACCTAATCAAATACATAACAGTAAAAACGAGTTTTTGTTTTTTTGTATTTTCTGGTTTTGTTTTTGTTTTTTCAACGACAACTAAATTTGATTTATCTCCTGATTTATGTAATATATACAAAAATATTTTATACGAAAGACTTTTTTTCAAATTAAACATGATGTGAGGATAATACCGGACAAATTTGCGTCATATTATTGTGACGTCATAACTTAAGCATCAACGTCGTAAAGAGAATTTTGACAAAAAGTGGTTTGTCCGGTATAATGTCCCTTACAACATTTAAAATTGGAAAAGGGTATATTGTATATATAGATAAATTGTATAAAGATGGGTCCTTCAGCTTGTAAACCGCATCAACCAAGAGATAATTCTCATTTTAATCAATTCTACTATGTCGATACTTCGACTGCAATAAAATCAGTTTTCGTGATATTATGCGCTTATCCTTGTTTGTGGCTAACGCCACATCTGTCAATTAAGATGAGTTAGATCTACAGTTGTTTCTTTCTCTTGATTCCTTTATAGCATCCGGTTATTTTTCTCTTTTCCGAAAATTCCGAACTTGTCATTGTTCCTTATTCTATTTTTCATACCAGTGTGTGATACTGTTTATTTTGGATGGTTGTATTTGACTTATCAATTGTGACAATATGAATGAGATGCGGATTCCAGATATGCATATAATACGGATATAAGTCATAAATCAATTCAAAATTTCTTAATACGCACTACAGCGCTTATCTTAATCATTTAAAAAGAAGTTTATTGTTTTCGGAAATTGGAAATTTTGGAGATTTTAACCAAAATCATATAGTCATTGTCAGATTGGTTTAAAATTTGGGCAAATCTGCATTTTCCGAAAAGCCGGCGTGGTCTAGTGGTATCGCGTCGGACTCCTGATTGGAAGGCCGGGGTTAGAGTCCCGCTCTGGTCATGCCGGTGTCATGTCTTTCGGACGAGACAGTAAAAACCGTGTCGCGGTATGCATGGCACGTTAAAGATCCCTCACTGCTTCGGGTGGGTCCGTTGCAAAGGTCAAAATTTGTATGCCCCGCATCAGGCAGATGCCGTCACCAATCAATCAATGCATTTTCCGAATTTAAACATTTACCAACATTTTGGTGAGTTATACTGAGTAAACTAACAGGAACAAAAACAGTATTTAAGTTTCATTCTTTACATCCGTCACTGTAAGCATGTGTTTATAGTATCCAACGATGTAACGGTAAAAATGCTATAAAATGGATTATTCTGCTGTTGCCTTGAGTGGGAAGGTGGGTCCGAAAACCGGTTAACCACACGAATTGATTGGCTATTGTCGTATCAAATGACCGTCCCAAGTCGGTATCGTAACTACAGTGTATTCGAATATTTTGTGATGTCGTTATGTGTTTTTTTCATATCATTACGGTATATATTGTATATTTCCGCGGTGACTTCTGTCATACGACTGAGACAGTAACTTTTCTTTTTTCCTTTATTTCCTCTGTAAAAGCCTTTTTCTGTTATTTTCTTTTTTTCTTTTTGTCAAATAGTTTATTCTTACAAAAGACGAAGTTCCTACACATGCCTAATTTTTCTGGGTCATGGATGAATTTCATCAATATTGTATTTTCAAATTGAAATATAAATAGGCTTCGAAACCTTATCCGAAGCATTCTTCCTTCCTTTCAGAATACTCAAATGTATTATATGAAATCGTATAATTGCACACGAAGGAATTTACATCGCTGAATAATACATATCATATACTGCGTTGTATCCAAGGTGTGTACGAAATAATGACACTATGATTGACCCTTCGGTCAGAAGTGTTTAATCAAAATCGTATTGACGTCGTAGCTGACAACACAAGAGAGGGATTAGATGGAAGCCATATAACATATAGACTCTATATTAAAGGGGTGGTGGCTAGTTGTAGAAGCATTAACGTGGAATTGTGTAGTGTAGCAGGTGCGAACATAATATCAGCACTGAATTAAGCAGTGTTAAGATGAATATGCGTAACACTTTCATATTGCCAGTTCTGACAACAGCATAAAGTGTTTTCTTAAAAAATAGAGAAAGATGCAATTAAGTGAATGAATCAGATTAATATATGTGAAACTCTGCATTGTTTTACAAATTTAGACACACTTTTTTGAATTGTTGTTGTTTCTTTTTCTTTTTTTCCCCTTTTACCGGGTTGTCTGTACTCTTCTTGTCGTTTTCATTCCAAGGGGACACGTTTTCTTTCGCCTATGCCTCCATTTTAAGGGATCCAAGTTGCAATTGTCGTAAAGATATTGGAATATGATACTTGATAAAATAGAATTAAAAAAACAACAACAACAGGAACAAAACTGTAGATTTTATAAACTGGTACTACATAACACCATGATTAGAATCTAAAACCGCTCTTCCTCGGGAATATGAAATAATCACCAAAATCTGAGGTCGAATTGTGTTCGTATCATTCATTATTAAAGGAATTCTTGCATACTGTGCTCTCCTTATCTTTTACCTCTTCCAGTCGAGGCATTCCATTATAAAAGTGTTTGTTATTCTAAAGCTCATGTACTTATTAGACTAATTCTAGCGGTTAAAGCTCACACTGTATGCAAAATATTGTGTCTTTACTTTTCACTCTTATAACTGATTCCATAAGCAGAAAATTGGCTCACATTCCAAGATATATTTGTACACATGTCATATGTACACATAAGATTGCACAACATGAGTGAAAATATTGAAACTGGTATAAAATCCTAGACGATAGCGACGGCAACAACAATTATCGCGGTTTGCAGTTATTGGTATTTGCGTATCTAAATATTCAAAACTTTGCAAGATTTCAGTACTTTTTTAGTATTAAATTCAAATTTGTTCGTTATTACTCTTACTGGTTGTACAATCATTGCCCATAAAAAGAGAAATAAACGGAGTTACAAACACCAGACAATCAATTTGGCAGTATGTAATTGGCAATATCTGTTTCTATCTTCATTTGAAATAGCATACAAATCTAGGTTAGTAGTGGCATTGCATTTATTTCCATTAAATACCCCTATATGTGTTGCTTTTATTTCATAATATTATCTATGTTTGTGGCAGTTTGATTGATGTTCCTCCTGACACTATCTCTTGTACTTTTTTATAGCTGAAAGGAAATAAGAAGGTCTAAACGAATATGAAACCGACATACAGAAACCAAAATGCAAGATAAATAGTTTAAGATATCTCTAATGTAGATATTGCTTTACGTCTATCTACATTTGAGACGTTTACTGTTCAATTGTTTTTGTTTCTCTTTGTTAATATAGAAACCACTAGAATACCGAAGAAATCCACATATAGAGCATTTCAGTAGGGTGAATTGTCTGCCCCTGATAAGTGCTCTCTCACTTTCTGTATATCACGGTGTGGTATATAAATGTGACTGCTACTTTACTGACCATATTTCACCATGGTCAACTGACCATACAAATGAAGTGATTTGCAGTGACAGTCATTACACAACTTTTATACCACTCTTTTTCCACTTCAGCGGACTAGCTGAAGAAACAGGGGCAGATAACTCGCATTATTAAAATGGCAAATAGTTTACGAATTTAAGCGAGTATTGCTGTTGAGTACAAGATTTACAAATTTGAGTGAAACAGTTCAAATAACCATGAAAGAACAAAATGAGAAGAAGGTAATTTTTCACTTTAATATAATTTTGCATTTTTACTGAGTATACAATACAGCTTAAATTCTATGTCAATTTACACTGTTATTTGGGGTAGGGAGATCATTTTGATCTGCACCATCAAATAATATTGATGCATTTTAATTTATCGCTCTAAAAGTAACTGAAAATAAGTAATCGTCACCTATAAATTTTAGTTTTCAATTTTCTCGTTTCTTATATATTACTGTTTTAACTGCGGAGCACTTAATGAATCAGAATATAAGCTGGCGTCCTGGCTGTTCTAATTGCATAGGTCTAAATTTCTTTGCAATGCAGCAGACTCAGGTCTGTACAACATATTAAGAAATAAACTAAGTCTACCGCGGAACAAAGAACAACAATCAAACGGAATTTTTAAGGATTTATTTGCTTATCTTTTACCTTATTTTATTTTTACTTTTGGTGATTTAAGTGCTTATATACCATTTTTTGGCTATGACAATCCCTGTTCAATGTTCACCGGATTGATTTTATAGATGCAGTTTAAGACTTTTTTATATCGGCTATATAATTTTTGCATCCAAATGCTGCTAGCCAAGCAAACATTAAGCATATTATTTCAACTATAATTTTATTGACGCTAATGTTGTTGAATACTGCCGTGGTGATGAAATGTAACCTTCTTGTTTTATATTGTTCGTGCCTTTTAATTTACGGTGATCCACCGCGATTTTATCATCAATTTGACTTGTGAAGTACATCAACATTTATCAAATCATGACAGTATAATTCAAGTCAATGAAGAAAAAAATTTGAAAAACAACGACCAATCTGTCCTAAATTATGTCATACAATTCATTTGTGTTGATAGAATAAATATTTAAATTACTATATTGGTCTTCCACATTATAAAATTCTGACATTGTCAGTAATGAAGCATACAATAATTCCTACATCATATTGTTAGATAAGCGTATAACAATCATCTCGTCTACAATAATTTCCAAATCCCAGTCGCTGAATAACACCAAAGAATACAAAGAACAAAGACCGCATCGAGGAAACATCTAGGGAGTTATATTCGTATGAATAAGTCATAAAATATTAATAGATACTTCCTAGCATTATAAACATCTAACTAGCAATTCTATCTGTTTGAGTGCGGAATATAATAACTGTTAAATCTCGCAAATTATATTCATTTGTTTTCATAGTAACAATACATGCACACCCAATGTATCTGTATATCTTGATGATAATGAAATTGTATACAATGTGAGAAAGTTTCATGATCACATCTAGATATATGATTTACATGTAAATATAACAGATTATAAGGATCAACGTGGTTAGCCAGCGTTTTGAACAGATTTTTTTGTGATTGCGGTGTGGGGCTCGTAAAACTTTCTTCATGGAATCAAACGTCAATTTACCCTGTCTCATTTTATGCAGCAATGACATGTTCTATAGAAAATCATGTACATAAATATACATATATGTGTATATTGGGAAACTTGTATATGCTGAAGTCACGTTAACTTGAAACACGGTTTCTTGTTCACTATTATGCTTTACTTACATATTTACACTCATTTATCACATGTAAAGATGATGGATAAATCCAAACCACAAGTCTAAAAATTATCATATTAGAGGCCATACAAAATCAGTGAAAATGAAAACCAAGTGGAAAATAACAAAATATTTCTACTTGAAGAGCATATGTGAACCCCTGTGATGGAGTGAGATCAGGTGCCCGGGGAGAGTGAGCATCTCCTGCTTGCTAGCAACACCCGTCACATATACCCAGTAGAAAGAGTGAAATCGTGTAAATTCCATATGTATTTATATATGGAGAAGTGAAAGTAGGTAACTTTCTAGTATAGAAGGTGTCAAATCTGTAAAATGATCGGAATCGGTCTCAGTCCAGAATATCATTTAAAAGTCTGGATAACGAGATATCATATGGAGTAATAAGAGTCTCATAACGACCGTAGAACTTCCTCAGTGACGTTGCTAGTCTAGCACATATATAACCCTGGTTGCGCAGCTTAACTGACATCTTATTATTCATACTCACACTCACACTTATGAGTGACAACGGGATAGATCACACAATACCGCCTCATCATACATTAATAAATGATGCATTAGTGGTAGAAAACTGAAGGGGGTATTGCAATGTAGATTGTTCAAATTGTTATTAACAACATTTTGAATAATATGTGTTTTGGCACTATGGAATGATATTATTGCCAAATTATTACGTAATAATAACGTCAGCATCGGCTACCAGTGATCCCTTTGTTTTTAGGATCATCTTGAGGGCAGGATCGATTAGAACATGGCAGACGTCGAGGAATCTGAGATTATTACATGACCGTGTCCAACACCTCAGGCTTTACAATACCCAAATTGATATTAAATTAGAATAGAAACAGAACACTTCACTCCAAATTACATGTAAGGGAAAAGAAATACCAAGATGATAACTGTAGAAATGATTATTATTGTACAGATACCGATAAATCTAAGGGGGGTTATTTTATTTTTTGAAATAATTTACACTGTGCCATTACAGCGAGAACTGATCTGTGCTGACAACTACAATGATAATAACTTATGATAGGTATTATATGTGAAGTAAATAAGTTTATAAGTGTATTTTGTTGTCTAGCGTTATCCATTCTGACATACCCGGTCGACATTTCAGAAATTGTATGATCGAATTATATGATCATAGCAAAGTACGATGTCCCGATACGTGGCATCTATTATTCACATTAATTAATCGATCAGGTCGCTGTCAATAAAGGATGTTGACCTGGAAGGATGTAGAGGATAAATCAACAGCTTGTCACATGTCATTTCCCTGTATACTGCCTCTATCTTTACTTAGATGATAATAATGGATGTCCGGTAGCATATCACGAATTCTCCATAGCCGGGTAGTACTTATCAGTCATGAGGGAAATTAGTCTTGACAAATATGAAATTAATATTATTATGATCATTAATTTGAACAAAAATATGCGTCCAAGTCCAATACCTGTCATTTATACATTGCAGAGGTTTATTTTCTCTGCTGAACAATTTCGATGCTACAATTTACATATAACAAAAACATGCATATCCTCTTTTTGCTTTGTTTTGGTTTGGGTTTTGTTTTGTTTTGTTTCGTTTTGACAGCTTTGTCTTGCATTGTTTGGGGGATTTTGATTTGGTTAGGTTTATTTTTATGTCCTTGTGTGTTTTGTTTGGGATTTTTCTTTGTTTTGTTTTGTTATTTTCTTTTGAAAGGGGGCGGGGGGATGCTTTCTGCTTTCGTTCTGAATTTCGTTTTGGGTTTTTTTTTTTGTTTTGTTTTTTTATTTTTTTGGGGGGTGGGGGGGGGGTGGGTGGGTTATTATTATTAGTTTGTTTTGGGGGGTTTTGGTCTAATTTTACGTTTTGCAACAATAATTGCATTCTTGGGCCTAAAGAATGTACCGAAAAATATTGTTGCGACAGAAATATACGAATCAGTGACTTAGTTTTTAATGCCTCATCCGACAGGAGACAGATTAGTCGTCGGCTAGACTCGAAAGCAGGACATCTGGGTCGCGATGCAAGAACCTATGCCAGCGGAGCTATGTCGGCCTTGAGTGGGAAAATTAACCGAAATAATTATGCCAGTATCATTTTCGATAGGAACCTTAGATATTGTTTGTGATGTCTCTTTAAGTAGCAAGTTTTAGATTAGGAAGATCTATGGTGGATATAGGGATCTGGTGCAATTTGATATCCCCCTTGCACGAATGTAAACCGACATTTTGAGATCTGAGCATGCAAACTTACCATCTTGAACTTTTTTTACAATGTTTGATGTGTCATTTTATACATACATACAGACATTTTTAATGTGTGGTAGTTTGATTTAGTGTCATTGTCTCCTTCATCCGCTTATGTGATATGGGTGTATGCGTATGCATGTACCTATATACTTCCTGAACTTGAAGATTTCTTTTGCGACACGTGTTGTATGCAAGCAGTGGACGTTTACTCCTCCCGGGCAGTTGGTCTCACCTCAGTTTGACTGGGATTCGCATTTCTCTGTAAGACATTATACACGAGATTGTCCTTTTCTTCAAAGGACTTTTGGATGTAGTTAAGCCTTCGGTACTTCTTTGTTGTTTACTTTAGATGTAATAGACACGGCTATGTAAATGTGTCATAGATATCCGTAAAGCATTTTATGTTTGTTACCAACTTAGTGTTCAGTAGTTACATATAATACAAAAAGTCAGATGTAGAGTAATATAGCAGCTACAGTAGCTCAAACATGATATGGTACCAGGCAATGGAGAATTTAATCAACAATCAAATAGATAAATGAATATTAGTTAATAATAAGCTATGTGGTTTAGAATATATCTCCTCTTTTCTGTATCTTTTGTTTATGCTATATATTTAACATTAGTCTCCCATTAAAAGTTTTAGTATTATTTGTGTTTGATCTTGGAATTTAATCAATAATCAAATAGATAAATGAATATTAGTCAATAATAAGCTATGTGGTTTAGAATATATCTCCTCTTTTCTGTATCTTTTGTTTATGCTATATATTTAACATTAGTCTCCCATTAAAAGTTCTAGTATTATCTGTATTTGATATCAAGATCATGAATGCTGCTGTTCATGTTTTAATACAGAAGGAATTGAAGTGAAATCCTTAAAATGAACCATATAACGGTAATGGACTTTTAAAGTGCATTGATAATGAACATTCTGTATAAAACATAATAAAATGGAAGTGTCCACATCGAGACATTATCACTTACTTAACGTTTCAATAAGTGCTATATGTCCTTCATACGACTTAAATGTTATATAACCGGAACCTGCTTCCGAATTAGGTGTCAATAAATTAAGTCACAATCTATTGTACTGGGTAAACCTACGCTTTGAAGAAAATGGTTACCTTTCACAATTCAGTGCATTATAAAATATAAAGGATAAAATGTTTCACATACCTATGTACTAAATATTCCGGCACATGGCTGTGCACGATACCCGAAAGCTAATTAAATTCTGTTGAATGTAAGAACATATAAGGGCAAAACATTGGAACTACAACACCGATGATAAAGAAACAGGGAAATTTAGTCAAATGTAGTTATAATTAAGAGATGATCGGGTCAGGGAATGGAGATAGATAAACATTTCCTGAAAGTTGGCCAAGCCTGGTGTTGGTATTTCCACAGTAACATACAAAACCATTGAAATAAAACACAACAACGATGTACTTCTCGGTGCAAATGCTAAAAGTTTCACAACAGCATGTCAAAAGCAATTAATTAGTAAAATCAAAAGTAAGCATTGCGACCTCACAATCTGAACGATGAATTCTTTAACCACCAGTAAAACCATTTTATTTTATTCATGAAATAACAATTTTAGCGCCAATTTGTCTTTGGCATTATTTTCTCAGATGTTGGTACAATAATGTTTGTGTCGATTTGGTAGCTAGCATTGTTTTAAAAAGGCAGTTCTCACTGTGATTTCACGAGAGCGTGAATATACTATTTAACTGTAATCTATGACTTGTTTAATAGAGATACTGTCTTCTTTAGGCGAGTAAAGAAAAAATGACACAATGACTGAAATGAAGAGGATCTGTCTCTTAATATGATTCAAATCATGATAGGATTAATTCATTTGTATATTCAGACATGGATTGATATCATTTAATAAAAAATACCATTTTCTATTTTAACATAAAATTATTTGAATAAGATGAAGATGCATCTTCGATACGCCTTACTACACTTGTGATAATTGCATACAATCATGATTGCCCTATTTCACCATAGAGTGTTTTACTTGCTACTTTGACACTGTTTGATTTTTTTTTGTATCTTTACACTCAAGACGGCATAAAGGTATTTTTATAAAGAAAAGCCATCACTGTTTTATTTGTGATGATATCCCATATATTTTGCTGTTGCCTGTACTTTTACCTGCCAAACCTATTTTCATAGAGTACATAGGTACAATTAGGTCATGGAATCATTCCCTATATTCTCATATATCACAACTTTTAATTATGTATTGGCTTACATGATATCGGTTTAGAGGGAGTAAAGTATATAATTTAGACGCTTAGATCATAAGTCTTATACCTCAGTGCTGAAGGTCTAAGTAAAATGTGTGACTAACAACTTATTATAAATGTATCTAACACAAGGGAATTGCAGTATAAGATTATCATAGCATATCATACCATGTTGACTGAAACATTTCATTTTCTATGCATTTCATCAAATGTCTTACATGTTATTATTGATCGAATGTTAAAATATGTCATTACCATATCTTATTCATAATACTGACTAGATGCATGCCAATCCCATAACATCTGTTTGCAAATATGCATATAATTGATAAAAGTATAAAGTATTCTTGACAATGTCGAGGAGAATGTTAAAAAATAGAGGAAGAATATTTGACATATATCTATTTTAATTAACGGGTTTTTCCCATTTGTTGTAACTCTGATACGAAAATTACAATAAGTTAAATCTATAAACCACTTGATTAAGATTTAAAGTATCGTACAGGTTACTAGTGGTATACTGAGATAGCGCGCACCACAAGATGCCTCTCTGGACATCCATTTATTTTTGGACACTTTTCGTACAAAAACTTATCTGCCATTCCATTAAGTATCTGTCGTACAATAATTGAGACGCAGGTCGTTTCCACGGGAGCCGATTCAAAATTATGGGATATACAGGAAAAAAAGTACGCTTCATATACCTACATAAATGGCAAATAACTCTGAACTATAAAAAATGTCGCCAAGTGATAGTAAGCATCTCCAAGTTGTTTAACTAAATGTTGTGTAAGTTTTTAAAAATCTTCTTTATTCTGATAAAAGACATTTTATAGTTAGCTTTTTATATAATTCTCATGAAAAACTATATTGTTTAAAGTGAATTTAGATAATCCTAGTTATCTGCAAACGTATGAGGTATTTCTGTAACATACTTATACCTCCTCTTAGAAGTACTGCTCCCCTGTATTTTACAAAGGCCACGCTTGAATGAATATTTATGAAATAGAATGTGTTGCCAAGTTGTTTTTGTTTATTGGCAACTAAATTCCAACCGTTGAAAATCAAGGTTCAAGAAAATATCGAATCGGGATACGGATGTGATAAGGAGATATTTAGTTCTTATCAAAACTCAAGCTCTGGGAAATACTTGGAACGATATCAGAGAAGGAGTTACAAGTACTGCTATTGCAATGATTTATTTCGACGAGTCTCTGAAAGATTTTGTAAATAGAAACGCAAATGATAATATCGAAATGCACCAGACGTCCGGGTCTTTTACCCGGCACAATGACATACAGGACTATCAAATTATTAACTTTGAATGGAATGTTTTAACAAGTGCGAACGGCAATGGATAGAATAACACTATTTTCTAATTCATTTACGTCATAATCCTCAATGGAACGTCAGCAGAGAGTAATATTCACACATTTAGGCATAATTGTTCGTGTTATTTTATATCATAATAACTGTAATAGATGGTTACAAAATTGAGCACTTTCCTACGGAGTATTGTGATTGCACAAAAGTTCATTATCATTATATCGTTGAACGTGCCGGACTTTTGTTGAAATCTATTGTATATCCCTTGATAGTGAATTCTAAGATAGATTCTAAATAATCTATCACTAATCTATCCGCCCAGGATATTGAATGTATACTTTCGATAAACCCACAGTGCCCACCTCTTTCTAAAGTTGCCATGAAAAAGTTGGGGTAGCATTTGAATAAATCATATGGAATGTTATTGCGTTGGTATACTGGGTCATCTAGACTGTTGATAAAAAGAAGGGGGACTGATATATCGTCAGCGTCCCGTAACGGATTGTTTCTCTCATAAAAATCTTCCAAGTCGGTAAAACCAAACATTTTACAGAACACACTTTTATCAAACTCCCGCAGAGATGTTGCGAATAACGCTTTGGGAATATCAATCACTTTATCTAATGCCCTTGCATGTTTCCACACAATTGATTTTAAATAAAATAGTAATAATAAATCATATATACTGGATACTGTCGGCGCCGAACGTTGAGACAAATCGAAACAGGGAGAAACACATACCCCAGCACACACATACGCAGACGATCCGAATTCTCCGAGGTAGGACAAAAGGAGGTCACATCCTGACCCATATGACACTAAAGTGATCAATGCTTTGGGGTATTTACCTCGAATATATTTAACCACTTGACGTAAATCACAAGGGTCACCATAGTTCTGGAATTTAGGAGTTGTGAGGAAAGAGCTCCCGTGGCCACGTCTATTGAAAACTAAAGGTTGGAATCCTTTTTTCGCAGCATAATCACAAATCCTCGCTACAGAGGATGCATTGCCTGTTAGTCCAGGTATCACTAAAAATATAGTTCTCTTTTTTCGTTTATGTAAATGTAAATGACTCATCCAATCCAAAGCTACAACACCCCTATCGCGTAGTTGTAAATATTCTCTAGTCATCTGACACTGAAATTTCGGCAAAATCCACGGAAGCCAAGTTTGAACATGCGCATTTCGTATCCAAATTGATGCAGAAAAAGAACGATTCAACAATCTGCATTTTCTCAATACTTGAGCAGCTAGTGTAGATTCTTTATAAAACAGTTGCGGTAAAAGTTCCGAAGGTGCCACTATTGATTTCAAATAAATAATCAAACTAAGTAAAATAGTTCCAACAATTGCAACGTAGAAAGGTAGCGATAAAATAGTATAAAATGCTAGCATTATCCAGAATAATTGAATCTGCTTGGTTTGTAGCATCGAAAAGTATTTCGCTTCGTCACAGCTGACAAACGTGCTTTATATACACTACTGTCTAACTCCGCCTTGTAAAAGGGACTTCATGTATGTTACGGATACATCATCAATAACAGGCTTCTCTCATCCAGCGTCTTCACTAGCAATTATCGTTCGTCCAAGGGCAGTGCGAGGATTCCCTGCATACTGATATTGGCTGATGGTAATATCGTTCACTCAGGTGTATATCTCCACAGTGGGGCGATTATAAGCATGCTAATTAAAATGCTTGTTGTCGTATGGAGTGTTAATGAAAATATATTTAATGGCAGATTAAGAGTCGTGGTAGCGTGCGCTTTTATGCGTTTAAGTCGGTGTCGTATTTATCTGTACAGATACTTTTTATGATTTAGATTTAAAGAAATTATGATATATCAAACCATAGCACTTGATAGTATTGAAATAGTTTTCATTCTTCGTCAAAATGGTTTTGTAACCGTGTAACTGATTGATGTATTACATTACTCTCGTACTCGCTCGTTGGTCATTAATGGGACCTTTCCCATTTTTCTTATATGTAACTACTGAAGACTCGTGGTTTTCCTCAAGTTATTGTTTAGTTACCCTATAAATGTGTGTTGTTACATTTGTTTGTGGTGAATGATAGAGATGTGACCGACTCGAAACTCAGAGCTTCGGCATATACACCAACATGCCTATCTATTAGGAACATTGAGAATGAATGAATTATGACGAAATGTACATAAAAAAAATATCAGAATTTGTAATAATATTTTAATAATATTATTCATTAAGACCTATTCATAATAAATTTGACCCTGAACCCTATACCTACATCTACAACTTCCACAGGACTAAAGTAACCGGTATTGCTAAATATCAGGAGTTTTTTCTTTTCCTATTCACCTGATCTCCATCCCTTTCAGTGGTTCATTTATGGTCCTTAGTGAATGTTTTTGGTTTGTTTTATTTGATTTTCTATTTTGATGATACTGTATGCCTTTCGATGTGATGATTGTTTGACTATTGAATTAATTTTATCCATTGGCTTAGCATTAAATATTTGATCTAATTAGTGTTTTATAAACCCGTCGTAATATTGGATGAAATTAAATTTATGTTGTGTAAAGCACACATACATCTTTAAATACTGCACTAGGTTATGGTGCTTGAAAGATAATGGACAAAATTTGGAACATATGGTTATAATAATGATAAAAATGAAATAAGATATTTTCAATTGTACAGACTGCGTCACGATATATAATCAATTATTTCATATGTAAACTACCTTTCCTTATTGATTGAGTACACTGAATACTTGCAACACAGGAGAAGACATAAGAAATGCGTGCATAAAGTATATAAATGCATACGATATGTATAACGCATTTATGGACATTAAAGAGCAGAGATAAGCAAATAAAACTTCTTTTGTTTCACGAAGCCACAGACACAAAGAAACAAGAACCTTAAACGAAGATGAAATACCCACTTTGATTGTTTGATAACTGTTTTACGTAACTCCAAGATAATTGCACTTGTGTAGCGACGTGCTCCAGTGTGATACAATGCACAGAAATTTAGACCTATACACTGAACCACACAAAGGCAGCAATAATCTTCATGCCATGTCTCACGTGATACATGACATCGGTTTTACTGTCTCCTAAGACTGGTGTAACTCAAATCCGAGACTTGTCGATAACGAGTCATGTCCCAACCGATTGAGCTATATCGGCTTTATATAAAAGAGGTGATTATGACATTGAAACCCCAGAGAATGTCATCGACACAATATCGAATTTCAATAAATTATATGTTGAAAAAATCATCCTGTGATAACCTACAAATATATCAACAGTATATATCATATTAAAACTCCGAAAAAAAACCACCTAATTTTTTGAGCTGGGTCCGTCTTGAATTAGGAAATTCAAAAACGTAATCTGAAATGTATAAATCAAGTGGCCCAATATGTGACTGTGCTGCACTAAAACTAAGCGCAGCCTCTTGTCTCTTTATTATTTAGGTTCCAATTCCTAATTACATAACCATTACAACCGCACATTATCAAAGCACGGGTTTCGTGACATTCAGATTCTCAGGGGAATATTTTATTGCAGAGCGAATAATAGTGACAATAATGTAAAATACGAAACTAAATGGTGCTTTGTCAATGTGAAAATCAAATCAACGTACCAAGGACGATAGAATGGTCATTTATATTCATCATTTAGAGAAGTTTATCCTGCAGATATGGCACCCATTTTCTTGACATTTAAAATTACCCCAGATTCTGAACGAAATATTCCTACAGTAGACAGAAACTGAATAAATAATGATCGGTATGTTGACTGATCACGTGATTATCGCTTTCAAGAATTTTTCCTTTACATCGCGACATGGATGAAACGCATAAAAGCAATGGCACAATGCAGATATCCGACTTATATGGCTCGTAAATGAAGACAGGTGCTTAATTTCCATCCCCCATTCTCATCCAGAATTGTCAAAAATGCCCTATAAGCAACAACAACAACAACAAAAACAACAAAATAAAACTAATTTATGTTCCTCTGTTATTGATGAGAGAATAATTTTAATTATATTTCTCTAAGGACGTTACTATCATTCACAAATTCTCTTTTCTCCTCGAAAGAATTATGAGATAATACATAAACGACATCGTTGGATCTAAAATTGAGTCATAAGGTCAATCTATAGTCAAATTTCTTTGGAGTATTGGTTTAATAACTACCATACTTTCAAAACCAATAATAAACTTGCAAAGAGCTTTGATGTTATTTCTCGGGTGAATGTAATCCCTTGCTCTTCGACAAAACAACTTTTCAGATAGTATAATGATGTATAGTAGAGAGGATGTTAGATAAAAGACTCGGATTTTATAACTTAATATCTTATTAGTTGACGGAAATCTCGTTAGCATTGATCTGAGCTCGTGGATTGTGCATTTTTATCGTACCCTGTCAATCTTGTGGGTCTTAAGCAAACATTTGATATTGTACAATGTGTAGATTACATACATCACGTTATACTGAATGTAGTATGAGTATTCTTCTTGCCAACGCTGGGCATTTTTATATCAGTTGTAGTGTTCACAGCCGTCCGAACATTTTTAATGTTTGATCAGTCCGAAAAAAAGATGTAAAATTAGGTAATTGGTGGGATATTCTAGTCATATGTGAATGCACTTTTACACGCCTTGTGTATCAGGAAAACAACACAAATATGGATAAAACGAAGTAAATGAACCGATAAATGAATACAAATATTATATATAACATTGATAAATGATTACAGTGAGAAACAAAGAGAAATCTTCCGCAAATTTAAATAGGAAATAATTGTTATTTCCTTGCCTATCAGTATAATTACGTCTTCTCATGTGAAACAGATATTGAGGAAAAAGTACATTTGATACACGACGGCGTTGCTTTACATTGTTTCGCAAAACTATGAGAATCGTCAATTACAGAACTTACTTTACGGAGCTTACGACTCGCATATTAGCGACAAACTTCGTCGTACTCATAAGGGTTTCAACTGTCGTTTGTAATTACAATACACGTCGCTGATGGTGACATTTATCCATTACATTGTCAGCTGATAGACAGATATAAGTCACAAGAACATGAAAACTACTCAGGCAACAGTCAGATTTAGGTACGGTATTATCTAGAGTTAGCAGAATCGTACTTAGGATTAATTCTGCAATGTTTAAATTTTGTCATCCAATTAATTTGAATAACATTATGTAAAAAAAGAAATATTAAGGCATATATACGTTGTAATTTTGTGGACCAGATACGCATTTCGACAACCTATGTCACTTCAGTGAAGCTCACGACCGAATGATTGGAATTCTAATAATATATAAATATCTGAAGAGCAGAATTAAAAACAAAGTAGCCGAAAAAGCGTAGTCAAGGAATTATTCTAAGGACAGCTATCTATGAAGGAGATACTCCTTAGTTTTAGAGTGATGTACAAATTTCATGATTGCATGACTGAACAATTCAAGTATGAATTTCATATCAGTACAAAAGCATTGGAACTAGACTTATGATGCCCTCGGGAATCGTCAGTCCACCAGCAGTGACACCGACCTAGTGGTTATAATAAATATAGAACATAAACACCTTTTCATTTTGTGCACCTTATGCGCATTTCGACAAGTTATGTCTCCTCAGTGATGCTCGTGGCCAAATGATTGGAATTCTTAAAATATATAAAAATATGAAGAACAGTGTTGAAGCCAAACTGACCGAAAAGTGAACCAAAGAATCTACCTAAGGACAGAGCTATGCATGAGGGGAGATACTCCTTAGTTTTAGAATGATTTACTTCATTTGATGACTGAAAATTTGAAGAATATATTTCATATCAGTACAAAAGCATTGACACTAAACTTATGATGCCCTCGGGAACTAACAGTCCACCAGCAGTGACACTGACCTAGTGGTTATAATAAATATCAGAACATACATACGTTATTATTTTGTGCACCAGATGCGCAAAAAGCAAAATATCTTAATTTGAATAAACTTTTTGTCAATTTTACTTGCTGTAAGGGGCAATATCGAACAAATACAAAATTACCGCTTAGATTTGCGTCAAATTACTGTGACGTCACATTCCAAGCGTTAACGTCATAGTGAAAATTCCGGCAAAAAATGGTTTGTCCGGTATAAGACCCCTTACATCATATAAAATTTGAAAAAGGTCTATTAGTCTTATTTTATATGTTTGTATAAACTTTTATTGAGCAAAACACATAAACAAACAAAATCTGAACAGAACAATTCACAGCAAATTATAAATACATAAATAAATAAATAAATAAATAAATAGTACAAATATAAAATTGTAAAAAAAAAGATGACATAAACAAAAGGAAAACGCAAGAATCAAAAACCGTTTTACTGTTTCTGGATGCATATTTACGGTAAATAAAATTAATAAACTCAGCAAATTTGAATTCTACAACTAAAATGCGATTGAAAATTGAAACCAATTGCAAAAATATCTAACAAGGAGTTTGGTTACATGATCAACTAATGAATTCCTAAATATTTGTAATGAGAATAAACCAAGAAGGAATGATGGAGTGATATCTGCCGGTCAAAAAAAAAAACAAAACAAAACAAAACAAAAAAAAAACAAAAAAAAAAAAAAAAAAACAAAAACAAAAACAAAAAAAAAAAAAACAAAAAACAAAAACAAAAAACAAAAACAAAAACAAACAAAAACTTTTAGCATAATTTTGTTTTATTGTGGCATTGAAGGCATTTCACACGCTGTTAATTTACGATTTACTCTGGAAAGGCATGCACTGCAATGAATGTTTGAGGGAATTACCATGGACTATTATATAACAGTAAAATGCATAATTTTATTCATATCTATGACCATTTGTTTTATCTAAACTTAACGAGAGATGGTAAATGGGGCAAAATATGGCCCAAGCTGCGAAATATTCATGTTTAATAGCTTGAATGGTTTTTGTTTTACTTCACTCCACCATTATAAACACGTTTATGTTCACGGCATCTGATTATACCGCTGCAAGACATCTACCCAACGCATTAAATGTTGTGACAAGCCTATATTGACACTGGACCTTTGTTTTTGCTGTATCATCCGAAAGACAAGACACCAGAGCGTCCGAGGCAGGAGTCAAACCCGAGACCTTTCGTTCATGAGCCGAGCCACACCAGTTTATTTATGTTTAAATGCATTTCAAAGCTATATATCACATAATAATGAAATTAACAATCAATCGAGAAGCAGTTAAATTGTATCTGTATCATCTGAGTGGGATAGATCGCCAAATTTATTGACATTATGTTGATTAATGTAGATATTTCTAAATCTTGCTTTGATATATTATCAAGTAAGCCACACATGAATTGTTATATCTGTATGGCAGTGGATTTTCTATTTGGCTCATAGAATTTGGGGAACTGTGGGTGAGGTGATAGGCTCCTGAAAGAGAGCTCCGGAATTCGACTTCCATCATGGAAAGACTGGTGTCCTGTGTTTCTGATGAGACAGTGAAAATCGAGATCCCGTGTCACGAAAGCCGTGACACGTAAAAGGTCCTTCACTTCTTCGGATGGGTCCTAAGAAAAGGGGTTTTTTTTTTGCAGATTTCTCACCATATACGTAAAATTATGGTGGAATGACGTAAAACAATAATCAATCAATTATTATGAACAACGAACTTATTACCTAGGACACGAAGAATCACACAATTCCAACAAAACCGCATCACTTTCAACAAATTTTTCTTGTTTCATTATAAATGCAGAGGGATTCTGTTTCGAAATAGCCATAAAAAGCGCTATTTCAAGGAGATTTTTGGTGCTGGATTTCTGGTAATTGCTTTTCACAATGCCATAGGATTTTCGTGATTAAATTTGTTGTTCAAGAGGACCAGCAATTTTTTAAAAATCTAACTACTAGTCGAAAAATGCTATCCATTCCTGTTAGTCTGTCTATATATTTTGATTTTGATAGGGGTTTTAGGAGACTCCTAAATATAAAAATATATTAAATATACAGGGTTATCACAAATGTCTTTAAGTATGCCAATACTCTTGCTCAACATACTCAGAAATATTTGGTAACTCAAATTACCTCAGAAACATTTGGTAGCACAAGTTTCCTAAGTTGCCTTATAAGCCGGTGAGGCCTAGTGGATAAAAAGCTCGGCTCGAGATAGATCGAGAGGTCCCGTGGTGGACTCCCGTCCTGGGCATACCGGTGTTTTGTCTTTCGGATGAAACAGTAAAAACCGAGGTCCCGTGTCACGGTAGACGTGGCAAGAAAAAGATCCCTCACTGCTCAGGGTGGTTGTAAAGGTCTAAATTTATTTGCAATACATCAGGCAGATGCCTCATTACATACGTGAAATAACCGTGGAGTGACGTAAAACAGTAATCAATCAGTCAATCAATCAAGTTAACTCGAAGAATGTATTAACTCATACCATACTGCTTCTCATTTGAAGTAATAAGAATTAGAATTATAGATATGATCAGTTCTTTGTGAAAATAAAATTCTTCTAACTACTTGAGAATTATTAATTGTTTCATTACTTTTAATATTTCTATAGTAAAGAAGGTACATTCTACCTTGTTTATTTTGAGTATTTGTACTACGGATATACAATCGATCAGGAGATAGTTACTCTTCAATTTTTTTCTAAAACCTCCGACTCTTCAAGGTTCAGTGATTGCTCTAAATGTATTGTATTTCTTGTACCCTATAGCTTCCGCACACAACGTTTACAATATTTATATTAATATTTTATCTCACACTGTTTCATACTTTTTATCTTGCAGGAACGGGGGCAGTGGTTATGCGCTTGGCTTGCGGCGCCGACGATCCGGGTTCGATTCCCGGGTTGTGCCACTATGTTAAAGAGGTTGGTTACCTCCTGCTTCCATGTCGCGATATAACTGAAAAATTATTGAAAGCGACGTAAAACACCAATCAACCAACCAACCAAATATCGCAGGAACAACAGTAAATATGTAAGTAAGTTTGCTCCATTCGATGAGGCGAGTCTACATTTACATATATCTCTATCACGCCTTAACTTACAAAGAGCATATTTACGTATCTAATTTGACAGCAGGCACATCATCTCCAGATAACGTAGTATAAACTTCGAAGTGGCAAAATAAATTGTCATTTGATTCCATGCCATATAATTAGATTTACTATAACTTTGCCTTAGAAGCAATAAAGAATACCGGACAAAACTGAGTATTTGTTTGAAAAACTTAGTTCCAATTAAACATGAAATAATAGTGTGTTTACTATAAAGTTAAAGTTTACAAGAAAAAATATTTAACAGAGTTCATTCTTCAATACAACTTTCATATGATACCAAAAGAAATGTACAAAACTTTAAAAAAAATATCAATTTAATCTTGTTCTGCTTACAAAATTCAATAACATTTGGAGTGCTTGTACATTTTACAACAATTATATTTATGTACTTTTTACTAATCATATACAAGAAGCATTTTAGGCATTGTTTTGATGTGTATATGTATGTATATATAGATATGTCTTTTGTGTATGTACGTATGTGTATGTATGTGTCGCATTATTTTGGTTTGTTTATTGTATCTAGTAAGTATAAAAAAAGAGAACGGAAAATGGTTTATTATAATATATTAAACTAAAGAAACTATGGATTTTGGTATAGTAGTAGTAGTAGTAGTAGTAGTAGTAGTAGTAGTAGTAGTAGTAGTAGTAGTAGTAGTAGTAGTAATGGTGTTGGTGGTTGTAGTGATAGTGACAATCGTAGAAAATGTTACTGTTCTATGATAGATAAGTAAATAGTAAATTAAAAAAAAACGTTGGCAAGTTGTTTTCAGTATATATCATATACTACTACTATATATAATACTGCTACTCTTACTAGTAGTAGTAGTAGTAGTAATAGTAGTAGTAGTAGTAGTAGTAGTAGTAGTAGTAGTAGTAGTAGTAGTAGTAGTAGTAGTAGTAGTAGTAGTAGTAGTAGTAGTAGTTGTTGTTGTTGTTGTTGTTGTTGTTGTAGAACAATTAACACCGTCACTACTACTGCTACTATTACTATTACTACTGCTGCTGTTGCTGTTGTGGAATTACCATTACTGCTGCTGCTCTTGCCGTTGCTATTGCTAGAACTGCCATTACTGCTACTAATTTGAATATCATGATAAGGACTTATTCAGTTAAAGAGATCATTCCCTTTTCACCTTAATGTATTCGTAATATGGACGTGTCCATTAAATCAATGGTAAAACTAGTTCTGAGTTTGATGCATTACTAAATCAGTATCAGATGTTGTATCGATTTTGACTCATAAATGGGGTAAGACCGCCAGCGGATGTCGGTCATAGATTAATAATTGTATACCGTGCAATACAAATGCGACCACGTGTTTCTGTCAATTATAATATAACAGAAAAAATCACGATATAAATTATTTTAGCACATAAAATTTCTTATGCATACTAGAATGAATGAATTGTCTCACAAATTTAGAACATGAATATTTGCTGTCTGAACACACAAATCTGTGTTTTGTTGTTTCTATTGCTGTTGCAGAAAGTCAGTGTCCTACACATATCCGTCTATGACTTAAAAAATTGAATAATCAATGTCCACTTAAAGAACAAAAGTGTGTATGTTAATGGATTTTTAAAGTACAGAACCAGAAGGTAAAATATATATATATATGTAATTGTCCTTTTGAAACTGAACAGCCAAGAAGAATAACGAACCGTTGAAAGGCATTCGGGCAACAAGGCAGTGCATGTTTTATTCATTAGATTTTCTTTATTTCCGAGAAATTTCAATGTGAGAGATCGTGTCTTCGCTGTAAGAGGCAACAAATTCGATTCCAAAAGAACATTTGATATATCAGAATGCAAATACATACAACCTTTGTGTGTTATTGACGTAGTCTATAGAATATTAAATTGAAGGAGTATGCCTCTGGTATTTCACTATTCAGCATTTTCACCAAAGTACATGCATATATCCATAAGGTGAAAGAGTGTGAAAAGAAATGTGCTTAGATCTAACAGGAATTAGCGAGATTATGGAAGACCGACACAAATACATGGACCTACTGTGGCCCCCTGATGGTATGGCCTATCTACAATAGAATGTGTCGGTAGGGACAACTCTTCGGTTGTGCATATTGGGAGAGCTACATTTGTCTCACGATTGCAAAGATGTTTTAATTATCAACACTAAGCCGAGGGCACAAAAGGATGCCGTCATCATAAACAATCGTGGAATACGTACGTAAAATCAAGAGAAATAATTGAACAAATGACTTGGGATGAAAATACGGAAAGTTATTCAAGGTACAAGTATAATATACAAGATAGAATATGTTATTAATAACTCAATGTCCATTTAGCCAAAAGATCCATTATCAAATGAAATACTCAAATAGCCAGTGACTTTTTTTAATGTGAAAAATTGGTGTAAATACATAAAATATTTACAAATCCCTGATGATGATACATCATATTAAACACTTACCCATTCCCTTTGCCCTTTTAGGCGAAGAAGCCGAACAAAAGGTGAAAAGACTAAAGCAGTTTGATTGTTTTGATTTGTTTATGAAAGTTCGTTGACTGTGTAATGAATGAATTTATATCTGAGATGAATAAATGCGCATGCATTTAATATATCATGCACTGCAGGGTGATATTTCTATTTGTCTTCGAGTTAGTGTTTAATTATTCAATGGATATCGCATTTATGACAGAAAGTTGGGTTTTACTAAACCTTGATACTGTTTGCCTTTGGCAAAAACTCACTCGATGGTATGCGTCCAGCTGTCAAACCCTATGACGAAACAAATCTGAAAACTAAACCCGCTTCAATGAATGAGGGACTGACGGGTCGTACTAAAGATATAGTTGTTTTTCAATGAAATTCTAAAGGTACATATTATCAACTCGTATGATACAAAGAATATATGCAAAAATATACACAAAGAAGATGTAATATGCTCAGAGACCCCTTTCTTCGTGCTCTATGAAAAAGAAAGTAAAGATACTATCGGATGGTGTATATCGCATTTATCGAAATGTAACATATCAGTCGCAACAATGAATGCAGCTAGCTTACAGGGGTTGCAAATAAAGGAAAATAACAAAGTCAATCAAACAGTATACCATGAAGATAAAGCAGACCGAGGAGTTGCCCAATAGGATAATTGAAGAGCATTATTAAGAAGATAATATCCCTTACTGACCGTAGATAGTCGTCGTTATGCTACATTCATAGTATACCGAAAACAATGTAAAGATGATGTAAAATACTAGGGTATACTGGATTTATTGCGAACCCGTTGTCTCAATAAACATATATCATGCACAGGTAGCGAAGATTAACACCATGTTTTGTTCGGTGACAATAACTTTTTAGAGAACTTTCTCGACCACACAAAACTTTCACTATAGTTCTGACAATGTAACCGACAATTTTACTTTTATATTCAAGGCATGCATATAAACTGTCAAGTAGAATAGCTTTCACACTTACAAATATGTTTCCTTTGGAGATAAAGAATAAAAAAAAAATCACTTCCAGATAATTTCATCTGGTATTTAGACGACGACGACTACGACTACAACAACAACAACAACAACAACAACAACAACAACTACTACTACTACTACTACTACTACTACTACTACTACTACTACTACTACTACTACTACTACTACTACTACTTCTACTACTACTAATAATAATAATGATAATGATAATAATAATAATGATAATGATAATGATAATTAATATTTAAACATTAATAGTACTAATAATACCATCTTTTTCTGATAATATTAATACTATTAACATACAAATATGATAGTTATGATGATGATAAATCACGCACTGATGTAATTCCCGATAACAATTTATGTTTTGGAATTTAATAATTTCATTTAAATCTTGTTATGCATTGACGGTTGTAATCTTGCATTATTTTTATTCTAATTTGATGTTTCGTCAATGATATGTGGGTAAAATAAATTGATAATGTATTTTGAATTTGTTACAAATTGTATTAGTACAGATAAATTAATCTTTAAGGGAATGTAATGTTGATTTATACCTATTATTTGATCAATGTCATTAAAGTTTTTTCCACGATGATTGCCCAGGATGAACACGAACAATTTGCACTTTAAACAATCTACTTTATTAAGGCTATACAGGGAGTACAGGATGTGTAATTTATTTAAATAATGCAGGTTTTCGTAAATATTAAAAACTGATAAACAAATATGTTTCATACATTTACATTTTAAAAGCTCTTCCTGGAGAAATATTTCTTATTATTAATTGATGATTATTTATAAATATAGAAGGAAACATGGCAGGTGTGACCATAGCATCCTATTCCACCTTTATTTCCCTAGAGTTCCCTAGAGAGAAAATAATAATGATAATAATAATAATAATAATAATAATAATAATAATAATAATAATAATAATAATAATAATAATAATGATGATGATGATGATGATGATGATGATAATGATGATGATGATAATAATAATAATAATAATAATAATAATAATAATAATAATAATAATAATAATAATAATAATAATAATAATAATAATTCGTCATTGACGTAGTTTCAAGGTCGACACAATGATATTTTGGAAAGTATGAAGTCCCGTTTTCCAGAATAAAAGGACATATGAATTTACAGATTAAGATCGTGTACAGTTATGTCTGTCTACTGACCTGTAAGTTTTCAGTATAATATGTCATCAATTACAAGAGGTTCTATGGACCATATGTGATGAATATACCACACTAGCAGGAGACGCTCACTCTATCTCGACACCCCGTTTAGTATTTGCAATTTTTCTTGCTGAAACCAGCGCCACAGAATATGTAAGTTTGACTGGAGATTGAATATCGGAGTCTTGAATATACTCATTTGGAATGCAATACTCCTTGTCCTCCGTTCACATGCATTTTATATGTACAATTAAGTAAGCAAGTATAAGTAGGCGAAGTAACCTCTGGGTGAGTGCACTGGCAGATCTGCCAGTGAGCCTCGACCAATATTCCACGAGGTGAAAAGCTTCAACAGCTTTCAAAGTCTGGTAATCATATGTTCACTGAGATATCTAACTTCCTATTGTTTTACTGGATTATCAGTTACTTTTGTTCAAAGATTGGGTAGCTTGATATACATTTTGGAGTTTTGGCCTTAGCATCACATCATTGTCGAAATGTGCATACAGTGGGCATCTAGTTTAAAGCACTTAATCGATCCCTGCGAGTGGGCTGTAAGTCTGTCGAAGGCACTTCCATTCAAGAAAAAAAGTGCTTCGATAAGACATGAAATGCATTCGGCATTTCCACTGGACGAATGTGACGATGTTTGTAGCTAGCTTTTTATTCTCCACGGGCACCATTTCTCACTATCTTTAAGTTTTCACGTATGCTCCTTAGTAGACACTCTTTTGGGATTTTTTTCTCTTTTTATTAGTTTCCTGTCGGTGAAACAGAAGGGGACTACAGAGTTTGTTGTTGTTTGACTGTCCGTATATATATATGTTGAAACTGCATATAGTAATTTATGAACACTTCTCGTATAGGATTATTTTTGGAGTCATAGGTTCAAATATGTAGGTCATGGATGCTCAACATAGATTTCTGTTTTTCATATTACTTCAGTAAGGATTGACTAATGTTGTTGAAACTTACTCACTGATAGTTTAAAAAAAGTGCTTTCATGGGATTGTGTTTGGGATCAAATGACCAAATATGTAGGTCACTGATGCTGAAAATAGATTTTTGGTTTCCGGATCACAACTTGAATTAGGATAGCATATATTAGGCATAGGCATATTTATCACACAGTGATAGTTTATAAGGAGAGCGTTTGCTTAGGTCAAAAGTTCAAACATGTAGTTCACTGTCACTAAAATTAGATTTTTTAAATTCCCAGATGATAACTTGACATAGGAATGACCAGATAAGAACTCCTGATAAACTCTCATATAAAACCATATCTAAGCTATTATACATACCACTGGCTCACTAGTGTTAATGTCCTATATGAACTTGTTACCAATGAAGACATTCGCCTCAAACATACTGATGACGACAAAGGACGTGCTTGATTTTGAGAGGTGTTTTTGTTTGTTTGTTTGTGTTGATTGGGGTTTTTTTTAGATTTTGTTTGTGTGTGGGTTTTTTTTTTCTGTGACAAAAGACTGTATATTATTTGAAAACTAAAGAAATCATTTCTTTTGCATATCATGGAATCAGCTTATCTCATTTGCCTAATATTACCCATGATGCAGATAAGTTTTGTTGTGTTTCCAGCTATTGTTCTCCAATACAGCAGTACTAATTTTGCTAAAAGTAAATGTGAATTCAGTAATTTGACTGTCAACAGATTTTATCTCGAATTGGTTCACTTACTTAAAAATACGTTGATGACCTTTCATACCTATAATTTCACACACACACACACAAACACACACATACATATATATATATACACACACACACAACAACAACAACAACAACAACAACAACAACAAATGTCCGCCAACGTCTGATCCTCTGAGACAAGTTTTAGAATGTAATATTTTTATTTTAACATCTAATACAGTGATGTCCTACAATGTATTTGTCCACACATCTTTAACATACATGTTTCAGACATACATGTAAGCATGTTTTATTAAATGAACGGATATCATTTAGACGGTCTCAAGATGTCTACTCGCAATTCATTTCCAAGTAATTCATTGTATTATTAGTTTAGGTTTAACAATCGAGTGCATATCCTTTACTAACATATTAAGTAAGTAATATCCATCACAGAAGCTCTCTTAGCTATATAAGCGACCGCCTTCAAAGAATTTAATCTTAGTGTATTTGCGTTTTGCAGCACATTCCTATTACTGTTTTCACAGTTTTACTACTCTCTTGATAAATACCTTATTTATAAGCTGCAAAGTAATTGAAAACATGTCTAGAAATGGTATGGAGTAAAAAACCATTTAATTTGGACTCCTAATTCTTCATCGACTTTACACTAGTTTAAGTAAGTATCGTGCATAATGCAGTCTTTTATCGTATGCAGTTTCTTACTAACATTTGGGAAATGAAAATAAAACCACATCATAAGTGCAAATAAACATTAAAAGCGTGACCCTTCATTCTCCTCTGTCTGATTCCAGGCTGGTGCAAAAAGCCGTTATGTTGATTGGTGGATATTATATGCATCTTTAATCTCGCTATTATCATATTGGGTTTGTTAGTAATAAAAAGTTATCTACCCTATGTGTAGGCATTTCATGTGATTTATATATAAATCGGTTTTAAGAAAACGATGCAAAATTACGGGAAATGAAGAAACAAAAATAATGCTACCAAAACTTTGACGTCACAATTGTTATGCCATCATATACCTACCCGAATGGGCATTACAAATATGACGCATCTATTTAAGTGACAAGAAGAGTCAAGGGAGTATTGATATTTATGCAATATACAATAATTTTAGAATTTGAGTTAGTTATAGAATAATAGATATTTATCATTTCTGACTCAAAAGTTAACATATCATATATGGCTTAATATAAAGGTAATGTGAAGTCAGATCAGTACGTTTGATTTATGAAATAAACCTTGACAATAAATGATGCATCGCAAAATACACGACCATTTTAATGTTTTTGTTGTTACATGTATATAACAGAACGAACTTTGACACACGTTTGTCTTACAATTCTAGGCAATATTTTGTAAATGCCCGTTCGATAAGGTTTCCGTAAACATTAAAGTAACACAAACTGAACAAAGACCGTGATGTTTATGTGAATCAATGGCTTCTTAACATAGGACACAGCCATTTATAAATCTACAAATAATATCATAAGAGCTTTGGATTTATTGAATCGGATTAATATGGATATCTACCATATGTTAGTCGGGAAATAATGTAACATCATAATTCTTATTATCCCCTAGGAAGAATTAATAGTAACGAACTAATGAACTTTCTATCTCTGGTTCTTATGTTAGGATTACACTACAGGAAATCTCACGCAGTTTGAGGTCTCTTTTTCCAAAATGATGAAAGACATTTTGGGTTAAGATCATATAAACTGACCATCTTTCCTTTTTGACTTCATCGAACTTTGCAATATGTATTTACCGGATTTGACAGGTAAATTCAAGACTGCTGCAACATCATTGTTTGCAAGCAGGAGAGACCCTCACTTTATCCGGGAATTCTGGTCTCAGATAAATTTTAAACTGCAGTTCCCATTGGCCTTGATGTTGAAACATACAAGATACTTTTATAAATTTTAGAACTTCGAAATCGAATGAATCCAAAGTACTTCTTCGTATTAACTTCAGACATGAAAAAGAATGCAAATTGTAATAGGTATCTCATTAAAATGCATTCAGCAAAGGCAGTAATTCGGCATCAGCATGACCCCAGCATGATGTCATTCTTGAGTCAATTTTATTTTTCTAATGCATGAATTGAAAGTGTACAATGTATATTGAAAACAAAAACGTATTGAATACAAAATAGTTGTTGCAGGGCTTTTGCAATGGATATTGAATGCAACCAGGGGCAACTACTCCAGGGCACTTGGTCTTACCTCGGTTCGCTTTTGTCTGAATATAACACTATATACGATACTTTCCTTTTATTCCATGGACTATGACATATGCTTCATCCTTCGGTACTTCTTCGTTTTTTACTTATAAAGCTGTTGATTATGCCGGCTACCCGTCTGTCAAAATGACACTTGAAAAGGTAACTAAATTCTCCAATAAAGATATTTTCTAGACCTCTACCGTTTATACTTTCAAGAATTGTGAGGTTAGATGCTGATAGCCATTACAGGATCGCTGCAAAAACACATCCTAATATCGTATAGAATGTATTCACCAAAAACAAAGAGATAATAACACTTTAAGGCAAAACACTATAATGAAACTGATATCAAACATAATTGAGATAAGATTTGAATGTCACTAAGTAACATCTCCTTCAGAGTGACTGCGTAGTATTAACTCCGAAACCTAAACGTCCTTTTTTACTTTTGATTTTATGTTTAATTTACCTACACTTTTAATACCTCGAATAGGCCTATTAGATTAAATGCAGTAGATCGAAATTATCAAAAAGAAAACGGAAGATACCTGACAAAGCTGTATGACACATGTCACCAAGGACATTCATATAAAGCACGATAATATTAAGCATTCCTCTTCATAATTATGATGATAATAACACAAATATATATATATTTAATAAATAAACCTACTAAAATCTACTTATATTTATATATATACGTGTGTATTGAGTAAATCATTAAAGTAAGTTTTAAGTTATAAAACAAAGCCTGATTAATTTTTTTATCTTTTATTCACATAGGGTATATCTGTTTATAATAATTAAGATCTAATGTCAACAAAATTATACCCCAAGCAATATTATCCGATAGCAAGACATGCTGGTCACCTATTTTTCTTCTTCTTCTCGTTGTACTTTTTAAAGACATGGAAAAGATCATCCCTCCCTGTGATATGATATTTGACTACAATGTTTATTTCTCTATAACATGTTTATATTCTGCTTTGCGTATCATCAACACATATTCATTTAATGATTCTACTTTAATATAATTATGCTCGTGATTCATGTGGAAATTACACACCGATTTCCTCTGTCTGCTTTATTATTTTTATGATATGTCCTGAGGGTACACATTGACTACTTCATGTCAAAAATGAAATTATAGGAAAACGTCTAAAGTGAAAATGAGAGATGAAATTCCTAATTGGTATTGGCTAATTAATCGAGAACTATATGATGTTATAAAGTACTGTCAAGTAGGACTCAATAATCTCCCAATGACGTCAATCCTATCTATTTCTGATAAAGTTAAAGCCGAAATGGGAATACTCTATTTGACCATATGAACCGAAAGGCATCTTGTTCAGCCAAATGTGCAGTAACCGTAGGGAACATGGGAATGCCCTTTGAATTGCAACCTCGTTCATACATTTATTTCTTATCAATCTTTTTATTTATCTTTTTTATTTTTCACTAATTTAGCACCAGCTGATTTTGTAATTTACATAATTTTGTCCATTTGCCATTTTCACTCACAAACACAGGTATTTGAATCTGAGCAAATAAAATTTTTACAACATATTTCTAACTATCTGTTTGATTACTGTAATCACTATATATGTTTGTCGCCGAGGAGAAAAAAAAAATGAGGGGGGGGGGGGAGAGAGAGAAGGTACGCAACACGCAACTTTCACTTTTTTTCTCCCGGCGGTGCGATTCGATTTAGACATATTCTACACAATAATGCAACAAACGGGGATTTTGTCAACCTGTTAAATGTTCAATCTTATAGACTGAATATTTAGCAGGTTGATAGTGTCATCGTTTGTTGAATTATTGCTTAGAATATGTTCAAATCGAATCGCACCACTGGGTGGGAATAAAGAGAAAAATATGAAAGTAGTGCATTGCGAACCTTCTCCTCTGCACTTCTCTCCCTCTCTTCTTTTTCTACGACGACTGACAGTGATTACAGTATGATAAAATAAAACAGAATTTTAGAAAAATGTTGTAAAAGTTTTATTTTCATGATCCAAGTGCCTATGGCCACAACATCATATTCCATTTAATTGCTGATAACAGATTTTATGTGATTCTTTAATGGCCGATGTGACCTTTCGGACAATAAACGTCCAACTTGGGAAAGAAAGAATTATGTAGAGAGTGCCCGTGTTTTCTGCGTGATCCCTGTCTTATTTACCATAAGGTAGCCATTAGCATCGATATCAACACAATCAATAAAACATTTTTCAAGGTAGTATATACTTAATACCTGTATTATGTTCTACATCTTATAGTTGTACACAATCAGTTGCATTCAAAATTTTCATTTACAAAGCACGTTTACAGTGATTCCTAAGCCGTTTTGGGGCCCTACATCCTGAACTTGCACTACATCTGATTTCTTATACGGTTCATGATGTTATGTGGGAAGGTCCTCAGACGTACTGCACAAGAGAAAGCACTCTAAAAGCGGGGTCAAGAAAGAAACGGCATCTCAATTCTATTTCACATACAGATAAATTGTGAAGATGTTCTGTCCATAAGTAATCAGGGCTTGCAGAATTACCTCGGCCATATATATCCCGCTTTACTACATAGACACGACTGAGACCAATGCATCTACTTCTCATCAAGACTGACACTTGTCTGTCGGAAGTGATGGTCAGCCACACACTTTCTTTTATGACAACCTTGACGATTTCTACTACCATATCACAAATTTCCCGTCATGTGTAGTAACATTCTTGCCTGGCTATGGTGTGTTAATTTCACATTTTATACTTCTCTTTTGAGTGACTGTTTATCTGGGAGCCAGGTGACTAACACCTCACAAAAGGCTTCGAAATCACGGCATGGAATTGTCAGTAAGATTTTTTATGGCCGATACATAAATAATGTTGGATAGCATGAAGTTACTCTCCTACATTATACAGAGTACATCTTTTCGCCGAACTGAAAAATTACCTACATGACTTTATCACCGAGTACGGAATTTTCCTTTAGAATATTTGAGAAGTGTGTAGCATGCTAACATGAATTGCTCGCTCCTTCTGGACACCGAGACTCATCCCATTCGGGATTTGCAATTTTTCTTGTTTAAACAAGTGCCACGGAAGTAGCTGCCACCTAGTGTTCTCTTTTGAATTTATTTGTAGTTTAATAAATCATAATGATAAATGGAATAAGTAAAGTATTCCAAAAAATTTCAAGAAATCACGTGTTAATTTGCCTCATTTGGTATCATCATTTAAATTTTGATCGTAGGGTCTCGAAATAAGAAAGCATTTTGAAAAATCCTCTGCGCTATACTCTTATCGCAGATGCACATCATCTCTGTACGCCATTACAAATCAATTTAAGCCAGGAATTAATGATTAGAGCATAACTCACGTCAACTCTGGAAAAGATTATTAGACAAAGAGAATACTAATTCCGCCAAGTAGGCAAGATGTCAATTGATATGAATGAAGGGGATCGACGAGTTGAGACTTAAGACCCGTGACATTAGCGGCATGGTCATACAGTCCATGGATTAAAGACTATGTTCTGCTTTACAACTGTGTTCTCATTGTGTTTAATTGGTTCCACTTGACAAGATAAGAGGCGATTTCCTTAAATAGACGAGTAAATTAGATTTCCTTATTTAGAAGATATATTGAATTTGAATCATTGATTGAGAACATTTAATGTTTAACATGATAAATACAACAGATTACATCGATGTTCTATTGTTTGAAACAATTTTTGACTATAACTAGCATTTATATTATTTATGATATGTTCTTGGTGTTCACAATGTTTATTGCAAGAAATAATCGCTTTCTGATTTCGAATAAATGAAATATTCATTAAATCAACATCTTTTCATTTTTGTGACTTAAGAAAATATTTTTCTATTTAGAAAATGGCTGTGGGAATGTAATAAATGAATTGAATGATATTGATAATTCCTGGAGCATATGCAGGTTGAATGTACATGCATGATATTTGTAAACTTGAACATTTCTAAAAAAAGTTCTAAAAAAAGTTATTTTCTCAAGACATTTGCTCTTTAAGGTATCTTCCCGATGCACTTTATGTTCTTTCTGTGTTATTCCTCCTGGAGACATGGTTTCATATCTTCTTTTCTGTTCTCTGTTCGCTCAGAGTACCAATGTGACGTTGAGTCCGTTAATATCGTACTTAATTTAAATAATTTTGTTCACTTTTCGCGAATTTTTGTTTCTCACGAGGAGGTGGGAATTCTTTCCAAAATTTGTATTACCGAAAGTGACTTCGTACATTCATTGAATTTTTAATATAACTGCAAGACATACCATATCGAATACACCTTTGACGTCACTTAATGGGGAATGTTTTTATCTATGACAACTGATACTAGTCTTCAGGGGGCCGTATTTGCTTAGTTTCCTATTGAGTTATGAATGTGATGTATTTAACGATAAACATTTAAACACTTTCCTTTTCGTTTATATATTTGTTAAGTGATACAAGCAATACACGATTGTAAACCTAATATCTATTTACCCAGTATTTAATAGAGGAGGAAAAAATATGTACTCGCAGGAGTAATACAATAACAAAAATCCAACTTGTGCGGACAAAAGTCTACGTCGTGTTGCTTGAGATAGTGGCAAGTAATGTAATATATAATGGAATAATCAACAATGAAATATGTGTGGTGATGTCTGGATAGTACGTTGACCTCAAACAGTTTTCAAGAATGTCTCATAGACAGTTTCCTTCAGATGAAAAAAAAACCCTATGAGGCTATGATCTGGTTTACTTCCAAGACAGACAGCGTTACTTAGATATCAAAGTATGCATAGGGAAAAGTCTTCCACGAGGCATTTAATTATCAATATCAATCTCCTGAGACTTTTAATCATATCCTCCTCTTATGGTCATTGGAGATGTTATTTATGTTTATATTCAAAAAACATCTGATATTATAATTAAATTCAACGAATCCATCTTTACGTGACAAATTGAAATGAAGTTGACACTATGTTTGACATCTAAAGAAACATATATAAATGAATAGCTCGACGTAGAAATTTCTTTTTGGTCTTTTGCAATGAATACAGTGTTAAATTCTTCTTATTTCACCCTTGGGAAACCGAAGTTGTAATAGACAATCCTCTGAAGCATTTTGAGTATGTATGGAGAAGAGAAAACCAAACGTGGCCTAGATTGATTGTTATTGTGGTCAAAATGTCAATGACCTCTGTGTAGGTTTGTCGAATCAATACATTAAGTAAAACTTGAAAACGAATTTTATCGCTGATATCCTATATTATATGATATATTTTTATTTCAAGTGAATACCTTGGAATGGCATTATCAAAATTTTGGGGGAAAATGCTGTAAAATCTTACTATAAAAGGAAATACACATTTTACCATATCGTAAGTTTCTGTCTTATATCCATCACCGAATAATGAAATTCACACCTACACTTCATTCATGATTAATTGATGACTTTAGTCTTCCACTTTTCCATTTAACTTACTTTATCTATTTATCCATCCACCCAGTCTACCATCATCCATCCATCCATCAATCAATCCACATATCCATCCATCCATCAAGCCAGGATTTTTCTTGTTTCGTAATTCTATTTACACCATATAAGGGTGGATAACACGAACCCTAACTTCAGTTGAACATTTTGTTACATGATGAAGCCTTGGGATATAAAAGGAAGATATTGAAATGTTAAAGACAACAATTTGCATATTGTTATGATGGTAATATCTCTAGTATATATTACTTTCGTATCTTGATTTTTTTTTTATTTTTTAGTATCAAAGTTAATCTAGTGTGCATGTAAGTTATGCAAAATTAATAAATTCTGATATAAGAATTTTATGAGCGCCTGTTGATCCAGTATCCAATATCTTTGTCGGTTCATAATGCGACTTACGTCACAATGTCGTACAAAATTGACTAATGTACCAAAAAATGTTGTCTAGAAAATAAATATAGACCATTTATTGATCTTGAGTACGTAGGAACAGGAAACAATATAGGTTAGACTGCTCTCCTTTAAGCATTATGTTCGTGTAAATAGAATAACAAAGTTCTAGGAAACATACAATTAAAATACATGTGTAGGACACACGATATTCGAATTATAGCGGAAATGATAAATGATTATGAAACGACAAGTAAAACCTATCAACAACTAATTATACAGATAATAAATATCTGAATGTATACGTGTTTATAGAATAAGTGTATATGTGCGGTTCGACAACTAATGTCTCTGTAGAGATGTTCAAGGCCGAAACTGTGGAAATGCAAAGTGTTGATATTTGAATAGCAAATTACTTACCAAACTGACCTAAATGAAGGAGATGCTCCTTGATTTTAAAATAATTCACAACCTTGGTCGCGGTAAATTGGAACGTATATGTTTCGAGTTGCTTCATAAACATTGAAAAATGAGTTTTTGGTTGTTCTCGGAGACTATTAGTCCACTAAGATAGGGGGATGGATAAGAAAGTGTTGAAAATATATATGTCTGTCAGTGATTTCTGAAAGTCAAACAAACGTTCCTAGTATATTATTGATTTAACATAAATGTTGTATTTCTGTGGTGTCCTGTAACGTCGGCAATTTAAATTGTTCATGGATGTTCAACTAGTCCAACTAGGAGCAACTCGATATTTTGCATCACTTCAGACTACGTTGTAGCAAGCGACCTTTTGACACAACATCTCATTAAACCTTGTCATCCTTTTCTACTTTAGAGCATCATTTACTCATTTACTTGTTCGAAACCTTATTGAGCCAAGTAGGCATTGCCCTCGATATACTTTATGGATTTATTCATTGAGTTTTGTGGGTTTTTATAAAGTATGGCCAATTATAGAGACTATGGGTTAAATTATAATAAAATGGTATTTATTATTATTAAATGATACAGTTGTCCTTAACTGTTTTCCGTCAGTAGATTTACGGTATTATGGCTCTTGAATTCACTGACTGAATATTAGATTCTGATGACAATTGCTTTTTTTTTTAATATTGTTTAAAATGACTTTAATCAGAAAAAGCAGAAACGATTGGTTTCTTCATGAGATCTAAATATCGAAAAGAAGCTGCATTGCTATTAAGAGGTCCTGCGAGGGATGGGGGAGAGGGTTAGAGTAGGTTCGAACTACAAATTTTATCTAAGACAGCTGATTACTATGTTTGTTGCTTTGGTAAAATGGATGGATACGAAAACCATTTTAAGTCTGTTTATTCTTGAGAAGTTCCCTGGAATTCTTTAGGATCTACATCAGATTAATTCCGCTTAGCGAATAAGCGGTAGAGTAGTATTTCTGAAGACCATGTTTGATTTCTGTTAGAATTTTGGTGAGTAATATGGAAAGAGGCTTGGTGGAACATTTGGAAGATCCAGCTATGATGGTAGGTATACATTTTATTTGATTCTTGATTTTCGTCACACTGAGTATAATCCACTGGTGTGGCATCTGCCTGATACATTACGTAGAAGTCAAGGTCTATGACAAGAAACCCCCAGAAACAGCTAGGGTTAACTTATGTATCGTGTCTACCGTGACACAATATTTACCGTCTTATCTGAAGGATAGGAAACCGCTGAGTCATCGGCTGGACTCGAACCTTGGGCCTCACGGTCACGCTTTAAACACCTAAGTGATTTGATTTCTCCGGCTGCGCTACGTCGCCTATGATTAGGCATATTTAAATGAAGGTAGTTTACAAAGTGACTGCGTATATGTAATTTACTAGGTCATGTGGAATCATTATATATTGCAGCAATCCGTGCTCTTGAATTGACATTAAACTACACCAATTAATTCGGTGTCACTATCTACAGGTCAGAATATATATTCAACACACAGAGTAAGATGGTAAGTAATATCTTGGTGATGATATGTTGGTCCCTCAACTGGGTTTCTTATTATATATTGTATAAAAATTATGTTTGATTATTTCATTTAAGATAATCAATTTCATTTTATGGAACCATTTGATTGAAACTTAACTCGGTTGTGATGCAATACAACTAGATTAATTAAAAGTAAGCACAATGTAGACTTCTGATGTTTCACACTATGAAATTTGAAATTTCCCATTAGTCAGGAAAAGTCTTCATTTAATAAACTACCCCATAGTATTTATAGATGTTAAATGATTATAAAACACTATGTTTTAGGCTATAGTGGGCGAAATTTACAATGGCTACAACTTACCAATTGCCCTTCCCGGAGGACCAAGTCGGCAGTTGAAGGAGTTAGAATGCATGAAAACTTTTGAGGACGATGTTTTAATTGCATCATACCCAAAGTCAGGTAGAAAGTCTTCTGTCCACAATAGAAACTACTATTATTTATCATAGATATATTTATTCTATAGGCGAAGGTGATATTCATAAGTTTTGGAATAAAATGTTATTTTCAAAATAATTATCACTGGACATTCTGAAGAAGAAATGTAGTGCTTACTATGATATTAGCAATATGCTCGGGCAGAAATTGCTCACTATCGCTCGAATCAATTGTATTGAATAGATGAAATCAAGTTTTACAATTATTCCTTTTGTTCTCCTAACGCGAATTTCGATCACACAATAATATATAGTTGAATTACGACAATACGAAACACTGACTGTAACAACAGCTAATCACGATTTACATTAGAATTTAGACATTAGAACTAACGCAAGGTAACGGTCAGGAATAAGAATCTAACTTTAGACCTTCCATATCCTCTATGAATACCCTAAACTTACAGAAGTTACAAAATTGTTCAAAAAAGCATGCATGAAAACCACTTTTTTAAGCACCAGATGCCTAATTAATGAGTATTTGCAGATAAAAATAACAAAACTGTCGTTTTTAAAATGAATAATTCAAAGCATTTAATTTGTAACAAACCTTTAAAATGATATGATAGACTGGTCATGCCTACCACTTATTTACATAAGGGTTTTCAATGAAATTGTGCGTCTCTCGTCTAAAATTTTACAAACAAGCAGAATTATATTTACGTGCGCACATGGATGTGGCATACTGGTTAATTGCACAATTGATGAATTTATGTCTGTTTCGAAGAAAAACAACTGAAACACCTAGCTAATTCTGAATGGATCCTGTTTTTAATTAGAAATCGTGATTATAAAGGCCTTATTTCGAAGTACATTATGATTGTTTGTATTATACAACTACAACTGTAGCAAAGTATACGCTGGGTTTGTTAATAGGTATTCATTTTCGCTTTCAAGGATTTTCAATTATACTGAGACATGAATCTAACCCGTATTATCGGCACCGCAAGCTAAGTGCCTAACCTTAATATATGCTCCTTTACATTTGGAGGCCGATAAATAATCGAATACATTAAAACAATGAATCACTTCAGCGAACGTACATGTAAATACTCCAAAAATATAAAACTAGACATCATGATTATTCCCTAGTTTATGAAAGATTAGATTTATTTAATGTTAATTTTTACAAACCTAATATGGAATATGACACACTTTACATTATGGTGATTTACATCTATCAATATTCTAGACATTGGAAATTCAGTCAATTCAACGATACGTAAATAAATATGAGGGTATGAGGGAATATATACATATGTTAATCTGGTTCATCACATGTCATCACATGATATAAGCGGCCCAAGACCCGACATGTTACTTGCCTGGGTTTACATTTTGACGTAAAGAACTGGATAGTGACGTCACAAATTAAGCAAAAACATCAAAATAAAAATCCCGGCAAAGAGTTGCAAAACGGGTCTTGGGCCGCTTATATCATGTAAAATATGAAGATCGTCTATTCCACAACTAATGTCTCTTCCGAAAAACCGAAGAGGAAAGTAATAAATCATACTGACTTAATAAATATCATTAAAGTAAAATACGAAAGCAGCTGATGCCAAATGGCTATGGCACTAGCAACAATGTACCACAGTGGACATTCACGGACCCCTGAAATTCAGAGCTGAGATTAGGTACCCGGGAGGAGTGAGCGTCTTCTATTATTTGGCAGGCTACACCAGCTGTGAATGCTGCAACATACCGATGAAGCATACAATTCAGCATGTGACAAACACTGTGTAGAAAGTGTCACAGCCACATAACATCAGGGAACAGGCTATGATATCACTTTAGTCAGATCCTCCGCGGGGGACGTTTTTTAATAGCTCTAAACTGCAAAGGGAAAAAGTGTGACATTAATGTAAAAAAAAAAACGAATGTAACTGTCATTATGTGACTAACAACAATGTACCACAGTGGACATTCACGGACCCCTGAAATACAGAGATGAGTCCAGGTGTCTGGGAGGAGTGAGCGTCTTCTGTTTGGCTAGTTACACCCGCCGTAAATGCCCTTACATTCCGACGAAACATATAATTCAGCACTGTATATGCACATGTGTGTCACAAACACTGTAGAAAGTGTCATAACCACATAACATCAGGAAAAAGGTTATGATAACACTTAAGTCAGACCCTCCGCGGGGAACTTTTACGAGGTCTACACTGCAAATGGAATAAATGTAACATTAATGTAAAATACGAATGTAACTGTTGCCACATGACCATGGCACTAACAACAATGTATCACAGTGGACATTCACGGACCACTGGTATACAGAGGTGAATCCAGGTGTCCGGGATGAGTGAACGTCTCCTGTTTGGCTAGCTACACCAGCCGTGAATGCTGTTACATACCGACGAAACAAATAATTCAGCACTGTATATATACATATATATATATATATATATATATATATATATATATATATATATATATATATATATATATATATATATATATATATATATATATATATATATATATATATATATATATATATATATATATATATATATATATATATATATATATATATATATATATTATATATATATATATATATATATATATATATATATATATATATATATATATATATAAGAACCAACTGAAGGTCATGCATAGGGTAGATACATGTTTAAAAATAATTTTACAATATTTTGTCACAACAAATTTGAAGTATTGATATAAAACAGTACATAATCACTGAAAACTGGGCTTGTGATGATACTCGGAAACTGACAGTCAACAAGCAGCGGTAAAACTTCACACAATATTCGTGTCCTGATTTACAGTGGATGCGATTGAGTATTACTTATAATGTACTGGTTTTACATAAAAGTTATGCTTTTATTACAAGACTTCACTAATTTTAATGCCAATCAGCACTGTTAATGAATGAAAATCGAATAAGGGTTTGGCGACATTAGTCTTCATGACATACATACCTGAGATTTGTGATAAATATGTTATTCAAGTTATCGAAAAAAAGGAAACAGGGCAAAATGTATCAAATTAATAATGATACTACTACTACTACTACTACTGCTACTACTACTACTACTACTACTACTACTACTACTACTACTACTACTACTACTACTACTACTAATAATAATAATAATAATAATAAATACTTGAAATATGTTTTGCACGATGGCGATTAGAAATCCAAATATATCATGTGAGTGTCAAATTTTAGGTACTCATTGGATCTTGGAGGCCGTTTCCATGATAATGAGAGGAAATGACGAATACCTAAGGAAAGACTATGCAGACAAAAACTCGGTTGACGGTTTACCCCTGATTGAATTTATTGAACCGTCGAAATTGGAAGAGATTCCTTCTCCAAGGTTGTTGGTGACTCATTTATATGCTGATTTGATTCCTACGCAGTTCAAAGGAAAAATCATACATTTGACCAGAAACCCCAAAGATGTTGCCGTGTCATCTTATAATTTTGCAAGGAGATTGACATTTTATAACTATCGGGAAAGTTGGGAAACTTTCTTTATACATTTCCTGAGAGGAGAAGGTAAATGATCAGCTGTATTTAACTTTTGATGATTTTTCCACATTTTTCATTATCATAAATAATGACTTGCAGTGATGATGCATCCTGTAAGTAAACGAAATATTTCATATGTGGTTTAAAGTACCTTCCTGAAACAATAAAACGTAATGTCGATAATGACAATTCTATATAGTTATACTTGAAGATATCATTGTAGTTATATACGATTCATGGTTCGGAAACATAAAAAGTTGGCAGAAATTACGAGAAACTTTAACAGAAGACCGGATGTTGAGTGTTAGTTATGAAGCGTTACACATTGTAAGTAAAATCAAATAAATATTTCATTTGTTGTTCAGTATCAAGGTTATAAATTTACTTTGCATTTCCCTGATAGAATATCTTAAATATGCAATACCAAGTACGAAGTTAAACATGTATAATTTATTGATATAAACGGATACATGTCTGATCTATTCGCAGTAATGAAACCTTAATGTTACAAAGGCTGGTGTTTTGGAATCATAATTAGTAGTTATAGTTAATGGAAAATACAAAAACAATTTATATGCTAAGTCAACGATACTCACTTCAAAACTAATGTAAGTTATTGCAAATACAAAAGCACAAAATAGGCACGCAAGAGGAGTGGTCGTTATTTGTTGTATTAGCAATGCCCTATATGAAACACAAGCCATAAATACGACATACAAACACACAACATATTCATCTTACATACGACATACAAACATACAACATATTCATCTCACATACGACATACAAACATACAACAAATTCATCTTACATACGACATACAAACATACAACATATTCATCTTACATACGCCATACAACCATACACCATATTTATCTTACATACGACATACAAACATACAACATATTCATCTCTACAATTGTTAGCTTACCGTGCACAGCAATTGACCCATTTACGCTCGAATAATTCTTAGATTTGTTGAAGATAGACACTTACTACCTCGGACAAAAGTGAAAATTTAATATTCGGCCAAAGTGAAAAGTCAATTATATGACAATAAAACACTGTACTATATTCGATGATTATTAAATATTTTTACTGGCTTTGTTATGCAGGATTTTGTTCATAACCTCGAACGGATCATAGCATTCCTCGACAAAGATATAAATCCGAACCTTTTGAAACGGATAGTGAAGCGTTTGGCATTCGAAAATATGCTGCACGACAGAGTTTCGAAGCCAGATATGAAAGGGAAGAAATATGCTTTAGGAGGGGAGCAACTCACTGAAAGCGACGGAGAACAGCTGAATGTCATCTATAGAAAAGGTTTGTTATAATGACCGTTTCCTATAAATCTTAATTCAAAACCTTTCTATCTCTATATCACTGCTTATACATTATGTATTCGTTGAATGGGTGTATCATTCAAATGGGCAGATATGTATATATGTAAATCTCTTTTATGCTGCAACAAACTTCTAAGAAATGTCATAAAAACGATATAATTGTTTAATACCATTTCAGCAAGAGAGACAACCGCGACTGGCATTTATTTTTTGATGCATATAGTCCAGTGATTTGGGGTTTTGTTAACGAATGATATTTCTTATTATTTTATTAGGTAAAGTAGGAGACTGGAAGAATTGGTTCACAGTGTCACAAAGTGAACTATTTGATAAAGTGTATGAAGAACAAATGGCCGGGACAAACATATTTCCTATATTTGAAATAGACCTCTGAAAATTTAGAGTTGACATATGTGCTGCTGTGCACGGCATAGCTCAGATACAGTAGATAGTGTACCCCCAATAAATAGGTTTTGACGTTAATCTAGACTAGGTGCAGGAAATTGAAATTCGTGCAAAAGACACACTTTTACGGTATTTGTAATGTATATACGATATATCCCGTATATTATATTGTACATGAGGAAATATATTTTTACTTTCAAATACCTTTTGCAATGTTCTCTTTTTCTTTATTGTTAGGTGCTGGTCTTATCAGAAATAATTTCGTACCACTGTTTGCGTATAGATATGTTGCAAAAGAGAGTGAATAGTTATTTATCTATTTATTGGCCTTTTTATGTTATATTTATTTATTTTTTTTTTATTTATTCATCAATTCAATTGTTTTTATTTATTGTATAGCTCCATGGTGACTTCTGCAACATAACTGAGCCAGTAACTCCTCTTTTTTCTTATTTATTTCATGTTGATAAATTCAAACAAACCTTTTTTTTTTTAAATAAACAAATATCAAGAAACACTTGATATCCACACGCACCTTTAGTAAGCTTGGCTTACTTGACCAGCAGTTGCTTTCGTCAACAACAATGGCAAACAAATGGTGTGTATAAGCATCATGCTTACTTTCATAATAGAATGTGAATGTTGTTTGATTGCACTGCCTTTGTGACGAATGGGAAGGTGGCCATTAACCATTAAGTACACCGTCTGGATAAGAAATTCAGTTGATCGTCCTACCAGAACTGCATTAAAATCAAATTTTTCCGCAATGTCTTTTCGTGTATTATTATTTTATCGTATGCATTCCATTTGCTGTTTTGGGGTGGTTTTCATTGAGCGAAGTCATATGTCAGATGTACTACCCAGACATATATATATATACTTCAAATATACAGTGATAAAATTTCTTGAATCATTCTAAACGAAGTATCTCCCGCTCTCGTACCTAGCCCTATCCTTAGACTAGTTCTTTGGATTTGGCGTTTATTTGATAGTTATTTGATTGGTTATTTGATAGTTTATTCTTTAAATATCCATGCTTTGCATTCCCACTGATTTGGTCTTGATCATGACTTAAGAGATTTAAGTCGTCGGAAATCACATATGGTGAATTAAATTGATACGTGTATATATATTCTTATATCTGTTTTGTATAAATAATGGTACTCAAGATAGTTCTTAAGGGTAACGAACAAAACTATGAGATATTGCTGTAATGTCATAAGCATAGCAGGAGTTAATGGGTGGTATTTTCCCTTTGTGCACCCATTTCTATTGAATTTCAGCTGTTGCTTCAAATTAAGATACAATTAATTATGCATTTGGCATCGACATTGCCGACGTATTCACTCTCTATATATTCATACGGGATGAGAACACTTATAAATTGATGATTACTCAAATGATGTTAATGATATCGATGCCCTCTTTTCCTTTAAGTCCCTAATTTGGTAAAAAGGTGGAACAACCTCTCATACTTACCTAATAGTTAAAAAAATATTCTGCTAATTGGGGGCAGGTGCTATTGAGAAATAAGTATCTCCCTATTGACTGGACAGATACAGTTAAGCCGATGTTAAGATTATTCCAATGTTAAGTACCTTAGACATAATCTGTTTCAACAACATATTGTCCTCAGTTAGAAAATGGATATAGTACTCAATGGAAAAAAATATATTAGTATCCTCTTGCATGGGTGGTGTGCAAACATCTTCAATATTTTCCATTGTTCCTTTGCTTTGTAAGTCGAATGGGAAAGCGAGTCCGTAACCTGCATTACAGTCTAACATTTCTATATGATTTCTGTGGTTATTATTTTATTATATCCATGTCCGTTGTGAGTTTTCTCATACGGCCGGGTCAGACATCTTCTTCACTTTCTTTTTATCTGAACATTGAATTCCGGACATTCGGTGATACTCTTTCGAATTTACACTCACGGTAGGAAATATTTATTATGAAAACGGATTCAACCATCTTAAAAATGTGACAAAGCACCGAAATTGAGCTTGATCAGTCGACTAAAGATGCTATTTTCCTCATTTTTGTATTCGTGTTAGACCGTTTTACCATTTATGACTACAGTTTAATTATCTTACCTATAGATAACAACTTGAAAATTATGTTATAGATTCATACATGCCTCATTTTTATATACATGCAATTATTCTGGTTAAAAGATGCATGAATAGTCGTCGATGAGATATCCCTGGACAATACCCGGTATCGTTACGGATATCAGGATATAGATTAAATGATCCGGAACATATATATGAAAGAAGGAAGTAAGAAATCTTAATAATCACACGACACGATCCGACGCCTGCAAAGTGCAAAGCGCACGGGAGAATTAAGACGAGACAAAATACGCATAAAACGTTGTATAAATGTTTGAAACCCGGAATTCCCATCCATTCAAAGCACAAGGGAGATTCAGATGAGACAAACTATACATAAAACGTTTTGTAGATGTTTGATAATACGGAAGTCTCAGTTCTGGTAAAGCGCAAGGGAGAATAAGGTGATAGGAATTACACATAAAAAATGTTATACCGGGTATAGATGTTTGATACCCGGAAGTCTTAGTCCTGGCAATGTGCAAGAGAGAATGAAGCAAAATAAACATAAACATAAACAGTTTATGTCTGTTTGACATTTGACGGTAATTCCAGAGCCTGATCGATAAACACAATGAATATTCAACTTTATGTGGTGAAAAAGAATTAATGATAATAAATGTGAATTTGATACAAAAGCTTACAAACGTCAATGTTCTCATGTGACATTTCCTTTTCGATCCTACATTAAATTGGATTCCTCCTTTTCTAAAAGGGTAATTTTGTGAAGTTTGGTAACGGTTTGTAGATGATAACTTTTGGGAAGGTCTTCATCAGGTTTATCAGAAAAATCGATAGACACACATGAATACGAATCCACAAACAAGCAACCAATAATCGTAATGACATACATTCATATATTTTTCTAACTCGTCTGTCAACATTTTTTCAGTTATATAGCGACATGGAAGCAAGGGGTAACCAAACTCTTAAAGTAGCGCAACCCAGGAATCGAACCCGCATTATCGGCTCAAAAACTACATGTACACCTAGCCTGATTTTCATTCATAAGAAAATTGTATTAACAGCAAAATAGTGCTAAATTAGAATACAAAATAATAAATCAATTTTGCATCGTAGGATGGAGACAATTCATTGAGTGATTTATTTATTCGGGAACGGCCCCAAATATAGAGAAGCAGTCATTCACTGAAAAGTGTTCCAGCAGATTGTTGGCATTGCGAATGGATTGCGAGCCACTTCTGGGCGACATTTTTCTGTACTCATACGAAGCAGAATTCATACACTTTCTCCAAGAGAAAACTGAAGACATCTGACAAAGTTGTATGACACATTTCAGCAAGGACATGCACACAAAACATGATAATAGTAGAATATACACTAAAAAACTACATTACAAAAATATTCGATTGTGCTGCGGTTACGATACCGACTAAGGACGGTCAATTGAAGTAACAAACGTCAGTCAATTGGTGTGGTTAATCGGTTTACGGACGCCCACATTCCCACTCACCGCAGCACAACCAAAGAACACACATTTAAAAATTTATAAATAATCATCCAGATAGAGAACAAGGACCAACAGGTTTCTCAAGAAGAGAGGTCATAAAAATTTTATTACACATGAAAAGTTTTTAGATCCAAAGGCAATGAGCAACTCGCATCTCGGTTCAACCTTACACACAGATACATCAATGACGTTTCGTCGATTAACAACCCTGTATTTAAAGATCACCTCTACATCATATATTCCGAGGTCTCACCTCGGAATTTTTCAGTATTTCGGGGTTCACAACAGTTTCTTTTTTAAACTTACACGATTTTGTATCTGTCCTTGGACTTTGAGAATGATTAACGGTTTGGTACTTCTTCGATATTGATTCAAAGAAATTCGAGAAAAAAGGTACAACTTGGAGTGCATTTTCGGTTTCGTACCTCGATATACTCCTATCAATTAGTAATTATGTTTGATTACCTCTCTTTATGACAAACGAGACGATTACAATTTCTCATTATTACCAACTTCATCTTCCTGAGTAGCAAACATACCTTCTTCTCCCGCATATGGTGCCTTCGTTTCACAACTTATCCGCTATGTTATGGCACGTTCTAAGTACGAAGATTTCGTCTTGAGAGCGAGGCTTCTTGCCACTTAACTACTCTCAAGAAGATATATTAAGGAATGTTTGAAATTGTCATTGAGGTAATGCTATGGTCGATATAGGGATCTAGTACAATTTGAGATCCCCCAAGATCCAAGATTTTGATTTAGTGTCCTTATCTTTATATATATATATATATATATATATATATATATATATATATATATATATATATATATATATATATATATATATATATATATAGATATAGATATATATATATATTTCCTGAACTTGAATAGTTGTTGCAGGACTTTTGCAACAATTGTATTGTATGCAAGCATCAAATGCTTGCTCCTCCCGGGAACCTGGTCTCATCTTAATTCAACTGAGATTCGCATTTGTTTGAATATGACATTGTATACGATGTTGTCTTTTTATTCCATGGATTTCGAGATGGGGTTAATCCTTTTGTACTTCAATTTTTACCACTATTGTTTTACGTCATTCCACGATTTTTTCATGTATATGGTGACTGTATTTGCCTGATGTTGCCAATTTATACCTTTCCAACAGACCCACCCGAAGCAGTGAAGGATCTTTTAAGTGCCACAGCTGCCATGACCTTGGTTTTCACTGTCTTATTCGAAGGAGGGCACCAGTATTGCAATGGTGGGATTTGAACCAATGAGCAACACCAGCTGGAGACACAAACTATTTCGAATCTGGGGCCAGAGTGCTGCAAAGCACACCTGATATGCTCTTGACCTCGACTTCAAATTGAAAAGGATTTCTTTCGTCAAATTTGTTGTCAGGTGAAGGAATATTAAGGACTTAAAGAAAATGTAGTTAGCTTATACACACACCTTCCAACACATACACACACACCCACACACACCTTCATATACATACATATAAAAACATCCACACAAATACACACTCACATACACACATACAATGGTGTGATAAACTGAAATTCTGTTGCAAACTACATGTATATTGTCTTATCTGAAATATTACAACACTTTTTTCTGTAAGAAATGTGTATAATCTAAAAATATTTCCAATTACAATCATTAACAGAATCATAGTTCAAATAATGATGAAAAATAAAACAAGTTGATAACCCTTGTTTTACACATACACAACATCAAGAAAAGTAAGCTGTATGCTACAAAATTATGACAAAAACTGATTTACATAACAATTTCTATTCAAAGACAACATAATAAAAAACAAATTAATAAAGCATGGTAAACAAACTTATTTAAACACAATAAAACATATGTTCTCAGAAATAAATATAATGCAAATTTGAAAGATGTGAAAATATCATGATCTTGAAATATTTCAAACAATTTTTTTCTTTTTTTTTTTGTAAATACCACAAACTGTATTATATGACCCATTTCCAAGCAATAACCTATTCAAAATACTTTTTTTTTAAAATCTAAATAATAAGACACCATATGCACTGTATTATATGCAATTTTCCAAACAAAATTAATTCAAAATATATGGAAAAAAAAACTCTATGTATCAAGGATTATTGATAAAATATGAATTATTGTCAATGAAATATCAACAGAAAAATAATTCTTATATATCATAAATAATTTCTTTTTTTGAAATTAAACAGTAGGGAGATTAGAAATATTATACTTAAAAATAAAAACTACCAAATCAAAATTCTTTTAATTCATCAATATAAAAACAACTCCATTATAACACCGGAAAACTATTGACTAAAGAAAAATGTTCTATTATGAATAAAACATTGCAAATATGGCTTATTACAAACTGTGTATGTTACAAATTCAACAGTCAGAAAATCGGGACTACAAATAGCACTTTTTAAATAAATGTCTGGATCAGAATTAAATGCATTCACATAGACAGAAGATATGGTCATCCTTTAACTAACAGAAATATATTCATATTTGATTTAAATGAAATGTAAAGTTCCTTTTTTGGCTAATCCTTATATTCCAAACAATATGTATAAATATTATATATATACCCTTTTAGTTGTGAGGATTTTTTGAAACTACATCCATATTTTTGTCAGAGAAAGTACTTATGTATGATTTGTGTCATTACGTTATTGAAAAAAAAAAGCATTCAGAATAGCCCTTCCTGTTATCATATATTGACAATACATCGTATTTGGTGACTGTTTTATACCTCTATACACAATTGATTTGAGCATTTCAGAATTTTTTTCTCAGAATTAAAATATATTTACTTTATAACATCATATAAAAAGTCATTTCCAATTCTATTAAATATGTGTGTATTAAATACAAAAGGGCCCCAAACACTAAATTATAAACAAATAAATCATAACACATGGAATTATTCATCAATAATTGGTCATAAAACAGGTTTTTATTCTCAGTTTAGTGGTTGAACTTTGTATCGACTACTTAAACATGACCATTTGGGCCATTTCTAAAGAGAGTTGCTTTTCCACTGAATTTTTTCCCTCCATTCTCACGTTATTTGTTCATATGTAGTAGACAGAAGAATACAGATCAAACAGAATTATGGTTAAAAACTTTTAATTATGGCAATGCATCGAGAAAACCCTATCTTATGAGGAATCAAACACATTACACAATACTTTCATAAACTGTTCTGAATATTAATTTTTTTCAAATCATAGAAAAAATGGCACATTAAAACATTACATCTTTAATTATGTTTTAAAATTATATATAGATAAATATCACAGCTATGAATTGACAAAGTAAATCTGACTATCTACTATGGCAGTGGGACTGAAAATGCTAACTCAATCAATGCATGTTATGATGATACGAACAAAAATAAATGTTACAAGATAGCTGATTGGTTGTAGATGTCATGTGATTATATATATTTGGAGAAAAATAGAAACTAACAAAAAAATATCAAAAAAAAAAAAAAAAAAAAACCATGTAATGCATAAAAATAAGATATGAAAATTGTAAAAGAAATTTCTTTGATTATAATCAGCTTTCATCCTGACAAACAGTATGTAAAGTATTTTGTATTTATTATTTTACATCCTTTTTTCATTACCTTTGATATAAGAACTTAAAATCCTTTATACAAATACATCATTGTTGCCTAAAAACTTTATAAAGATATATGCATTACTGAAAACATTTTGACGATATTAACATTGCCTACAGTACAACCAAGGTTATGCTGCATACAAGAGCACAATTCCTTGATAAACAGAAATGATAAACCCAATCTGGGCATTTGTATGATATGCTCGGTTTACTAACTTTATAGATATGAAGATGTAAATGCCCTAAGGCATATCCCTAGTGATTAAGGCAGAAGAAAATATATTTTTCGAACCAGGATGCAGTGTCTGTCGATACATAGCGTATCTTCGTCATTTCTTTCTTGAACCAGGCACATCCATCAGGTTCATGTTTACCGTTTGATGGAATTCATACAGATACACTTTTATGCAATATAAACAAACCATGTCAGCACTTACCATGTGTAAAATGAATAAGTTTTAAACTATTTTCCTGTGACAAAACCTTGAGAAAAGTATTATGAAACATATTCAGTGGACTTATTATGCATAAAACTCAATTCATCAAAATCTTAAAATATTTAAAATGCACAAAAAGGATTATATTTGATGCAAGTACATATTTTTTTTGTAATTCAGAGAATGTTATAAAGCAATGAAGCAATTCTCAACTAAAGATGCTAAATAAATGCTGATTACCTTCTCCTACTCTACCATACATCAGTGATGGATTGGCAATTACAGAAAGAAGGAGGAATTGGCCACAAGATCTCAAGTGAACAAGAAACTGTCAAGGACGGTATGACCGGATTGCAAAGATGCCTTTGTGAGATGTGGATATCCTCCTATCAGCAACAAAGTCCAAGAAGACGACTATGTATTGCCAATGGTACGGTATTCCATAAAGTGAACACAGAAGCAGTGAAATTCAGGCCAGGATAAAAATTTTGCGTTGTTGAGCAAGACCTCATAAAAGTTAACAAGGTATCTGAGATTCTGTTCACTGAAAAACAGTGTTCACTCACTGCAGCCTGAAGTCAAGTCAGTCAAGGTCACCAAGTATGTGTCAGACGGCAAGAGCTCTTGAATGTTTACAATGCGACTAAGTTTGAAGTAGGTTATATTAACAGTAAGCAAGACTTTATCCTAAAAGCAAAAACAGTCTGTGTTCATTGAAGTGTGAAATCAAGGTCAAAGTCACCACCTAAGTATGTCAGACGAGAAGACCTCATGTATGTCTAAAATCCCACTAAGTTTGAAGTAGGTAACATTAATAGTACATGTATGCAAGTGGTCACCCTAAAGGCAAAAAACAGTGTGTGCTCACTGAAGTGTAACATAAAGGTCAAGGTCACTAAATTGTTGTATTGGTTGGATAGAACATTCAAGTATCTACAAACCTACCAACTTTCACAGAAGTACCCTTTAGGGTATGACAGAAACCAAGCTAAACTAAAATGCTAAACGCAAAATGTTGACGACCAACTGACGGACGGACAGACAGACGGACAGATTTTGCCAATTTATAGACCGGAATTGCTTTGCATTAACATTAACAATACATGTATGCAAGTGGTTACCCTAAAGGCAAAAAGTGTGTGTTCACTGAAGCGTAAAGTCAAGGTTAAGGTCACTAAATTGTTGTATTTGTTGGATAGAACATTCAAGTATCTACAAACCTACCAACTTTGACATAAGTACCCTTTAGGGTATGAAAGAAACCAAGCTATACGCAAAATGTTGACGCCGTGCCGACGGACGGACAGACGTATTTTGCCAATTCATAGACCGGAATTGCTTTGCAATCCGGTCAAAACTGAGAAAGGATTTATGACAAGTTTTATATTGATTTATAAAACATTCATGAAAAAAAAAAAAACAAAAACAAAAAAAAACAAAAAAAAAAAAAACGGGAGAGGAATCTGCCCCTCCCTCCCTCCTTTATTCACTACAGTGACTGTAAATTTTTATGATAATCATGAAGGCACTTCAAATCAAAATCAAAACAATGAAACAGAACATTTGTTACATGATAATAATAGATTGATCTTAGTATATCTAACACCTAAACCCAGTAAAATTAAAAGTTTGTTACTTTGGGCAAAAGTGTCATTCATGTGTGTAAGGATGTTTGATTGTCAGCTTTAACAGAGCATAAAATTGATCATTCTTAATACATCGGGATAAAGTATTTTTAGGCTTTTTTTTTTGCATTGCTTGTATTTATCTATTTTGGTCATAAAGTGACTGATTGTCTTGGTGAAAATATTTAGATGACGAAGAACATGGAATACCAGAAGAAATTTACAAACCATCTGCAAGTACATAAATGTTCTTTTCCACTCACCCAAATCAAGATTTGAACTAAAACTTAGCAGAGGTGAGAGGTTATACTGGTTTAAAACACAACGCCTTTGTCATTAAGGGGATAATCGTAGATAGATTCAACTTTCACAGCTGCTTGGATCTATATGTTACCCCTTTCAAAAACATAAAACTAATATATATGAAATGCTATGGAAATGCTTAAAAGGCATTCTAGGAATCCCAAGTTTGAGAAAAATAATGAAATTTGATACTCATTTGGTGGTGGTTCATGTGCTATGCAGTATAATGAGACTGATTGTATTATTTTGTATATGAGACATTGTAAGTTTTGTAGATATGATGCAATCTCATCTTAACATATAAGGTTAATAACTAAAATTTTAATACAATTCATACATATGAAACTTTTCACACAATAAAATAAACAGCAATATAATGGTGCAGGTCAACAGAGTATATAGCCTTCAAACACATTAAAAAAACTCAATATCCTGTGCAAAAGAAGCTTAAATTTTTCTTTTGCGAGTCATTTCTAAAACTTAAAACATAAAACACATATATTTATTTTGTGCAAGTTTAGAGTTTTTTCGAAGTAAGTCTTTTAATTGGGTTTAATTGTGAGCAACAAGACAGCAGTCTTTATATGGCAAAAGTTTGTTTGTTAACTCTTGAAAGTATGTACGACTCGAACGATGTGTTGCCTACATATAGGGCACTCAGCAAGTCTTCGTCCACACTGAGTACAAGTGACCATGTGTCCACACTCCAGTAACACACAGTCGATGACGTGATCTAAGCAGATCTTGCACAGGTCCTCCTCGTTCGATGGTGGTGGTTGTGCTGCTGGGTTGGTAGTGGTAGCCGTATCTAAAACAACCACTCAAACTTGTATCATTGATAATTTTACGGTCTGGCTTTTTGTAAGTGTAAACAGAAAATCTCTTTATTGTCAACTGAAGGACAACTTTTATAAGCTCTTAGCAAAGAAGACAATGAAATTGAAATTTCAACATTCTTCTCAAACAAACAAGGCACCCACAGGGTTAACTGAGTTTTGGTATATTTAAAACCCAGGTTGTGAATCATAGAGTTTCAGTTTTGTTGGAAAGCCTCATTCTCAAAATATCAATGCATGCAATTTATAACTCCAGTGAAGGGTTGTTTGTTGGTTCATCGGTGTATTATGTTTCAACAATTTTTCAGTTATATCGCGACATGGAAGCAGGAGGTAACCAACCTCTTAAACATAGTGGCGCAACCTGGGAATCAAACCCGGATCGTCAGCTCCACAAGCCAAGCACTTAACCACTACACCAAGCCTGACTGCGCCCCCCGTGAAGGGAGTGACGAAAATTGTTCCGAGATGAAAGTAACCAACATGACCTCATCTTTTATACACCCTAAATCCCTGCCCCAGTAGTCATGTACTTTTTAAAAACTCTAATCAAGTGATTTGTAGCCATAATCAAACATGAACTTTATCAACACAGTCCTTGTGCTGGGATTATGAAATTCAAAATCTAGGATAATGTTACCCTTAAGATACTTCTGGTGAAATGTGACAATTGACAAAGAAGTTAAATTTCATTTTATTGTTCTGGACATATGATGCAGATAGACAAAGACCCATGCAAACAATGCAGACGAGGACAACCAATCAAAGCATTATAGTTGGGTATTTCTGAAAAAAAAGAGTTATCTACCCTTTGGCCAGGTATCTGATGTAGAGTGATTATGAATTGAACCAATTACATGGAAATCAATGTAAAATTATAAGGGAAATAAACACACAAAAATTACAGTTCTATACATATTGTATGATGTCACACTGATTTTGAAGTTGGGTACCTACACAGATGGGAAATAACTTTGTTTTAAGAAAAGTGCCAATTGCGTTTCGGAAACAATGAGTGAGTTATCCACAATGATATAAACAACCAAAATAAACAACTAAACAAATTTTATGACAAATAAATACAGTCATGATTTATCAAAGCATTATGGGAAACAGACAGTTGGAAGAAAATGGAAAAACTGCCTTACATTTTGCAAATTCAAAATTACAAGTGTTTATATGTAATGTTAGATTGTTTTATCCAACCTAATACAATCTCTTCAAGTTTGTTGAGTAATTATAGAAGGAACAGGGTTTGTAGAAGGTAGGGGGTTGGGGGTGGGGGTGGGGTTTCATCTCTATAATGGGTGAGCAATCAAGTAGGTAATGTTCACTCCTGATTTGAATATAAAGTATACTTACTGTCTGATGATTTATGGATTTCATTTGCTGCAAATATAAATCACAGGGAAATGTGAATGAATGAAATACATAACAATAAACACTCAATATCCACAAGTTTTCAGCCACTTGGCCTTTATCAAGTAGAAACACAAAATAACAGAGTATCTATGTAAAATCCATGTCTCCTGGATAAATCAGCATTTTACAGTGAACTGTGCCAGCGTGTATAATGACATGGTGTCTGGTTTAAATTGCTTTATCTGAAAGACGGATATAGAGGCAGAAGTTGATAAATCATATCAGAAAAAATATCCGACAGAACCATGGTCCTCAGATTTAAAGTAAATAGATATGAGGAATCACAACCACTTTATTCGGTGTTTTACTGCAAACTTTACTTTGCAATCACAATTAAATAAAAGAACAGCATTGTGGGTCAGAAACGTTTCTGCAATGTTTCATCAAACTTGGATAACAAAAGTAGAAAATGCAATTCTAAGATTTTCAAGAAGACCTCCTAAGATGGCCATATAAAGTATGGTACCAGGTGTTAGATAAGTCCTGAAAAGTTTTATCAACTTTGCTCAGATACTGAAAGAGAAAACCAACTTCTTTGATATTCAAAATGGCTACTATCGTCAATGTTTCAGTAGGGTAATGACAAAGTTTCATTTGCTGCTTGACAGACCAAAGAAAATGTAGATGACAGATGAAGTATCACATGCATCTGACTTGCAGCTAAAAGAGTTATTATATACTACAATCTAAGATTTACCTTTTTGTTGATTGGCCTTATGCTCTTTCCAAAGTCTCTTGACTCTAAGTTGTAATTCGGCCTTCTCAACACATCCTTTGTAATCCACAAAATTATTGACTAGGACTTCTTTAAGCTGCTTCACTGTCAGATTTTCTATCTCTTCCTCAGAGTTAATATCCGTCACCGCAAATCTCTTGACTCTCTCCTGAGGTGGATGCTCCTGAAACCAATTCCAGAAAAAAAATTGACTTCGATTTGTAATGGAAATGGTGAGAGATTAATTATACCAAACTGAACTTTTGTCAAAGGGGAGGTGAAGGTCACAAGATTCTATGTACGATTCAAATTCTCTTATCAATAATCAGAGTTTATAAGTATATCAAAAGTTAACCAATTCTTCATAAACTGTCAAGTTTTGTTTTTAAGACATTATGGGGGTATTACAAATTATGCGATGAATTCATTTTAAGGGGGAAGAGTAAATGTTTCTTTGCACTGTCCTTTTCATAGGCTGATTTCCCCTCTCCTCAAAAACAAAAAAAAAAAAAAAAAAAAAAAAAAAAACAATAATAAATTACAAAGATAATTTGTTTTCTCCAATTGTGTACTTTGTACTTTTGGGATGCTTTATGTGCTATGCAATGAATACTATTTTTCTCTTTTACTGTCTTATAATCCAATAACAACATCTTTCATGGCAAAGCCATAGCTAAACTCTTAAATCTTTTGATGTATTTGTGCAAAAAGGTAAAAAGAACAGAGTTTGCATTCATATGAATATTTATCTTGTATATTTATGTCTTCAGTTACCTGGTCTTACTACTACTGTTTGGCTTTACGCTGGGGATTGGCTTGCAATTAATTAACTGCATCACTGAACACAAGTAACTTTGGCCATATAACGAAAGACCTGACACTTGTTTTCAGAAAACTGGCAAATTGGCCATTTCATGAGAATTTCATATAGCAGGGGAAACGTTCTTGAAAAATGTAGTGTTAATACAGGAATGGGGGCGAAAGGGGTGGCAAAAACTCGAGAGCTGACTGTAGTATAAGGAATCTACAATGTATTCCAGAAAATAAAATAAAGCAAAATCAGGATATGCGTGATCAAGTTTAAAGAGAGCAATCAACAAAAGCTTGGTGTCTTTATAATGCAGCACAAAGTTGCATTTGTGTATTAAATTGTATGAGTCATTAAAGATGTTTAAGACAGCAAAATTAGGAAATGTGAGGTCAAGGTCATAAAAAGGGTCACAGGCATTAAATTGTAATATGTTTGAAATGCTTTCAACAAGGTGTACCTGTGTACATGAAAATAGTTTTCTACAGTATCCTTAGCAATAATCCACAAAAAAGTGTCAAAGACCGTATGACAAGATTGCAAAGCAAAAATTCACTGAAGCATGACACCAAAGTCAATGTTTGCCATTTTGCATCAGTCACAAAAAACTTGTCAATGTCTACAAACCTACCAAATCATTAATTGGTATCATTAATGATATGCAAGAAATTAAGTTAACTGCAAAATCACTGTATTCACTGAAAAGTGGCATCAAGGTCAAGGTTACCAAATTTTGCATTAGTCGGGAAGAACTCATCAGAGTCTACAAACCTACCAAGTTTGACACAGGTATCATCAATGGTATGGAAGAAATCAACAATAACTGTACAATGTGGATGCAGGACGGACAGATGGACTTCAATTTATAGACTGGACCTGCTTTGCAATCCAGTCAAAAATGCAAAATGAGACAGAAACAGACAGAGGGAGAGATGGCAGCTGAAAGACAGACATGACAACACTATATGACCTGACCATATCTATTGAAAGGCATAAAAACAAAAGCAAATATAGTTTATCTTTTTTATTAGTCCAAATTTAAGAATACTAAAATGCCATTTAAATCATACCAGCATTTTAACTGTACAAAATATTTTGACCTTGAAATTCTTTTTGGCCTCAAATTTCCTGATTTGAATCAAAGAAAAGTTTACAGTTTAACTCCTGATATTTTCTAAATGTTGAATGCTTCCCTCATGATTAACTGATCATATAATCAATTGGTTAATGTTTTATGTCACTCCACAATTATTTCACATATATGATGATAGCATCTGCCTAATGCATCGCACAAAATGGACCCTCCCAAAGCAGTGAAGTATCTTTCACATGCCACGCCTTCCGTGAGAAGGGACCTTGGTTTTTACTGTCTCATCCAATCCGAAAGACAAAACACCCATGTGCAAACAGCGGGAATCGAACCCGGGACCTTTCAGTCACAAGCCAAACACCTCATCAATTAGGTCAAACAGGCCTTCCCTTCATGATCAACTTATTGAGTTGAAAAATTCATGTTAATGAAATCCTAAATCTTTTATAAACACAAACATACCTGTGAATCCTCGTGTACTTGCTGCATTCTACGCCTTGCCTCTGCCTCCGCTAGTTCTTGCGCCTGTCTCTGTCGTAGTCTTTCAGCCCTTTGGGCCTCCGTCTCAGGTACCTGTTCTGTTGAACTATTCTGCTCTGTTGAACTCTGTTGTGCTGTTGAACTCTGTTGTGCTGTTGAACTACTGATGTTAGTCTAAAAATATGTTGAAATGGTAAATTTCCAACAATAGGTTCATGTATTTTATTTAGATAACAGACCTCTTGATCTATGCAGAGCTTGACAAATATAAAGTTCAGATTTACTATCTTATCTGTTTTTGCTCTGAAACAAAACTAATTTTATTCTCAAACAAAGAGCATATCTATTTTAAATCTTTCAAAATTATTTCAATGACACTTATTCACATGTCCTTGACTTAAAGATGTAGAATAAAAATTTTGGATATCTAGATCAATCAACATCTTGAAGTATTTGCCTTTGTTGTTTCTAATAAAGTTTGATCGTAGTATTTATTCTTTACATTGTTTTGTATTCATATTGTTTCATTTCATGCAAAGATTATTTCACTTATATGGCAGTAGCAAATGACTAATTCTTCACATTGAAATTTCAACCATTGCAAAGAGCTGAAAGGAATTTTCAAAGAGCAGTCTACACTGTTCAAAGTATACAACTTGGCTTCATGAGAGCAAGACTATTCTCATATATGTTTTAATGGATGCACACCCTTTGAGTATGTAATCCTATATGTGCAAGGGGTAATCTGCCAAAAAGGTGGGATGGAATAAAAACAACAATACTTCATCATCTTTGACTCAAAGATTACTGAATATCCAAGGAAGATAACTGTCCATACAACATCAAATTATGCAGTAAGTGATACATATTTAACACAAGAAATGCTTGTAAAACATACATGCCTTTCTTCTGGTAGTATACTGTACATTTGCATAAAGCACTACTTGCACTCAGTGACCTTTGACTCTTAGACCTATGAATCAGTTGGGGTCATTTACTCCTTATAACAAAACCCACATATGAAATATCATCACTATCAAGCAAAATGTTTTCAAAATATTGGGTGGACACCAATTGTATAAAGCACTGCATTGCATTTGATGACCTTTGACTCTTAGACCTGAGAATCAACTGGGGTCATTTACTCCTTATAACAAAACCCACAAATGAAATATCATCACTATCAAGCAAAAGGTTTTCAAAATATTGGGCAGGCACCAATTGTATAAAGCACTGCATTGCACTTGATGACCTTTTGACCCTAAAATCAATAGGGGTCATTTACTACTTATAACAAAACCCACATATGAAATATCATCACTATTAAGCAAAAGGTTTTCAAAATATTGGGCGGACACCAATTGTATAAAGCACTGCATAGAACTTGATGACCTCTTGACTTTTGACCCGAAATCAATAGGGGACATTTACTACTTGTAACCCAAACCACCCAACATATGAAAAATTTCATTTCAATATATGCACTCACTGAAGAGATAATGAATGGAAACTCTGAATTATTGGAAATTTTCTAAGTTCAAGGGATGTAATTCTGTCAAAAACTGTTTGATGGTGAAAAATCAGAACATGACCTAGATATTCTCATGATGTATCTGTATGCCAAATTTCATTTTCAGGATGCTCTCATTGCAGAGATAATGAATGAAAACTGTGAATTAATGGAAATTGTCCAAGTTCAAGGTGTGTAATTCTGTCAAAAATTGTTCAATGGTAAACAAATGAAAACCTGACATAGATATTCTCATGATGTATTTGTATGTCAAATTTCATTTCAATATATGCACCCTTTGCTGAGATAATGAATGGAAACTGTTCAAGTTATGGACCTAACAACCGACTAACAGCACAGTGAATATGAAATTGTTAAAATATCTAAGGGACATTTGGTCTGGTAAACTGGGACAATTCAACAGATCAAAGCAATTTTTACAAGACTGAAAGCAAAATGTACATCAAATGATGACATATGAAATAATTTGAAACTGAAATCACTTGTGGAAAATACAGGACAATCGGTCCAGAAATTCAAGATTATTTACCAGACTGGCGTCAATATAATCAGACTTGTCTGTCGATCCGACGATATTTCATTTTCACTGAAAGTAGCAAAGCAATATATCCTCTCTTCCTTAAAGGGGTGCATAATGAATAGAAAATGTATCTGCCTACTAGGCTCTGATGCCCCTTTAATACTACAATGCAAATCCCTTTTAGCTTTAGCTTACTCAGTGTCCGAGTCCCCTTTGGCTTTATTACCACACTGCATATTCCTTAAAGCTTACTCAATCTCCATTAGTTTTTGTGAATGTTTTACGTCAACACTTCAAGATTGTCACAAATATACAGAGGTGACACCTGTCTTGTGTATTGCTACATAATTTTGTCCCATCCAAAGCAGTGAGGGACCTCTTATGTGCCAACATATATGGTGACAAGAGCTGTTTATTTATATTGCCTCTTGCAAAGGACTTTAGGAAGGCAGAAGATGATATATATCTATCTATCTATATATATATCTATCTATATATATATCTATATATATATATATATCTATATATATATATATATCTATATATATATATATATCTATATATCTATATATCTATATCTATATATATATATATATATATATATATATCTATATATATATATATATCTATATATATATATATATATATATATATATATATATATATATATATCTATATATATATCTATATATATATATATATATATATCTATATATATATCTATATCTATATATATATATATATATCTATATATATATATATATATCTATATATATATCTATATCTATATATATATATATATATATATATATATATATATATATCTATATATATATATATATATATATATATGTATATATATATATATATATATATATATATATATATATATATATATATATATATATATATATATATATATATATATATATATATATATATATATATATATATATATATATATGTATATATACCTCAGGTGTGATGGTAAAGGTTGCATGCATTGTCTGTGAAGTGGAGGGATGACCACTATGGGAACTCTCGCTTGATGTATGGCTACTTTGGCTGTAAGTTGTATTTTCTCTTCTATTATGCTTCAAAATATTAATACATGTATAATTAGTACAATTAATTTTTGATCTGACAAACATCAAGGAGAAATAGACAGAATGGTCAAACACGCTATAAAATCGTTTCATGAAAATTCAGTACAATGTATGAGTCAGGACTATATAAACAGTATCACTTTTAGTGGAAGTTCTCTGTACTTGAGAATTTATAGCATTTTGCTTTAAGTAAACATGTACAAGAATCTTAATATGGATATTTATTTGTTGAGAAGGAATCAACCCCGATCAGGTATAAACTGATATATCTTTAGTGAAGCATTCTATGTTCAAAATCTGAAATAATATGAGTTATTGACAAATTATTTTTTATGTGTGCTTATTTTAAATGTTTGAAGAGAATTTATAATCATACATTAGCATAGTTGACATATAGGGTTTTCTCTCAGGCTTCCCCCTGCCTATTATACTACTATAGTTCTATACCTGGTGGTATATCAGGAAAGGGAAAGGGAAAGACATCTGGCTTAGCTGTAGGGCAGAAGTCATCAAGGAGATGTACAATAAAACTTGGTAACAAGAAATGCAATACATGCAATGACATTACAAAAACATTGATTGAAGGACAGATGTGATACCGACTTAAGATGGTAAATAGAGTAATTGTCCCATGTGTGCTTTTTGAAAACTATGCTAATATAAATATATTTAAATCACAGTCGAAACTGTTTCAAGTGGCCACCAAAAAAAAAGAAGACAGGAAAGTTCCCATTTAAGGTAAGTGGTCTCTTAAAACATGTAAAATGTGCATAGACAATAGGTAACAAGTAGCAGGAAAAGGTGGTTGTTAGAGACAGGTGACTGCTTAATACAGGTGACCTTCACAGCAGGTTTGACTGCACAGTGAAGTCTAGGTGTTTTGGAGAAATTGCACAAGACACAGAGAGGGAAAAAAACAAACAAACAAAAAAAAAAAAGCATATTGGGATTCCAGATGGAAATTTACCTGCGCTCATTCACACCTTTGTAAAACACAGCATATTGTGCAATTCTTGAATTTACAACTGGAAGTAGCCACTGTGGCAGGTGAAAAATTACAAAACACCAGGACTGTACTGTATATATTGGGACAACTAAGGACCACAAAGATTTCAACAGCACACCAATATATCATTCATATTACTTTCTACACTTTGATCTAAACTTGGCTGCACTACAATATGTGTACAGTAATATATATATATAAAACTAAACTCCTGTTAGAGCCTATATGCAAACTTACCTGAATATTGGAAGAATTTGATTTATTTAATACAAAGGTTAAAAACAAAAGGTCAATAAGGTCATGTTTTTCTGTGCAGGCCTCCATCGATATATTTCTTTTCTTTAATAATGCCCTCAAATCCTTGACTTTCCAGTCTTGAAGATCTTGTTTTGTGAAATTTCCAGATATCAGAATATTACACTTTTGGCAACTTTTTCTTTTATCGTTACTCTCAGAAATTCGGATGATACAATCTGCACAGAAATGTCTCTCGCATTCCCGACATCGCTTCTGAAAAACAAAAAATATAAAAATTAAAATGATAATTATAATGCTGATAAAATACAATGTAAACAAAACAACACATTAAGAGAGAATGGAGAAAAAAGAAAAGCATTAAGCTTCAAGTTGATGGAAATTTTTTAGCTTATTAAAACACTTATTAAAACACTAAACCTGAAAAACACAGTTAAATAAATGTAAACAATTATTAACATTATTTATTATGTTGCAAATAAAATATAACTTGCATGAAGTTACTGAAACCATGTTCTACAAATCTATGATCTTTACAAATAATCAATTAATAACGATCAAATTCTATTATATTTTTGAAACATTTTTTCCTTCTTATGAATGAGTATTTATCGTAAAGTTTCTGTATCAATTTAATATCCTTCCTATACATTTCCAATGTAATAGGACACTTATCTTGATTTTCATTGCTTAAATATCTTTTTGCCATAATTACTTTACTTCGTAAATATCTTTTCACCACAATTATAAGTAAGCATTTTTTTCTGGTATTTTGTATACGTAATTGGGTGTGTAGAATTTCCATTGTATAATAAATGCTGTTGTCTGATTAGGTGGCCAGAGCAAAAGGTGGCTAATATTAATTTTTCGTGGTCTTACCTTACGCCGGAATACCGAGAAGCTACTGCTGCAGCCCTCGCAAACCATTTGTGGAGAGGACGGACGACGTGGACTATTGATCACGATACGCGGACCATTGCCTGTAGAGTATATAAAATTCCCATCTGTGTCTTGTTGGGCCCTCACGACACCTGCTCCCATTCAGGTAGACTGTATGTATATCACTTTAAGGAAACAGCTTTAAAATATTGAACTTTTTGATGTTTTAGTGATAGAGCCAGTTGCTGCACTTGGAAAGGTACCGGTACAAACTGGTTCATCAATTTCCTGTAAAGAGAAAAATTTGATTTGCCATCATAAATGTGACTGTGACAAAAAACACAAGTATTTGATTTAGCAGAAAAAAAAAATAAAAAAAATAAACAATATTACTAAATATCACAGTTTACCAATACTGTACGTGTACTTATTTTAGCGGGATTCATATTTTAGCGGAATTAGCACTGTTCAAAGTGCGCTAATTCATGACTACGCTAATATAAAATACATGAGATCGATAGAATTAAATGGGCACTTCCGTTTCAACTCTATAGTTATGTCTATCAAATAAATATCAAGAACAAATTCATCATTTATTTTGATAAAGCATAAAGAGGACACAAGTAACGATCGATTAAAGATGTTTGCATTACCGGACACTGTCGATATGATTATTACAAAACCAACGCAAAAATTAAAAAAAAAAAACGTGGTTTGAAGTTTAAGAATTAATCCCCCGCTAAGCATATCGCTTCTACAATACCGTCTATTACGTAATTATAGGCAAAGAGCGGTCAGCGATACAAGTAATTTATCTTATATGAACTTATGAAAACAATGGCTTCGTCCGTAAAACGTAAGAATGGCATTTTGTTTTCTATATGTCTTTCTTTTAAAAAAATTATTACTTATCATTATAACTAGGTGTTTTGCTTTCAATGATGTGGTAGGTTATTGGATAAACATGAAAGAAATGAGGTTGTATTTGATTCACTGCATATACTGTGAGTAAGGTAATTGACCCGACGCTTGTCATCCAAGCCAATCAACGGTTTAACAACTCCAGGTACATGTACTCGTTAATTATGTCCAATGGCAAACCGAACGTGTCATACCAGCCGATTCGATAATCGCACGTGTGGCATATATTTCAATTCCTCGTAAGTAAGATACTTATACGCACTATTTTTACCCAAAAACTGTTTTGAATGCGCCGATTTAATGGATAAATTGCGCTAATCGAACATGACAAATGCGCTAATTCATGACTACGCTAAAATACTGCCGACCCTTCTTTTAAGCATTTTGCGCTAAAATTTGATTGCGCTAATATATGTACACGTACAGTATGTCATTAGTGAATATGATTTTAAAACTTTTTTTGAAAACTTTTTCAATATTTTCCATTGATGTAAGTCTGATCCATTCAGTGGTACACATGTAGAATTTATTAATTAACAATGAAGTAGTTTTCGAGTACTTGTACTTGACAGTGATTTTCTAATCTCCTTTTAAATCTAGCAGTTAGATAAGTACAATCTGAAGACTTGAAATGTCAGATATGCAACATGTAATTGGAAGGATTCAATGCTTCAAATCCATCTTTTGAATTAGTGAATCAAAGTAGGCAATTCTTCTCTGCATAAAATCTAACTGGTGATAATCATTACTTCTTTGCTTTTCTGTAATATGGTACATGGTAAATTGCTGTATCAATTATCTTCTGTTCCAATTTGGCCAGGTTATGAAATATGGTTTATTTGATTCAGTATAACTATATTGTCTTCATCTTTTTGTTCATCAACTTTCATCTCGATACTCCTTCATTCATCACAATCCAAAATGACAGAGGCCAATGATAATGATACTATGGACATTTACTACTAATTCACCTAAAAAATTGCTATCTTTCGTTGTTAAAATTTAACTTAATACCAGTATGAGGGCAGCGATGTCAACACAAAATCTTTCGGAATATCATGCAAATTACTATATAGTACAGTTCAGGTGTTTTGCAATTTTTCCATCCAACACAGTGGGCAACATCCAGGTGTAATTTTAAGAATTATATAATACACTGTGAACTGTTAGTTTACAAAGGTGTGAATGAGCACAGGCAAATTTCCACTGGGATTCCAACGGTAATTTTGGGTGTTTTTCTGCGTATTGTGTGACTACTCTAAAACACCTGGACTGCAATGTGATTGGACCACAACATTGTATCCTATCAAAAATAACTATATTACAGAAAAATATTGTACAATGTAATTCTTATTAATGCATCATGAAGCAATCTAGTCTAAAGTTTCCTGCCCCTAAATCCATCACTTCCATGCATATATAATATATATTGCAGTAGTACAGTTTGGGATCACATGATAATTTTTCAACTCCTCAGCTGAGTCCCAATTCAACCTCTCCTGATAACAATTAAAATCTTGGGCTGTGTGAACTTGCAACTAATATATTAATGAAGCAATAGTTTACTTGTTGAATGATGAATAAATAATTCAGACCTGAATATACTAAAATTCTCTATTTGTATTATGTGATTATTATATTCAGGCCAAAAATATCCACAAGACACATACACATGTATATGTAGGCATTCCACCAATTATGCGTTATGTGCATGTATCAAATACAAAGGGTGTATGTGTATATGTAGTTACAGTTGCAACGGAGAAGTGGGTGTTTGCCTGGTCAGTTTACCAGCAAACACAAACCTTTTTATTCAATCATTGAAGTAGATGTGTTAAAGTGGATGACGTGCTTTGCTTTTGACTGAGAGGTCCCAAGCTCGACTCCTGATTTGCCACCCGGCACACTGGTGTTCCTTCTATTCCGGATGAGACAGAAAACAGAGGTCCCATGTCACGGTAGACGTGCATGGCACAGAAAGATTTCACACTGCTTTGGGAGGGTCCCTTTCAAATTATGGTATAAATGTCTATGCAACTCATCGGACTGTTGACGTCACCATATATGTGATATAAACATGGAGTGACGTAAAACAATAACCAATCAATCAATAATGCAATCATTGCACATATGCCTGATAATATAGTTGGTTGCTTGTTTCGACTGTTTCATGTCGCTTTCAACAATTTTTCAGTTATATCGTGACAATGAAGCAGAGGGTAACCAAACTCTTAATCATTATAAGAGGCCCAACCTGGGAATCAAAACCAGAGTGTTGTCGTCGCAAGCCAATTTACGCTTAAACACGACACCAAGCCTGCCCCTCATTGCACATATGCAACTGTAACTAGTGTATGTGCATCTTGAAAGTAGAGACACACTATGATTTTACTTATAATTTGTAACTTAAGTTTTAAAACCCACAAAACTGCCATTTTGGTGCTTTTGCTGCAAGATTATACTAACTGTGTAACACTGCCATTCCAGTAAATGAGGTTGGAGCTGCCATTACAGATCTGAAGGTGAAAATGAGGTCCAAGTGCTAGTTTAAGTAAACATTAAATGAAATGAATGTCCTGAATTCTTACCTATATAATAAAAGTCATAGGAATCAACAGTATACAAAATGCACTTTAAACAATATCACTCGATCAAAATCTGGTCACCTGACCGCATAAAAAATCACCCGTTTGAAATGGCACCCAGGAAAAGTTCAGCTGTCTGACAAAAACTTACAGAAGTCAGAAAATATACTCTCTATAAAAACAGGAAGGATGTCAATACATTCCGTAAAAGGTTCATATTTTAGGGGATTTTCACGGTTTCGGAATTAGCTTCCTGCTGTGTCATGTTGCCAATATACGTAATCGATCGGGGTCATCTTTGTTCTTGACGTCAATGAATTTAATCACGTGAACGCTTGAAATTAAGCAAACAACTTTCGTTTTAGGATTGCACCAGGCAGCTGCATAGAGGTTCTATTATTGTAAGTATTATACGTAATTAAATATGTATACATTGACGTCATTTCAAGGTTTGCTGTAATTGAAACTAGATGCAATATCCTGTTATTTGCCCACCTGTCTCTTAAAGTGAATAAATTAATCCAATCTATGGTTATATACTCTCTTTACTCATTTACAGTACTGATCACAGACACAAGGTTCAGGTATTGATGTTTGTTGACGCGCATCGTACTACCTCATAATAAAAACTCCAAGGGAGGACACTTTATTTCGAGCTGCCTACATTACAAAGTGAAAATCAGCACATAGACCCTATCCCTCATCGTCCCATCAAGTAGTCCTGGCACATGTGCTAAGGCAGTCCTGGTGTCCACTTTTCTTGTTAACGTGAATGTTTTGTTAGGACTGCACCCGGGCCATCTGTATGCTACCCAGTACACTAAATGTCTTGTTTACTTCAAAATTAACAATTGCATGTCACATACATGCCAACTGTTCCGATTTTGGCGGAATTTTTCCGATTTTTACATGCTGATTCCGCATTCTGGATTTAGACTTGTCCGTTCCGCTTTCGGTCATTATTGCGGACTTTAGATTGGAATTACCTCTCTTTTTTCGTCACACTCTTGTAAACCCTTAACGATATGTTTTAAACGACCCACGAGGCGTCGACTAAAAAGAAAAAGAATGTGTGCAGGAAACAAAACTTCAGAAATGATTACGTTTCTCGTTTTAACGGGGTCGTTGCCTAAAGTAAAAGGGGGCCGAGTTTGCTTACTGTACGGTGTGCAAATGTGAGTTTACTATCTCCCATGGGGGATTACAGACTTTATCAAACATATTGGGACTCAAAAACACAAAAACACTTTGTTTCTGAACAACAGAATGAGAAAATATTGACGTTTTTCTCAAAGGCTTCATAGACAACGTTTTGGACTTTCTTCGCCTTGTGGCATCAGTGTTTCATAAACACAGTTTTTACCTTTTTGTTTGTCATTTCCAGGAGAGAGACTTGTGTTTGTTATTAGAAGTGTTGAAAAAGCTGTATACATGTAATCTGTTGTTCTTTTCTCTGTGGAATTTGTTGATAACTGTCAATCTGTGAGGTCATTTTACGGTCGAAAATTGAAAAATGTTCTCAGCGACAACAGGAGGGGGGGGGGGGGGGGGCCAAACCACCCATTGTTCCTCTTAACCGTCTTCTAGGGTTTGCAGGTATGATGTCATGCAGATTTCATTTTTGTGACATGAAATGTTACTCACTTGACACCCCACGTTCTCGACGCCGCCATATTGAATTCTTGGATTTCACCCCATTGCTCATGTGTTCCTACACTAACTAAAATAGGTCCATGCTTATGTGCATTGAATTTGCAAATATTGATGAACATTTGATACTGCTTGTTTGTTAAGAACTACATATTCATCAAATTATTTAGGAAGATGTATGGAAAGTTTATCCAGAGCTGAACAAACAGGATGAATATTTTTGCGACTTACTGGCATGTTACCTATGTTTTTATTCAGTCATTGATTACTACGCAATGATTGCATATTTTCAGGTCTTTCCAAAGGCCTTTGCCAACCACAATAACAACATGCTTTTGAGGACCTTATACCGAAAAATTGATGTTTTAATTGATTGAAATGGGACAACAGACTGTATAAGTTAAATTTTTTTCCTCTCCGTATTGTAAACATTCTGCATAAGTTTCAGCAGAGCTAGGTGTTAACGTGACCTACATTTGCAGCCTTTGTTTTCCCAATTTGCATATATAGAGTTACCAGACATGTCGTGCAATAATCTTTCATTTCAAAAATTCAACGCATTAAATATTTTTAATTTGTTTCATATATAATCGTTAAACTAACAATAAAGACAATGCGTGGAGTAAAAATTTTACATTTTATGTGATCTACAATAAAACATTCTATGTTCATTGTGATTGTATCTAGCATCAAGGCTTTAAATTTTCAATAAATTTCTTACTGTAAAATTAAAATTAGGGGATAAAGGTACTGTGTTTGATTGTTTCCGACAGGTGTACCGTGGTTATACCGTTTTCTCCGCAAGCGTCACTAGGAAAACTCTGTTTCGAACGGTATAACCAGGGTATACCTGTTGGAAACAATCAAATACAGTACATTTATCCCCATTCTAATTCACAGTAACACAAACATCGTTTATTTCCCTTTGAAATTGCCCCCAAATTCTTCGTTGGTAAGGGACGATTAGCACCATGTTTAAAATTCTTCCCAGAAACGAATTGATATTTAGTGCACCAACATATTTATTAAGAAGTTTCTTCATTTTCATATTCTTTTAATTTTGTGATTAAAATATTAATCACAAATTGATTCATTAATGAGTGACTTGACATCCCATTGTAAAACAGCTGAACAGGCAGTTTTGCTGTGGTGCGGCAAGATGTAATAGCATGCTAGAAAACATGTTGCATGGTGGTACGTCCTCATATCATGAAATTTGTCAGTTTTGTTGGTTGAGGTTGAATATAATAATTGTGCACGTGAATGGTAGAACTTGCAAATCGTCCTTGATATCACATTTAAGATGGATGTTAAGAGCACTGAACCAAGTTGTTACAGACAGGAGTTTTGATAGTTGGAGCCAGAGGAGGCAATGTGGACAAAGAGTAGGTAAAATGTAGTAATACATTTGAGGACGGTATATCATGGTTATACATTATATCTGAACACTAATGTATGGACCAATCTGAATTGTCAAAACAAAACAGGTGAATTAGAATGTCTTTTTAACATCACTTTTTGTCCCTTGATTTTATGAACAAATTACAAATTCTGAAAGTAGCAAACATCTTGGGATATAGACTTGTTTGCAAGGTTTGGATGCTGCACGTGACATTATTTTTCGGCTTAAGTGACATAGTTAGCCTTTTGGGGTACCTCAATTCTGAACAAGCTGCAAGTACCAAACTTACACTAACTAATTATTCATCTTGGGATGCAGACTCGAAAACATGTTTCAAGCTGTACCTGACATGCTTTTTGTTCCCCAGTTTTCGTATTAAATTTCATTCGTCTGTCGGTCAGTCCGTCTGTCTGTGACAAAAACTTTGACCTTGGTCATAACGTTTTAATCATAAGACATAGGGCTTTCATGCTTGGTATGTCTGTTTAAAGTTTTTTTTAACTGTGTCGGACTTTAGAGACGAACACATCTTTGTAACAGTATCACATATACAAGCGAGTAAACTCTGGTCAGCGTCGTTTAAACGTTTAACTATGTGCTAAACATTTAATACCTATAACCAACACGGTACTGGTTACACGTTTAAACTTCCTTAATTTAAATAGCTCAATAATAATTCAAGAGTCATTTTGAATTTGTGCTGTTAATTCTAAGAATGAAACTAGTCCTGAATTAATACTATTGATAACACTAATTCATCTTCATCTTCACTCACATGTCACTCAGGACCTTCAGTCCTTTGGTTAAACCTTATAGAACCTGACCCTCAAACGATTGTTGCCTAATCACTGTTGGATCGTGATGGTTACATCAGATTGAGAATAAATAAACTGTCATGGTATCTTAATATTATCATAATTTTTGTTTTATTAGTAATTCTATAATGTTGTAACTGATCAGGCCATATTAAATTTACATGTAAAAAATCATTATAGTTATTGAAGGATCCAGTAAGGCGATTTGTGTTAGAAAGACTGAGCTACTATTTCAATCTCACCATGGTCATTTGACCATACAGATAAGAAAAGTAAATTGAACTAAGTCACTATGCTAGTTTTACCAGTCCTTTCTGACTTTTACCAACATCATAAATAAACAAGGGCAGACAACTCATAATAATGTTCTATAAATCTATACTATATTGTTGAATATTTAGACTCTATGTAAAAAGATAAATACATTGTAAGTAACATATCATTAACTTGAAAATGCAGCAGAGTACATTTATCAATGAAGCAGAGCACATTTATGATGAACTACTGCAAGCAAGTTCATTCACATCTCTTTTCTGTATTATTTTTCAGTCATTTTCAATTGCTGATTCAGGAATGGAAAATGAGGTAGGAATAAATGCCATTGGAAATACAATCAGATATGTAGGCCAAAAAACAATGTTTTAGGGTGACTGCAAGTCAATAATTCTGTGTCTGTCAATGTTTAAAATTCTTCATTCAGAATTTGTTCCAAGAATTATATACTGGGTTGGTTTCATAACTTTTTTTCTCCAGTCATATATATAAAGTTCACCTTTGGTATATGTATCGTTTTATCCGTATTTTCATTGTTACACTTCTGTTCTTTGATCAGTGTAGTACAAACCAGTTTAGGGAATTTGTTGAAATCATCATAGCATGCATAAAAATAGAAAAATCAATAATGATTGGAGAATGTAGGCAGATTTGCTGTTTGAAAATGCAATCTAAGTTTTAATCATTTCTTTGATGTCTGATTTATTTCAGACAAGGGACTCGAGACCTTTTGAGCCTTTCAGATAAATACAAAAATATCTTCGATGTTTAACATAATAAAAGCTGAATTGACCATTTGTTGTTTATTGTAGGGTCATAAATTATGGGGAGGACGCTTCACTGGACCGGTGGATCCTGTCATGGAGAAGTTCAATGCTTCCATATCCTACGACAAGAGACTCTGGAAAGCAGATTTACAGGTCATTCTTTAATCGTGTACAGTACATAGGTGTACATTAAAGTCATATGCAATATCTCATGCAGAAAGCAACCATTTTGCATACTACCTCAGCAATTGATGAATTTGACAAGTTAGTGTTTTCACTGAAACACCATGTTTTGGTTACCTGAACCAAAGATTGAATACCCATATTCTTGTTTTAAAAAAACCTGAATTTTGGAATCAAATTTCAATGAAGAACCACAGTTCAGTATTATATGTTTATTTTTATTCCCCTAAATGAGCAACTTTTGAGTACACTTCATATTGGAAGAAGGAAAGAGTCAAAGGCATAAATTTTCAGGTCAATATGTCTGTCTGTTTGTCTGTCTGTCGCAAAAACCTCTTTGATATAAATTTTAGCATGAATAGCAAGGGACAGGACTCTGATTTTTCACCAGTATTTTCTTTTTCATAATGACTAATTTTTGAAACCAAAATTCAGTGAGCTTGACTATATCTTTTGATCTACTTTACATAAACTTCCGCATAATTGTCTGTCATCTAGGGGCATCAGTGTTTCACAAACATGTCTTGTTTCATTATGATGATACTTGTATTTAATAGGGCAGTAAAGCTTATGTCAGAGCAATAGAGAAGGTTGGATTAGTCACTGCTGAAGAATGCACATCTATTATGGGTGGATTAGATCAGGTAAGGATTTCCTAATTGCAATCCTAGTGAAAAAAAGAAGTCTTTCATTTACATAATTAAGATTCAAAAGTATAATTTTTCCTGATTCAGTGAAAAATGTGTAAGTTAAATGAAGGAAAGTATTTAAACCTACTTATTATGATTGTAAAACATGGTGCCAAAAACATAAGTTCATAGAAATATCATACAAAGTTTATGCACATTTGCAGGTATAAAACTTTTATAACGTAAAGAATAAGAGACCAGTGAAGTCACAACAAGTCTCTGTAGATCAAGTTTTTGAAATTTCTGTGTTAACAAAAACACGTAAACACAGAAAGGAAAAAAAAGGGGATGTGTGTTTACTATTAAGGCATTAAATGTCATAAGAAGAAATACATATCACAAGATAGGATAAGATAATCTTTATTTAAATTTGGCATGTCAGCATAACAATCATTTGATAATATAAGCTCTAATGAACTTTTAAACTGACACATTCAAGTATCTTTTTTGTTGAAATTATATATGATTTTGTATGATTAATGTCGTACATGAATAATCATTAAATACATTAGAACAGAAACTAAAATCAAGCAATTTGAAGCATGCACTATCCAAGACACTAAGAATAAATTTTCATTCTTTCTCATAAAAAGTCTCTTGTTGATTATTGTGTACAACACTTGACAAAAATGTCCTGTTAAAAAGTGAACACTTAATCAATGTTACACATAGTGTATACAGTTTTGTTGTGGTTGTCTGCTTTTTGTTTTTTGTGTTTTTGTGAAATTTTACATAAAGCAAAAGTAAGACTAGTAAAAGGGGTTGGTCAAGATGTTGGACATGTTGTAGTTTTTCGTGTTATTAATGATTCACACATATCACCAAGCCTGCCCCTAAAAGCAGTCTGTTACGCAGGGATGCAGATCAACTGATTTTAGTGGTCATTGTGTAAACAAATGAATTATTTCCAGAATTCATGGAATCGATTCTTTTCAAGTTTCTAAGTGTAAATAACGGAGCAGTTTCATCATTTGGACATGAAAATTACAGTTTTTGTGGGTATTACAGCTTGAATATGAGTAAGCGTAAAAGTTTGTATTTTGAATAGTGAATATCATTTATTTCTCATAATATGTTTTTTTTTAAACAAGAATAAATTGTTTTACATAATTATAATGAAAAATGTTGTCCATTCTGGTATAGTGTATTGAGTGTTAAAATCCAAATGTACAATTTGATAACCTAACTAGAAATTTGTTTGAATTTATTTTTTCTTTTTTGTTTTTTACATTCAGATAACAAGTGAATGGGATGCTGGGAAGTTTCAGATAGAAAACTCAGATGAAGATATACACACCGCAAATGAAAGACGTTTAAAAGTATGTATTTTCAAGAAGTCCTATTTTTCCTGTGAAATTCATAAAGAAAAAATAAATAACATAATTGTTATCTACGATTTGAATCTTTCTTGCCTTTAAGGTTTTCTTTAACAGTGGTGTGAAATTTTTTATCCATTTTGTTCTTTTTTTTTCCGTTCTTAAGTCAGGAGTTCTGTAATCATGGATACAAAATTTATTTTAAAAAATAATCATAATATGTTCATTTTCATGTCTGTTTTGTTTATTAAATACATATCACCATTTCAGGACTTTGAATCTACAATAAGATTATGGTAAATTGAGTGCTACATCTTTGCCTTCAGTATCATTTAATTAAAATACTAATAAATGCATAATGCTGAGTGATTTTCTGTTTTAACTTAATGTTTGAACCTAATACATTCATTAAAATCAACTTCTGAATTCATTAATCATAACTGCTGTACTTTAGTAGACTGATCAGGGTGTATTTCTATTTGCACTGAGATTATTCTTTTGTCATCGCCTTTTAATGATAATGTTCTTACTTTTATGTAAGTTCACAGAATTGAATTTAGCAAGCAAGTGTGCAATTTTTTTCTTCATTTTCATTGAAATTACTTGCCTTGGCTTTTTGAAAAGTTATTTATGAACATTTTTCCCTTAATGAAGTTTTAAAGCATTAAGGTTTAATATATAGCTTGCATAATTAAAGCAATAGTTACACTGTTAGGTGCAGTTTCTGAATCGTGTGATTGGTGGCAGTTTTGCCAAGTAAAGAATCACAAAGATCTACAACAGATCGTGAAATGAATCATTGCTTCTTCCAACTGACTTTGCTTGACATGATTACCAAAAACCTGCCCTTCTTACAATTTATATATGACTCCAAAAATTGTACTGATAGTAAAATTGTGTGACCATACATGACAACTTGACAAGTGGATTGATTCACCAATTCTGAGTTTGGGGTTGAGCAACAGATTGCACCACCAGTTGCTGGGATCTCGATGTACGACCAGGAGTACAACCAATATACCACATATGTATGACTGCTTGTACATCATTGTGAGATTGATAGTAAAATCTCTCATTGACCACTTCTGATTTTAAGTCGTCAGTGAAAAAATTTTGATCATGAAACCTTAACTGATTTTTCTCATGCAATTTCCCTTGAACTCCTGGATGAATCATGCACTTTCTTGCTGTTTAAAAAGTTTGGGTCATAAGTTTTGTTACAAGGTTAATATGACTAAGGCCTTAGACTAGGTCTACTATAACATAGCTTAGAATAACCTTTTTCACAATTTTACATGATGTAAGGGGCAATACCGGACAAATGCAAAATTGCCGCTTAGATTTGCATCATATTGCTATGACGTCACAATCAAACTGTTAACATCATAATGAAAATTCCGATATAAAGTGGTTTTTCGGGTATAAGACCCCTTACATCATTTAAGATTGGAAAAAGGTCTGTTGCTGTAAAGATAATGTCTTTGCTATACCACTGATTTCACATATCCTGCCCACTATGCATTAATTTATTTCAAGATAATCAGCTTCCTCTTCCAGATGATACACACTGAAAAGACATGAGTAGATGTATCAGAATAGAATGCACTGCAATACTACTCTTAGACATAGAAACTAATTAATTAACATGCAGTGAAATAAATTATGTAGGCCATAATAAAAATTTCCGAGATTCACATCCCCCTGCTCTGATTTTCATTCTACATTCTGATATTTTTTATATTTGAAGCTAAAGATTTATGAAAATAAATGAAACTAAATTCGGGAAATACAACATTTTGCCAGACTTTGGTTTTGTAAGTCAAATTTAACTGTGAAAGTTGATTCAGGTCATTAATCATTATTTGTCTAGTCTAATTTAGTTGTTACCAGTGTCAAATTCCTCTCAAGGACAAACAAAAAATTTCAAAAATTAAATATCAGAAAAGTTGGACAAGAATCTAGGAATTTTTTAATTATAGCCATATCTTCCAAAATAATTAATCATACTTGGATGTGCAAGATAATAAAAATTAGATTATTACTGGTAATATGTCCTATCATGAAAATAAAAGTTTAAATGTTAAATATTTCCTACATGTCTGCGCATTAAATTCAATAATATTTCTCTGATAAGAGTTTCACCGCCAGGTATTTAGGAGAGCACTAATACGTCACTTGCTTGAAGCTAAGCTAGGCTCATGTAGGTTAGATGCATTTACATGATATGCCAGTTTTACTAGTTCAATTGTTAAAATGGGTTGTAAACTTTATCCCTTTGTCTACAAATACATATGCATTTAATTCGTAATCACACTATGATATCAATGACTTTATTGTGTAATTTTGACATTCAACAATTCCAGGGGTGTCTGACAGTTATAATATCACTGGAATCCCTAACCATCAAGTTAAATTCAAATGATTTGAACTATATTCTGGACAATGTTGACCAAATAGCAAAATTTTGTAATTTCAGTTACAAAATGTTTTAATTTTAGTCATTATTTTACAATAGCTGTTCATAATAAAGACAAATGTGGTAAAATCTTTATTGAAATATTCGATATTTTCTTTTAGTTGTATATGTTCGGTGTTTTCATTTAATTGTTATTATAGGAGTTGATAGGTCCGGTTGCTGGTAAACTTCACACAGGTCGTAGTCGTAACGACCAGGTCAATACTGACATGAGGTTATGGCTACGGGAAGCCATCAAGGGACTCCAGACATTGCTGCTGGATTTTATCAAAATTATTACACAAAGAGCAAAAATGTGAGTTTCTTACAATTAAGACTTGTTTTGATTAATGTGAAAAAATGTATGTGTAGCATTACTTTGTATTCTACAGTCTGATTTTTCGGGTAAGCTAAAGTGTTGGGCTGAAAACAGGTGAAAAGGTCTATGGGTAGTGTTTCTATGAAGGGTCAGTAGGTACGATCCTAGATTTTCCATGTGACTTTACCACTGAATTGTGGTCGCTTCTCATCACAAAGATGAAAAATACAGAGAATGTTGTAAAGTGCCCATCCAAAAAATAAAAACTTGGGTTCTATTGGATATGAAGTGTAAACATTGTATTAGATGAACTTTTTCTGTCCTGTTTGTACATAAAGAAATTTTATGTAAGCTGTAATACGTTGTCATGATCAGATATGTTACTTTATTCATTTGATATCAATTACATGTTGCTACACTTAGTGGTTTGAGCTTTTTAGACAATAAAGTTAAAGTTTGAAACTTGTAACTGTCATTTCACCAAAGCTTCTAATGTCTTCACCATACTAAATTCATCTAGATTAATTAGGCTTGGTTTGTTGGCATTCATGCTTCTTCTGTTCCTGTTTACTAGATAAAATGCATACAAAATGAAATTAATGCATCTTGTACTAATACAGTCATTTGACTATTAAAAAATAAGAGTACTATGCATTAGTGCATTTTATTGATGATCCCATTTACAGAGAAATAGACATTCTTATGCCTGGATATACACATTTACAAAGAGCACAGCCAATCAGATGGAGCCACTGGTTGCTAAGGTAACTACTGAAAAAACGACAAGCAAATCTTTGCTGTTCTGATCATAATCTGATGATTTTAAAGAAATTTGAGTATAAGATGAATTATCTGCCCTTTGTTATTTAGAGGCTCCACAGAAGTTGAAAAGTAGGGATATAAAAGTGATGCAAAAATGTTTATTCATTTATTTTTACCTTCCTTATGACCATGGCATGGTGAAATATGATCAGTTTATTAGAAACTACATTTAGATATCTCGCTATGATGCTTAGAGAGTAAGAGCGTTCTTATCATGGTAAGACAAACTACTCCATTCGAACCTCCTATATTATGCAGATAGTGACACATAAAATTAGTATAATAACATATTTTCTTATTTTTGGATCTAATAAGTTGTAACAGCATGATAATTTACTACAAATTATTTGTTTAGATGATCAGAGTAAGGCCATGATTGAAAAATTCCTAGATTCTTATCCCTGCCCATCCGATCTTTTCTCACAATATATGAAAATAGTGCTAAACTAAATTACAGAAATTCCGCATCTTGCCAGACTTTAGTTCTGTAAGTGAAATAAAACTGTGAAAATTGACGAAGGACATTATCCAGTCTTTGCCTAGTCTAAGAAGAAAGATGTACAGTAACTATGTTATAATACATGTATTTCTTCACTTGAAGCTATGCTTGGATGTTGAAGAGAGATTTAGAAAGACTGAAGGAACTGCACACAAGAGTCAATACTATGTCATTAGGAAGGTTTGTGATAAATATGCTTATAATCTTATCAATAAATAATTAAAGCCTTGTGAAGTTGTTCCCTTAATATGTGTCAGTATTCTGAAATGTATATTTTTTTACTTAATATATGAAGTATTATGTATACATATTTATATGAATTTTTTGTATACTTTCTACGTAATAGAATAAAAAATCTCAAGAATTCAATCCAGACAAATTTATGATCTTTTGAATTGTTCTAGTGGAGCATTATCCGGTAATCCATTTCCTGTGGACAGAACATTTCTCGCTAAAGGTAAGTAAATGCTGGAAAACGTAGTAAATTTTTAAAAATCTGTAAATTGCCATTGAATTGAAATTTCGGGTTGTATGAATCCTTGTATGTCAGGCATTGTTCATGTTTGTGGTTTGTTTAAGAAAATGTTGAGAGAAAAAGGGTGAAATATGTAGGTAAAAAATGTTTCTTACCCTATTTTTCATATATACAATAAGTGTCTTATTTTGTGTTTTCATGCAGGAATAAAGTACAATGGCTGATGCATTTATTAGATATAATGCGTGTTAGCACATTATATTTCATAAATGTATCAGACATTGTACTTTATTCCCGCATGAAAACACAAAATAAGACACTTATTCTATATATTTGCGCTTTTTACACCAAAATATCATACTGGGAACCTCCATTTCCTATTTATAAACTGCATCATCAAATCATTCCAGAGGGAAATTGTAAATTGAAAGAAACAGCCAGTGTCCCATGATAACGTAACGTTTATCCAGAATGACATACTTTCGTTGACTTTCAAGCACTTTAGCGCAAAGTACGACTTTAATGACGTCACACGAAGTTGGAAATGTCGAACCTTTAATTATGACGCCCTAAGCTTAACAATCAAAAGTCTGCCAAACATCGCTTTCTGTGTTGATAAGGGGGTCAAATATGGGGCGTTATGACGTCACCCATCAATGTATTTTATATAGAAATAAAATACATAGGTCTTGAAAGCTTTATCTCGGGCAATTACAGTGGTTGTGCATATATAGCAAATTGAGATGTTTTATCTTAGTTATGAGGGAGATTGATTGTTTCTTTGTAGTTATAATTCTGACATAGGACTCCAAGTATTTTATCTTGTTTGGGGTAGAAATCATGTATATGATATTTTAAGTTTTATTTAAAGCTGTTTTCAGGATTTGGAGATAGCTTTGTTAATACTTTCTAGTTATTTATTACACAAAACATATCTGATAGATTAGAAGTGAAAGTACTATACTAAGTTACAAATACATATTTTATGATAGTAAAATACGAAAATAATTGGTGTCACATTACTGTGGCACTAACAACAATTTACGACAGTGGACATTCACAGACCCCTGAAATTCAAAGATGAGACCAGGTTCCCGGGGAGGAGTGAGCGTCTCCTGCTTGGCTAGCCACATGAAAGATGAATTTGTATTGTTTATAGACATTTGTATGTCACATTAAAAGAAACTTGATGGGACTTATAATGCAACATTGTGACGTAATACTTAGAATGGAATTAAGATCTATAGATAACACAGTAAATGGTCTCCTTTGTATCATTTTCAATATACAGAGATGAACTTCGCAGACATTACAGGAAACAGCTTAGATGGTGTCAGTGACAGAGACTTTGTAGGTAGGTAATATATAGCTTGTAATATAATAATTATTGAAACTGATTAAAACATTGGTCATGATTTTGTCATTCGAAAGCACTTTTTCCCTTTACAATGAGTAGCTCATAAAACATCAATCATGACTTAGGTATTTGAGTGCACATCTCCCCTTTACAATGAGTAGCTCATAAAACATCAATCATGACTTAGGTATTTGAGTGCACATCTCCCCTCTACAGTGAGTAGCTCATAAAGCATTCTCCATGTAGAGGTTGACTCCAGTGATGATATTTGAGTGCACATCTCCCCTTTACAGTGAGTAGCTCATAAAGCATTCTCCATGTAGAGGTTGACTCCAGTGATGATATTTGAGTGCACATCTCCCCTTTACAGTGAGTAGCTCATTATCATTCTCCATGTAGAGGTTGACTCCAGTGATGATATTTGAGTGCACATCTCCCCTTTACAGTGAGTAGCTCATTATCATTCTCCATGTAGAGGTTGACTCCAGTGATGATATTTGAGTGCACATCTCCCCTTTACAGTGAGTAGCTCATAAAGCATTCTCCATGTAGAGGTTGACTCCAGTGTTGATATATCTCTGTTCTGATGTGTGGTTTGGATACTTTTCTTGTATTTATTCGTTCATATTCACCTATTCTGCAGGAAATAATTTCTTGTGATGTGTGGCCAGCCAAACAGGAGATGATGACTCTTCTAGTACAACTCATCTCACCTTTGATTTCAAAGGGTTCAGAAATGTCCTCCATGGTATGGTGTTGTACATACCACCATTGACATAAATCTATTTTATCATAAATTATTATTATAATAGATCTTCCCTTATATGTGTAATATATATACAGCTGACTCTTGTTTACTTAAGAAGCACTGATAACTTCATTCTCTGATAACTCAGACTTATTCCAGAGTCCCCAGTCTAATTTCTTTATATAAAGATACATACCTACATGTAAATCAGACTCAAGTCAAACTATTACATGGATGCTTTAAGCTTGAGTTATAGAGAGTCAACTGTATACCACTTTGTTTTATATCTACGTGTATTTGAATATACATCTATATGCATGCAGTTGAGTTCATGTTTTGGGGATCACTTCTGACTACACACCTGAGTCGCTGGGCTGAAGACCTCATTCTCTACAGCAGTAAAGAGTTCAACTTTGTCGCACTGTCCGATGCATATAGGTACACAAAAAGTTTGTATTATTCTCAGCAGAGGCACATTCAAATAGCGTAATGTTCTGTAGTTGTTCAACTTTCAAATGTTTACTTTTATGAAAGTGATTTTTATTCTTAATTGGAACTTGCTTGTATACTTTTACATTACAGCAAGAATTTTTTCAGAACATTATATATACGGTAGTGGTGACATTTACCTGATGTATTGCACGGAAAATTTGAGTGACTTTAAGCATTTTATCAACTCAGCATCGCAACTAGGATTGAAAAATGTTTTGCACTACTACAATCTCATTAGTTAGATATTGTTAAACACATTTGTGAAATGAAGTATTTTACCTTTGCAAGTGTTTGGGTAACTTTTAATAAGAGGTGTTCATATTTTATAAAGTTGAAGTTGAAACATAGGAAGACTATTTTGAAATCTCGTGCAGTAAATTTGTTACACTTTTTCAACCATGCAGCAATAAATTACTATCAACCCTTTAACCAAAGAACTGATCTTGTATTGCCATAGGTTTCATTATAAAATATGGAGTTAAATCTTTGAAATACTTTAAGTTTTGATAGTGTTTGTTTTCTCACAGCACTGGAAGCAGTCTAATGCCACAAAAAAAGAATGCTGATAGCTTAGAATTGATTCGAGGAAAAACTGGCAGAGTGTTTGGAAATGTAAGTAATGTAATATTTTAGATACATTTGTATTCTATTATGATATTTTACCAAAGTATTGATTTGCAGTCAATATTGATTCTATCATTGGAAACAAATTCATTGGTGGCTGTTTTTGACCTTGGATAAATCTGTTTCATAAATCTTCAACTGGGCACCATTTACAGTGGTCAGATGATATGAATCAGTAGTTTTGATTGATTTCCACGTTTAAACTTACTCTTTACATGAATTCCTGTACTCTGACTAACAGGGTGATGAGAGAATTGTATGATGGACCTTGTCTAAAATTTTTCAGAAAAGGGTCCTGAACCTATTCCCATCTGACTATTAGTCACAGTTCATACAAATCAGGTGCCTTAGCTCTCTGCCAAATGGGTAGATCACATTAAGTTCTAGTAGACATCTTTTTACAACTTTGATACTAAGATTTATTCTATCATACAATCCATGTTTGTATTTCTATGAACTTGAGTCATTTATTGGTCTTTGTTCACTGAAAAGAGCATTCTGCTTATGTTGTGTTGATTGAGAAAGTGGAACAGCTAACCATCTAGCATTACAAATTACCATAACCATATATATATGTCTTTTTTATTATCCTTTTCCCATGCATGTTTATGGAGCGTATTGTTATACAAATGAGTCTGATTTTTTCCACTGTCCTGTTTCATATACATATAGTTTGTTCTGATAAAATCATTAGTTTATGATAATCTTAAAGCACTCTGTTCATTATCAACATATTTTTGAGATTCAGTTTGTTTGATTTTTGTTTTTACGTGGTGCCAAAATCATTGCTCTTAGATGGTGATGGCATCTGCCTGATGCAATGCACTGAAAGTTAGACTTTTGTATGGACCCACCTGAAGTAGTGAGGGATCTTTAATGTGCCATGTCTACTGTGACACAAGACCCAGATATCTAATGCCTCATCAGAAAGAAAGGACGCCAACAAATCATTGGTGGGACTTGAACTTGGAATCTCAGTTCATGGGCAGAGAATGAGCTGTACCAGCTTTTTTGAGATTCAAAGACATAATATGCCATTGTTTTTAATTACAGTGTGCAGGGTTTATGATGACTATGAAAGGGATTCCAAGTACATACAATAAAGACCTTCAGGTGAGAATTAATATACACATAAATTAATTCAGAAATGATTTTGTTTGTTTTTTGTATCTTCTTTAAAGCAGTACAACACATGGAGATATCTTTAATTGGTTGTTTCACTCTATGTTAGTCTGGTAGGAGTCTCACAATTTTGAAAAACTGATATCCGGCGACTTAGATGTTCCTGCAAACACCATAGTTTTTTGGAGGTTTTTTTGTGATGCTTAGATCCTTTAACTTTATTAAGTCACAGCATTTACTTGGTGCATTGAACAGAAATTTCAACTTTTGTAAAATCCCTACCCAAAAACCTTAAAGAATGTTTTATGTATCAACCTCAATTGTAATATAGAACTCAACACTAGGGAAATTTCAGCTGAGAGTCAAGCATACTATCACATGATATATGCTATTTCCAAAATGGCAATAATGTAGCTTAAAAAGAACGGATGTAGAAAATTCTCTGTAAGGCGAATTAAAATTAATTGGTAGATTTTCATCCCCGCCCGCCCCTAAAAAATCGAACCGACCCAGAATTATTTATTTTTCAAACAAATCCGGCGCGTCTGAATTCCGGTTTTTTATTTCGGGTCCGCATCCGATATACGTTTCAGTTTATATACATATCGCCATTTCCGGTAGTTATGCATATATCAGGGATAATGACACACAATTTATGCAAGATATTGTTACAGAATAGTACTGCTTTAGCTTTTATGGCACATATTTTTTATACAAGAAAAATAAATTATAAAAAATAAATTCCACCCACCCGCCCCATACATTTTCACGAGGTTGGTTGAAAATCTACCTATTAAGTTTAACTGGCCTAACAGTGGCTAAAATATGCTTTCCCTATGACAAAAGGAAGCTTGCTATTGGATAAATGTAGCATTTAAATGTATGTTTGTTATTGAAATACATAGTATATACTTAAATAATACAATACAAAGAATATGAAAGCCACTAAAAAGCTAACCCCTGCAAAATTTGATTGATGTTTTAAAGAACATATAATTTAGCATGTCCAAAAATGTCATATAACAATCCAGAATCTTAATATTATGTTTACTATTAAATATGGGAAGGATTTGTTATCTACCTTAATTGAAATCTAATAATATTCATTAATTTTGTTGTTTTTGCCAACATTTTGATTAATATCTAGGCATGTTGTTTGATAATTCAAAACAAACAATAAGCTTACTATATTTCGCGATAAACTTAAGACTTTAAAAATTTTGTGAAGCTAGCAGACATATAGTCTACCAAACGGAATTTATTAAATCATAATATTCTTAATATGTTAGGAAGTGTTATGTAAGTATATGACTTGCAGCACTTTTGTGATGGAGAGTTAGGGTATCTTTTATATAATAAGTCTGAATTAAGTGTGGATTCTGGGTTTTCCTCCTGACCTTCGGAGTACCACTCAGTAAAAGCATATGCCCAATGAAATTTGTATTTATGACATTTCATTGCATACCACTTTTTCACTTTCAACGAAAATGTGTAAGCAGATAATAGAAAATAAATCAAATTTATAAATACATCTTTTAAAAACCTTTTTTATTACTCAATTTCTATATTATATTTTCCTTAGGAGGACAAGGAGGCCATGTTTGATGTGTACGATACAGTTTTAGGTGTTTTAAAAGTGGCTACTGGTGTACTAACAACCCTTAAGGTAGGTGAACAGAGTACCTGCTGACAATACCTCCTGTACATGTATATGCATTTTATAACTTGTTGCAGAAAATTTGAATAATTTTCAGTCAATGTATTGACATCCTCTGCCTTATCTCTTTGATCTTGTTTAGGCGTAAGTGAATCCATACACATATTCTTTGTAGGATCTAATTTACCTTTAGAATAACTACATTTTATATATCATCCTCAATAGGAAGTATGATGCTACAACATAAAATGCCTGTCGGAGCTTTGTCCATCCATTACGCTTTTTCTGGCTCTTGTTTCTATATTTTGCATCAAGATCATTTGTTACTGAATCAAAAATTTTCGAACTGAAAGAATGACTTTCATTCTGAGTCATGGCATCCGAGGTCATGGTCACTTGCAACTTAATATAAGAGAAATTTTGTGTACAACCCTTCATTAACAAAAGTTCATTGCTCTTTTTATTGATTTTACTTCCCTTTCCTTAAAAAACTCCCAGTATTTGGACGTTTTGGGATGGATTTTGGCAGGCAATTAAGAGTTCTAATGATGATTTTCAACTACATGTATTTATTTTTGGCCTTGTCCAGAAGTATTTCCATCTTGAACGTCAAGAAATCAACATTAAACTACAATTATGTAATTATGTTATGTACAATTTCACTATAATGTACTTATTCATTACAAATCCACCCTTTTTAATGACGATTTAGATAGAAATCATTATTGTTAGAGTTGGATGGTTAAGGTGTTGTACTTGTAATCTGAAGAATGTGTCCCACCATGGCTGCTTAATTTTACAAGGTGAAGACAAAGCGCTTTGTCCATGGTGTGTCAATGTGCCTGACTGCAGTGTAATTGATTGCCAGGACTATAGCTGTGATATCGATCTGTAACTGATAAGTGTAACTCCTCTTATCCTACACAATTTCTCAACGACTAAAATCTGTCACGGTTTGCATTTAGTCATCTACCAAATCTGTTTCTGTTCATGTGTGCACTTTTATGGGGGCAACTTATGTCATAATTGTATGACATCATAACAATTTGACGCAAAGTGAGCATGTATGTTGACTTTATTGTAGTCGTGATACTCTATTGCATCATGGAAAGCCTAAATCTGATAATTCTGGCAAATACATAGAATATGATATATGACAATATGAAATAACTGTTGCAGAGGGATGAATTGTATCATCAATTAACAATAAAGATGTCATTTACATTTACATGTGTCAGTACTGTCTGTGAATGGCAGACATTGTGTCTGTATGATATCATGTTGATTATATATTATAGTAATTCACTATATATTTCTGATCTTGTATCCTAGATTAATGAAGATCAAATGAGAGCTGCTCTGAGTGCAGACATGTTAGCTACAGACATTGCATATTACCTAGTCAGAAAAGGAGTAAGTTTTACTGAGCGTTTGTACAAATCTCTGTTATAATTATCCTCTCCTAACATTCATTGCCAAGCAACAATTTGACGTAGTAATGCCTTGAAGTGATCTGTTATCTATTCCATAGTTTGTTCATGCTTGCTTTCTGAGTTTTTTTCCATCTCGCAAGATTTAATAAAAAGTTAACCATTCCTGGAGTAATTTTCGCTATTGATGTTCAAAAAGACTATCTAGAGGATGATTAGTAGTTACATGGTTTGTCACTGACCTGCCATGGAATATAAAGGGTCAGTAAAATCCATAGGGGGTCAGGCCATACCGAGGACCTTTTCATACCCTGTTATGAATGAACAAAGGTTCACCTGTGTACCGGTGAACCACACCAAGCGATGATTGTCATATCAATTGATTGTTGTTCAAAGTAGATATCATAAATATATTACAATCAATGATTTATTATCTTATCAACAAGATTTTGTCACTGAATTTCGGCTAATTTTTCTGTTCTAATATCATACAACTTTAACATTATATTTCTATATCTACCGGACAATATCAATTTCCAATCGCCGAGACGCTTTCAATTTATCTGACATCGCGCACACTGAGGGAGGTAACTCAAAAATGTTCAATGAACAACTCTGGATTAACTATTTTTGTCCCCCACTTTTAGCGAAAGTGAGGGGACATTAAATCTCATTCGTCTGTCTGCTTGTCTGTCTGATCATCCGCCTGTCCATCTGTCACAAAAACCTGGGTCATAACTTTTTAACTGTAAGACGTGGGGCTTTCATATTTGGCATGTGTGTCTGTAGACATGCACAACCATGACAATATATCACAGATCACTGCACCCTTGCTGATAGAACCCCCGAAAGCGGGGGACCACAATTCTCTGAATTTGCTTGTTTTTTTATAGTTTTTTTTATATAGTTCACAGTAACGAAAAGGACAGCCGGCAGCCATATTGCCCCCTAAGAATTTTACTGACCCCCTATAATCTCATATGGGGTTACCACATGACACGTTTTTACCCAATGAAATGCGACAATTTTGTGCAAGGTGTGATAGATTTTGATGGAGGGAGATTCTAAACATGGAAATGAAACTTTTGATGATTGTGCCATTATTTATAAGTTTGTTCTCTACAGGTTCCTTTTCGGGAAGCCCATGGGTTATCAGGCAGCTGTGTGGCTTTAGCAGAGACAAAGCATTGCACCCTGGCTGAATTGAAGATGGAGGACTTCAAATCTATAAGGTTGGGATTACCAAATATACACATGGCTTGTGTCTGTGCAAACATACATGTATTTAAAATACTGTATCACAGGTCATGTCAGCTGTTTGAAGTTTCTGTGATTTGGTGTTAACTGTTAATGTAGTTTTTTGTTTGTTTGTTTGTTTGTTTGTTTTTTATTTAGCTCATCATGCATGTGTTATCCTCAGAGAGATGAGATGCAATTTCATTGAAAATGACCTTTGACCTACATTTCAGAAACTTTAACACTGGAACTATCTTTTGAATGGTAGAGATAGGGCTTTTATACTTTACAAATGTATTGCTGCTGGGGGCATTCTTATCTCACAAATACAGTTTATTTGCCCACTAGATTGTTGAGTTTCTGCAGTACGATGTGGGCATTTTTATTTGAGCAAATTACGTCACAGTTATATGGTTTTATAACAATCGCAAAGTATGCGTGTATGTTGACGTTATTGTAATTGCGATATTCCGTATTGTATGGGACCTAAATGATTATAGGTCCCTGTCTATTCGTAATGCCATAACTTCCTTTTCTTTGATCAAACTTTGATGATGCAATGTAACGTTACTCTTCAATCTTAGGCATCACAAAACAAAATCATTGGCTATGAGATTTTTTAAATAGTACTGTTACTATAATACTGAATCATTAACTTAGTGCTGTTCTCTTCTTTGGCCAAAAGATAATGTTCACTGTTCTTTTTGCAGAGACTTGTAATTCATTGTATTAAATCAAGGTCTCCTCAAGTACATGGGATTCTTGAAAGAATGGAAATAAATTTGCTTGATAGACAAGAGAAGATTGAATCACATGTACATGAGAAAGACCAGGGAAAGTACTTCCTAGTAGATCTATTTATTCGGTTTGGACCTTAATTTTACCTTTGCTTACCATAAACTTAAAACATATTGTCTTCCAAAAATTACAAGGATACATGTATGTGCAGTTGATATTAGAATCTTTATCAAGTTCTGTTATCATACACAAAACTCAGTATAGGTGTCAGTGTGCTTGGCTTGGGGTGAGAGGTTTGCCCATGTGTCTGTTAGATTAGACTATTGTATCAAACTGACCTTTTGTGTCACAGTAGACCTCTGCACTTTAAAAATTCCTCACAGATTGAGGTGGGGCTGTTATATAGGTTGAAATTCTAAGGAATTGTTTGGGCAGATGCTATCACTATTTTATGCATGTATCGTACTATAACTGTTCTTAAGACATATAACAGCTTTGGTCTTCTTTTTTTTACTTTCGTGTTGGAGCACTGTGTAGGAAGGAAGTAGGGGAGAGGTAAGGAGAGACGGAGGATAGTATTTCTTATAGTATATTTATTCTTTATACATCTACAGGGATTTGTGTTTGTGTAGACCATGTTGTGTAACCCTGTTTAATTACTTCTGTACTATACATTGTATTAATGTACATCTTTTTTATGTAGCAACTTCTTCGAAGAGGATATTCTAAACATATGGGACTATGAAACGTCAGTCGAACAGTACAATGTATATGGAGGTACAGGAAGGAAAAGCGTCACATCTCAAATAGAAAATTTACACGCATGGATTCAAGGCATAGAAAAGTAATAAAGATCCAACATATTTCCTTATGAAATAGTAAACACACATTTAGAAAGAAGGACAAGACACTCTGAAGTAGTTCATACATATCATGTGAATGTACTATGGTTCTATTCGGTGTTTTCGTTATACAGAGTTATTTCCCATTTGGGACGATATCTGACATAAAATAATTATGACGTCATCAATTTCCTAAGAAAACATCATTTGTAGACTATCATTTCCCTGAGTTTTAGATCAATTTCCATAGAATTTGATGACGTCATAAGTGTCTTACATCAGGTACAGTCCCAAATGGGAAGTAACCCTGTATAACAAAAAGACCAAATATCAAGTTGGAAAATTGTGTTATTAATAATTTTTGACAAATCATTGCTTCATATAAATTTGTTAATTGATTTTGATTGACTGTCCATTTAAATGTTTACATATATACATCCTATATTGTCAATGTCTTCAGAATCCTTGCATTTGTATGTGAAAATATTTACATGAATGGCATTAATAAAGGTAGTGACCAATGTATTTTACTTTTAGATTTGAAATATTAGTAGTAAAAAAGGGATTCCATGGGGGATTTTATGCCCCCAGATCGATAGATCAGGAGCATTTTGTATTTTTTCCTGTCTGTCTGTCAGTTTGTTTGTCTGTCTGTTGTCAGCTTTATCCTTCGCCATAACTTTTGAATCATGAGAGATAGAGATTACATGTTTGGCATGCATATTTCAAATTACACCAAGGTCAGTGACCATGTGATCTTGACAATGAAGTTTATACTAAATTCATATTGCCACTGGGGGGCATAGTGTTTCACAAAGACATCTTGTTGACAAGTTACATGTATTTTCCCATGGTGACATATTTTCATAATGCCAAAACAAATTGTTTCAACATATATGTGCTGGAGAATGAAGATGTTTCTTAATCAATTAAATGTAGTCCCTTTTGCCATGGAGGAAAACATTGAAATATGGGAGATGCAGTTTTCGAAGCGTACATGTTTAAAGGTATTACTCTTCCTGCTATTACTGGTTAAATAATGATGGCTTCCTTGTGAAAATAAAGTCAGTAAGGGCCAAAGTTAAACATATCTGACGAAATTGCACCAATTTGTTGAACATTTTAAATTCAAGCATTGTAATGTAACCTATGGGACAAGGCTATAGGGAACATTTACATGATATATACAACAATGGCAGTTAGGTGTTAAAACAGCCACTAGGTGAAATTGAAATGCAGAATTCTTAATTCTCCTACACTTTTACCTATGCTGATATTAGGTTCCACAAATGTCTTATATTCTAATACTTTTTAATATACATAAAATAAATTTAGAAAATGCTGCCATTACACCTCAGTCAAAGGAAGCAGACAAGTAGTAATTGTCATCTTGGATCATATCTTCACTTTTACAGGTATTGCTTTTCATTACGTAGTTTGCTACTCTCATGTCTGATATTCAGTCAGTAGATTTCCATACTTTTTCAACAGCGAGTCGCCTGCTGGAACCATACTTCTCGCTAGCGGTAGAATCTATTGTAATTCGGGATATTTAAATCGTTTCAAACAAGAGTTTGATCTTAGTCAGTGGAGGATTTAGGGGGGCCCCTATGCCCCCAGGCAATGACCCAAAATTTAACCAATACCGGTACCTTGTACTTTGGTCCATTTTCTGTCAAAAATGCCCCTCACTTTATCTTCAAACGGCTTCACCATAATTAATCTCTGCGAATATCTCAATATACTAGGGGTTTTTCCCTGCAAGCTTCCACAGTTGTCCTACGTTGCCACGTACATGAAAACCGTGAATGGATAGGATGCGACATAGAAAGTCGATTATGTTAGGCACTCGTCAGATGGCTGGACGTAGGCTAAAGCCTGTTTGAATGATGTATCGGGCACATCACGTCCCCTTTCATCCTCATTGTCAGTGCACATAAGCTCTGTACTATAAAGTAGTGTTACCATAATGATACAAATATATCACTTTTGTTGATTAGTCGTTCTGGAAGGCTCATGCCACGATTTGCAGTTAATTCGTATAGGAATCTTGCGGTTTGTGGTTGTATCGATAAGAAATCCAAACTCCTGGCCATTGCCTCATAGTGTAACAGACGACACCTACAATATTTATGTATGAAATTAAGTAAAATGTGCAAATTATCTGAACAGTACTTTGTTCACTTGAGTTTGCAAAAAAGTTGTTTGTGCGTGTCCTTACTTTATTAAAAATAAAATATATGTACTTTGAAATGTTAAGGCTTGTTGACTCTTTTTAGTTTGTGTTTTGATTGCTCAATATTGATCAAAATTAACGTGTCCGTTCTCGGTACGAGTTTTAATGCGCTGCATAAATTTTAGCGCATGCCAATAGATTGTAATCGTTAAAATAGTCGGCGTCTTAAAAACATTGATAATATTAAAAAATTATCAACAAATTTAAAAATCAGCATAGTTTAACCGAAATGTATCGACCCAACATTAATATATCGAAATTAATTCCCATATCTGATTACGATATTTCAAAACGTTAAAAATAGTGTTTTTTGATATTTCCCCACAAAATTGAACCAAGCGATGAATTTTTCTACAATTCTCTGAAAATTATTTTTGTTTACCATTTCATCACTGACGAAAAAATGATCAATTTTCTTATTGTAGTTTTTGAGTTATTTTTACCCAGAACGGCCACGTTAAGAGGTTAATGGCAACGACATAAAGGAATCGATTTCCAGTATTTATTGTCATACAAAAATATAGTCTGGGTTGGATTATTTTGTAGATTCGATTTTGAAAACATAGTTTGAGAAGCAAAATAAAACAACTTACCATTTGAAGGTTTCATATAATACAGAAGTTGATATTTCTTTACAATCTGCACGCATGTGTACGTAGACGCGAGATCATGGACGCAGTATTACATAGATACACTGTATTTTATTATAAAATTTTGATTACGTTATGAATTACATGTGAACATTCTACGAATTAGCTGTGAACATGATTTACAGCGATGACTAAAGTATGAGTAAGCAAGGTACATGGTTTTCGGATATCAAACTATGGATTGATTTTGAAAGACTATGAATTGGCTATGAAATATACATATTGCAAAAGGACTATGAAAGGGCTTCCTATACTAATATGCAAAACAGCAAAGATATAATATTACTATCAATTGGTCATATTAACTAATAAATACTCAAAACAATAACATAGTAATCACTATGGTCAATTATATGGCACGAATATGATATAATGCGGTATTAATTAATGAGGAATTGAAAATACATTAAATCAGACAGCAATGTGACCAATTTCATGGCCTTTAACGGTAATTTTATAATATTACATATTATTAAATAAATAAGTGTTTTCTGACCAAAATTACTTACATGAATATTGTGTATTGTTGTTTGAATCATCCATCAAATTCACTATGTCTGTTGCAGTGAATGAAAGTGTCTACTCAAAAAACAAATGATTCATTTGGTCATTGTCTCATCTTAATATGCAACATAATTCTGCAGGCAATATTTCACTAATGCCCCACACACTATTGTTTGCTGGGACTTTCACTATAACCGTGCTGCTTTGATTGTGTTTATACAGTTATGCCGATAGATGTAGAATATGAAACAGCACATGAGCAGTAAGGTACTTTGTATATCGGGCATTGAATGAGATAAATTTTGGTTAAAATATATATAACATCGTATAGAAGATGTCAGTCGAGAGTGTAATAGAACTTTTCACGATAACTGCGGTCTTACAGTTCGTATATGAGCAATAGCTTTCCAGGACTGCTAGTCACAAAACCTGAGGGTATTGACCATTGCTCGGCAAATATAAGAGATGTTTTTTCTTTCAGGTTTGAAGGTAACCGTCGGGAAGGGCTATTGCGCATACACGAGTTGTAAGACCGCAGTTATCGTGAAAAGGTCTATTAACAATCGTCAGGAAGAAAGGGAAAAAAGGCACATGACTTAGATGTATTACAAAAGTCGTCACGGACATGCAAAGCATAAACGAATTAAAATATATAAAGCTAAAAAGGTATTCAATTTTAATGCAGTTGGTTTACCGATAAGGACGGGAAATAGAGGTGACAATGCTACCTCATTGGTACAGTTGACCGGTTTACCACCTTCTCACTCATTTCAAACGGAATTATGGTATGCCACTCACTACTCACTACCAGATACATTTGATATTCAAATGTACACGAATGTCATTCATAATACCAGATAGAGCAACATAAATGAGCTTCTCTTCATAGGTATACATCCGTCATGAGGTTGAAGATACCACACAAGGAATATCTTACATGTGCAGATATTTGAAAATTTAGTCAGGTAACTAAAGGAAATATGTAAAATAATAAAGATGGTAAGTATTATACCTACATAAGTACCAAAATCAATGGTTACTTTCACGTGCCGATTGTTGATGGAGGTTTCTATATTTTGCCAAGCGCCTTGCAACGATTCTTGATGTAGTTCATTCTTTCCTGTCGATGCTAGTAATATAATTCATACAATTTTTCAGAATATTTCTCTATGAGTTTTACTTGATAGCGTGCTTTTATGCGTGTGTGATTTTCATAAGGAAAAACAATTTGATTATTCATCCAATGTTATATTGTCTATATGTGGTAGTTAAGTGGTCTATAGGCTTGTTTGATAGTGTGAGTTACCTACTCTTGTTTAATTAGGTAAGTGTAGTCCTTGGAAGATGAAAATGGTACGAACGCTGTGCATTGTCTGTAAATTCCAGGCATTATTCTTATTTGTATAATCTATTGACCATGGTGAGATATGACCAGGGGAGCAGCAGTTATATTATTTACATCATTTATAATAAATAGAAAGCGGGAAAGTTATATTATGGGCAAACAAATCGCCATATTGAGTCCTTCTTTAATTTTTATCTCACATAGGATTTATGAACTTAATAATATATGCCATAACACTCCATTACTGGATTTATCTTTGTATAATGCAAACCTACATGTCTGAAGTTTGTTATCGTTTTTGTACATTTCCCTGAAACTGTTCAGTACAAATGTCACTTTATTGCTAAATGTGATTGTCATTAAAATGATACACAAATACCTAGTCAACCAGAAATACTATGTTCATTGTTTTGAGATAAAATTGAATTTATGGACGATTTTTAATTAGGTTGATGGCTTTTTTCATTATTAATTTTTTATATATATTACTTATTTATTTATTTATTCATCTATATTTTTGTCGTCACATCAAAATTACTATATTAATTTGTATGCAATTTCGGCATTTGCGCAATACATTTAACAGAAATATTGTCCAATGCACAAAATAAATGAGACATGGTGTTTGTGCCATGAAATGGGACCTCTGCATTTATCATCCCATCCATTAAACTGGAACCAAAGAATCGTCGGTGGGGTTCGAACTCCGGACGTCTCGGTCTCTGTCAAAGCTCACTGTTGAGGGATACATCGGATCTGCAAGCAATAAAACTACGTGATAACAAATGGGCATTACGTACAACATTTAATGTTATAACTTACGAAAAACTGGTGCCTTGTCGAGAAGTGCAGCAAAGAAAACAGCGTGATCCTGCTCGAAATATAAATCAGTATTCGATATCCGTAGTGGGGAAACGCCGGCACTATTTGCCAATGCTGCTATTGTTTCCAGAATAAAGACCCTCTTGTATTCTTTGACTTGCTTATTGATTTTTCCTACAAGATACAATTTAAATGACTATGATCATGCATTAAAAATTCAAACTAATGATTTATTGAGATATATGTGTATGATTACTATAGATATTCAATGTACCAAGTTATTTCATGGCGGATGTGACTGGTTGACAAGGGATGCTTACTTCTCCACCCTTGCATAACGGCGCATTTTATCTAACATACATTATATATGTTTCGTCTTTGTGTTGCTACATTACCGATGTATTGTGCAGTTAAGCATTCCTCCTCGGCTTTGATATTGTTATACAGTTTTTATTTTTGGAATATGGTTTCGGTGTTATATTTTGTTTTACTGGCAGTTCAATTTTTACTTCTCAATTTCAACATTTATGTCGACTGTATAATGATTTGTATTGGTGGGGTGTAACTAGCAAGCAGGAAATGACTACTTTTGTCGGTAATATGAGTTCGCATCGTTGCATGTTGTCTGCTTTTCAGGACATTATTTAACTTCTTCGGTAATTTTAGTCCTATTTCTTAAACATGAGTGTTAAGCAGTCTACACGAATTCAATAAACGTACATTATCCAGACAATGTAACTCAATAACCCAAATACACGCCCGTGTTCGGTCTTTCGAATGAATTAATAAAACATAATAGTTCATGTCAAGGCAGTTGTTGCACGCTATATAAATGCACGAATCTTGGTGTGACGGTAAACAAGACAGAAGATAGAAGACATATAACCAAGTTGTATGAAACTAATCACCAAGTACATGCACATAAAACATGATAATTATCAAACCAATACGGAACACATAAAAATATTTGTTTGTACTGCAGTTATTATGCCGACTTGGGACGGTCAAAGAAAATAACAAACGTCATTAAATTGCTGTGGTTAACCGATTATTGGTGCCCAATTCCGAACTTTACTTCTGTTGTTGATAGATATCTGTATCAGACAATGCTAATAGAGGTAGTAAATATATACCGACATTACCATTCAGTTATTACATTGATGACATCTTAAACAATTATGAAATGTGACAGTTTTGTAAGACCTCGTGTGACGTTATCACAATGCTTTGTAGAAGGGTAAATGTGCCCCCACAAAAGAGTAGAGCAGAACAGGAAAATACCAACCTTTATCAAACTTACCATTAAAAGTGACCTTAAAGAGAATTTTCTGCCCTAGTTCGAAGCAACTACTGACATCAAAATCAGTGACTAATGGTTCTTCTTGAACAAACTTATAATAATTGGATATCGAAGTGAATGGCATCTGCAATCAGTAAACAACGCTAACAAAAACGTTATATAAAATTTAAAGGTTTAGAAGTCTACGAAAATCGCAGCAGAAAAAATTATCATGTGTAACACACAAGCAGTCAATATACATGTATTATATACTGCATATTTTCAAAACTATACATATATACTGCGTATTTTTGAAAATCTGCTTTGGAAATATGACCCATTCATCAAGCGCGTGAAATCTCGAATAGGATCTCAGTATGTATTTTTATTTATCTATTAATTTATCTAATGGGCTTATTTATTCATTTATTAATTAACAATACTGGTTTTATTATTTTTGTTTTTTAATTTTTTGTTCTTTTTTGCATGAATTTATTTAGAAACGTATCTGTTATATATGTTTTCTTTCTGTAACTTACTGCAGATGGCGCCGTAATTATCAACTTGATCAAAGTAGCATGATTACCATAATCATCGTTGTCTTCCTAAAAGGTTGAGGAATTAATTTGGTAAGTAAAACACGAAGAAGTACCAAAGGGTTTACCATATCTCATAGTCTCATAGTCCATGGAATAAAAGATTAACATCATGTATAATATCATGCGATATGCAAACCCCAATAAAATCGAGGTGAGACCAGGTGCGCGGGGGAAGTAAGCGTCCCCTGGTTGTATGCAAAAGTCCTGCAACAACTTGACTTCTAGTCTTAGAAAGACTGTACTGTCTGGTATGAAGACAGGTAAAGAACAACTACTCTTTTTGAACACTTTATACATGGGATATTTATCGTGCCGATTCAAATAATCTTAAATCCCCTTTTTATTAGAAGTACCTTACTCATGTTAATAAGACTGTCGAACGGCACAAAATTGTGCTATAGATTCGATACATTATCTACCTTGATTCTGTTACATTTATTTGCCGACATTGATAATGTGTACTAAATGAAGAGACGAGGAAAAGTAACCTCAGCTTAAAGTTACTTCAAATATTAGTTACACAGTTGTAGAGTATATTAATACTTAATTATCTGTTTTCATACAATGTATAGCATATATTTGTTTTTGAAGTTTATTTAATCGAACATGTTTTATACTATACTTACCGCTAAAAAGTAATATTCATATGTAGCCGGGATCGATAACTGTTCATTATGTCGTTTTGAAATGAACACATCACAAAGACGACCACGTGCAATCCTCTACAACAAGTAATCTTAAACAGTAAAATTCACTTTTAACAAACCATATTTTATAAGTTATATTGATTTATGCTGTATGTTGTATCAAATTAAATTTTCTTTTGTTTCGAATATGAGAAATATTTTCTAGAAAAGAAATCCCGATTTATACTGTCAGAAAATATTTTCAGTTGGAAAGGAAATCTAATCGCAATAAGCGGGTATTGCAAGCCAATGAAGAGAGATCCTGTAAGGACAACTGGTCTATCCCAGGGGTCTGGGGCGAGTTTTACTAAAGGTCGTAAGCCCAAACGTAGACGTAGATATAAACTTTCCGACTAAATTTACGTCTACGTCAATTGAATTTTTCTTCAAGTCTATGTTCATATGTAATTACATTGGGAAAAGATTGTAAAAGGTGTATCCAACGTTTGAAACTCTTTAGGGATGAGACAAATATTTCTTAGAAAAGTTTACGTCTACGCGTACGTTTGGGCTTACAACCTTTAATAAAACTCATCCCTTGTATTTTTGTCATGATGCATCGTTGTGCCTTCAGTGGATTTAGAGCGGGTGCAGGAATTGCAATCCCCCCGCCCCATTTGGTCGAACAAGATGACCAAATAAGGTCATTTTCTTTAATGTGAGGTCAGCAATCCCTCTTTCCAGACCGAATAGTGGAAAACATTAATCATGGGAAGCTTCAACCCCATTATTATCAAACATTTCTGGATCCTTCTGTGGCTGTGCTAATATGACATAGCACGAGTTGTGTTGGTGTTTTCATTAAGTGAGGCATGCCTGCATACGTATATGAAAATTCACTAGAAACAGGAAATATATCGGTATTAGATACGAACTTTTATTTTTCATTTATTAATCAAAAATGTTTTGACTTTTAAGCAACGGTCAATGATTTCTTTCTTGCTTTATAAATACATGTATGTTCATATAATATAAGTGGTTGGTTGGAATCTGAGAACATGCATTTCTGGACCCTTATTGTATTACTTTGTTGAATACAGAAAATGTCTCTTATGAGTTATTTCTGTACTGATTTCAGTGTAGTTGTGACACTTTCTATATTGTGTTGATCCATGTTTTTGACATGCAGATTTTAAATTATTTTGCCTTCTAAATGCATGAGTCATTCATTGCTGGCATGGCTAACCAACCAGGAGACATATTTTTTATCCCAGATACTTCGTTTCATTTTATATTTCTGATCTAATAGTTATACATTGTTATAGTATCAATTGTCTTTGTATTTGATCTAAGCATTAAGATTAACATTGGTTGTTGTAAAAAGTTCTTACAGCAGTTACAGTGTAATTATACAATTTCATTTCATCTTAAATTTACAATTTAGAAAGTAGTAGTAGTAGTAGTAGTAGTAATAATAGTGGTGGTGGTCGTGTCAATTGTGGTGTTAGTAGTAGTAGTAGTAGTAGTAGTAGTAGTAGTAGTAGTAGTAGTAGTAGTAGTAGTAGTAGAAGAAGAAGAAATTTTCTAAACCTGTCCTGCGTATGTGTAATTGCTGTCCAGATGAAACACGTGTTCAGGATTCATTATTTCCACTACATTCTTTTTTATCCCAAGTGAATTATTCCGATTAACAAGAGCACCGTATTCATCATATACAATCCTAGATATTGTGCAGTTCATCATGAGCTTGTCAATAGTGTATGTTACATCTGCAAAAATAAATTCAAAACTAGAAATAACAAATATTTCTACTCGTATGCGAACAATTTTGAGCAACCGCACTATCTCTAATGAAATATTTATATGGACCCCAGTTTTTCAATTTTCGACAAATTGGAATATTTGTTAGTCTGCAAAGCTTTTGAAATCGATATAAATCAAATTAAGGTCCCCATAACATTTGGATTTATCATCAATATCGAAGAAGTACCAAACCGTTAACCATTCTCAAATCCAAGGACAGATACAAAATAGTGTAAGTTTCAAAAAGAAACTGTTGTGAACCCCGAAATACTGAACAATTCCGAGGTGAGACCAGGTGCCCGGGGAGAATAAGCGTCTCCTGTTTGCATGCATCACCCGCCACAGCAGTTCTTAAGAAACATGTCAAAATTAAGAGTTTTGGTTTCCTAATTGTACATACGAAAGTACAAAACTTGTATACAAAGTCATATTTGGTGTTCACTGAACAGGTCATTTAGTCGGATTCCAGAATAATATCAATCATTCTAGAAAGAGGCACATCATATTTTCGTACAAGATCCCTATAGCGACCGTAGAACTTCCTCAGTGACGATTTCAGACGTTCTTTAACATAGTGGCCAGTCGTTTGACCCTTGGAATAAAACCATCGTATAGAGAATAGGCTCTTGCCTGATTTATGTCGTTTTCTAATTCCATTCATATATACAGAGAGAAATATACATATTTTGTTCAAAAATACTTGAAAGCGTTCGCCATCGCCTGTATGGCATAGAGATATTCACAAAGACCATAAACCTTGTCTTTGGACCCTCTGCATACATATGTAGATTTCTTGATGGCTGACTGACAGAAAGATAGAGACTTTATGTCCGGCCTTCTATAAACAATTTCAGAGGAGATAAGAACCTGGGGTCTTATTCACAAAGAGACTTTAGAAATGAGAGCTAAACTATCATGTGTAATTTTTCTAAGAATTTCTAGAAAGCTTGTCTGTGAATAGCTTGTCAGATATACTGTTAACAGAAACTTTTTTATTAATTCTTAGTATTAAGACACATGCTACTACATAGGACTCAATTCTTAGACTTAGACTTCAGTTTCTTTGTGAATAAGACCCCTGAACCTCGACCTATTTGACTGCTAGTAGCTTTCAAAAGGGCAGGACATTGTTGGCTATTAATAATATTACTTAACAGTATTGGTATAGAAATTTAATTTCAAAATATTATCGGGGATTTCATCTTAATGAACTCTTAACATGAGTCATCTGTTACTCTCGAAATGTGGAATATCATATAACATTAATACGTTTTTTAACTATTGTTAGTAAGTGGACCTTTTAATCGGATAACAACGCTATTTGAGTGTTATTGTCCTTTCAACTGACCGTATTACGTCAGTAACTGAGCTTCATAATAACCAAATATTGTTGTGGTCTACATGTCCGTGGCGACTCATTCAGCTAAGTAAGAGACTCCAATTTCCAATGGTATTTGAGAATATATGAAACTTTACAGGGTCTTTTGAATAATAAATGAAACCTCACACAATGACATCTTTTCTGATAGACAAACTGCTCAATGCAATGACGTTGGAAAATTTCTTCTCTTTCTATAACATTTACCATTGATAAAGCTTTATGTATGTCTAGTGATTGATATTCAGTTTGAAAAAGAAGACAGAAGACATTTGTCCAGGCTGTATGACACAAATCTTCAATGGCATGCACATAAAACATAATAATGGTCAAATAAACACAAAATATTTCATTTAATTACTATTGCAATACCGACTTAGGACGTTCAGTTAAAGTAACACGCGTCTCTCAGTTGGTTTGGTTAAAAATAACAACTTACTCAAAAATTAATCGCTTTCGTTTCGTGTTCAATGAGAAATGTAAGAAGAGTAGTGTCCACAACAGCAGTATATTTATACTGACAAGTTATTATTTTTTCATTTATTGATTGATCTTTTGTTCTTCGTGTATTTCTTACAATGACAAAGAATTTGAAATCTTTTAATTAATATAATGCAATTTCTTGGTCTCTGTTTGTACATTAATATTGGCGTTCAGATCTGACAAGGATGAATTAAGTTCTAATTACAATTTTATATGCATTTTCAAGTAAAACAAAGTTCAAGGCACATTATATAAAATACTATCCCTTAGGTAAATGTGACAAGGTTGTACTGTACTGTATATTTTCGTTTTCGGGTGTGAACTTTATAATAATGATTACAAAACGCTGACGACGTGCCTGTAAGTATTTATCAAATTATATCCAATAGAGAGGTTACATCTAACACATGAAGTGCAGATTTGACATTCTGAGATAGGGGGCTTCCATATAAAATGTATTATATACAAGGGAAACTGAATAAATACCTGTATTAAAGTCGTCGATTCTTGAGGTTTCATGATCTTTGGGACTATTTGGTGTAAAATCATACCTGACAAGCCTAAAATTTTTATTATACCATACCTGGAAATCAATAGTAAGAAGGTAATTTTAAAATAAAGACAACAATCATAAATTTCGAATTATTGAATCTCCCAGATTTTCTCAAACTTTTATCTCACAGACACTTTACAATAGAGTTTGTACAGCTGAAAATCACACACACACACACAAAAAAAACCACACACACACACAAACACATACATACACACACCCTCAAACACACACACATGTATACACATACATACAATATAGATATAAAAATACATGGATATATATGACAAATTCATGAAGCACCAAATCATGTACTTTATCAATAAGTTATCATTTGTTGTTCTCTTTTTTCAATCTGAAATAAAATTCAGAGACAACGTCCTCACAAATGGTATTAGAACTTACATCTTCATCTTTTGTAGACTCAAGGGTAAAATCACCAAAGTAAGTATATGTTTCAGCCCGGTATTTAAAAGTATTTTTAAATTTTGGTAGGCGTCGAGGTTGGGAACGCCCTGGACATGTGACTCCCGCCGGGGTCTACAATATAACATTTTATAATGTTATAAATATATAATGAGATATAAGAATATACTGCGCCGTCCAGATACAATTTACAGTATTGATCATACATTTAAGAAATAACCTTAAAATGAACATTTACACACAAAAATCATTTCAGACATTATTTGGTAGTATGTCGACAGTATGGACGGCTTGGAAGGCACTCTTCATGTAATGCAGTGTTTGTGTAACATGTTCACATTATAACAGAATCAATGCAAGAGCTATACATGTATGTCTTTGAAATACACAAGGGTATGGATTCAATGATCGAATTTTTAGATTTAACTGTTATAAAACATCGGTTTATCACTGTTCGTCGTGGAAAGCATTTCATCATGTCGTAGATGGTCCTTTATATAATAAGTTTGGAAGTTTTTATTTTACGGATGTAATGAAAGCTAGAGTAAAGTACAAAACTAGACACCTCATATGTGGCCTAATACGAACCGTCTTAGTGATCATGACAGTTTTTCAATATACCATATGTTGAATGCCAATATTGGCTCAAATATACATACAATATACAATAAAATATATAAGGGAAAAATCATAAAACATCATGTAATTAATTATTGAAACAAAATTTTCAAATAACCCTTCAACTGTTATAAAGTACAATATAACAAAAGAATAAGCAATTGCTTCTCCAAATCTAATCAATGTCTAAGTTTGTATTATCTCTGGATTGATAAAAATAATAATAATAATAAAAAAAAAAATTATATTTATATATATATATATATATATATATATATATATATATATATATATATATATATATATATATATATATATATATATAATAAAATAAACAAACAAAAACAAAAGCAAACCCCCCCCCCCCCCAAAAAAAAACCCAACAAAAAACCAAAAGAAAAACAAAATAAGAACAAGAAACAAATAAACAAACAAATTAAAAAACAAACAAACAAAAAAATAACCCCCACTTGTTTTAATGTAAACTTTAATCATCAATACGCAAGTATTGGGTTTAGAATTACAATGTTAGAAATGACCTAAAGTATAAAATATCTTTTAAAAACAGTGACAAAAATTAATTAAGAAAATGACGAAAGGTGTATAAAATATGTGAAAATTAGTATTAAACGATTGCTTCCGAATGATACAAAAATGTTTACACTTCTAGAAACGTTTTTCTTTATCTGGAGCTCGTAAAAAAGTTCCCCACGGAGGGTTTGACTTAAGTGTTATTATACCCTTTTTCCTGATGTTATGTGGCTGTGACACTTTCTACACAGTGTTCACATTCATGTATATATACAGTGCTGAATTATACTGTTTCGTCTGTATGTCAGGACATTCACGGCGGGTGTGGCTAGCCAAACAGGAGACGCTCACTCCTCCCGGGCACCTGGTCTCACCTCTGAATTTCAGGGGTCCGTGATTGTCCAGCGTGGCACATTGTTGTTAGTGCCATAGTCATTTGACACCAGTTATTTTCGTATTTTACATGAACGTCACACTTATTCCCTTTGCAGTGTGGAGCTCGTAAAACCTTTATAAACTTGATTTTAACCTTCCTTTTATGAAAACGGAAAGGTCGTAATGTTTGCCATGTAATCTGGCAGTGTTTAGCCATAGTTGTGCTGGAGCTGAAGGTCCAGATATGAACCGGCGATATTTTTAATTTCTGGAGGATGAATTTAAAGGACCTTAACCTTACAAAAATAGTTTGGAAAGACCCCATGCTCGGGACTGTTAAACAATAATGTATTTAACAATATCTTACTCCCCTGTTTACAAATGTAAGCCATTAACTCATACGTGATCAACAAACACTCTTCTTATTTTCAGCAGATGATAAACTTCGTATGAGTTAAATGTGAGTAATTGAACTATTGTCAAAAGATTAATAATTAAATTCAACTTGGCCTTGCGTTGATATACTTTGCGAAAATTTCCGTCAAAGTCTTACAATAAAATTAACAGGACCATAGAAGAAGCATGAGGTGTTCGTTTTCCATACTTTGTAAATATGGGAATTAATCTTTTGCAAAAATTTATTAAGCTCTTATGCATAAATAGTCAAACGTTGCAGAAAAAGGTAATCATGTAAAATGGAATGCAAGGGAGTATCTAGTATTTGCACACACACATTTTCACATGAATTACCTAAATTTACGTTTATGATACAATATGTCACAATTGACGTATTTTATTGGCCAATCTGGCGCTGTTTTATATAATATTTGTTTTGTCGTGTTCGATATACCTGTTTTGAAAACGTTGAAGCAAATGTTGCAAATAAAATGAGTTCAAACCTCTCATCTCCCCTTTTCAAACCATCAGCATGTTGCGCAATGATTTGAATGTTATATTTTATCAAAAAGTACTATTATTCCTAATTTGAAATTCAGCTTTTGCTATTACATGTATACTAAACAGGATATAAGATATCCGACAAGATACCTCGCAACAGAAGTTTTATAAGCCTTCAAATGTATTTTGTGTTCACATACTCAATTTAAAATCATTTCACTTTATTTTCATTCAGTTTTTAAAGGTTACATAAAGAATCAGGGCCTTAAAACATAGCAAAACCCATTCCACTTGTATTGAAAACATTTTCAGTTGTATTATACTATGTATTATTCAAACTACTAATAATATATAAGAATATACAAATATTATACTCTCTCAATAGAATTTAATAATTCTAGAATACAACTTAGGGGGTATGGTTTCCTCCTGTAGCTTCACACAAAAATGAATCTATATCTTGAAAGTCAGTTAAGAGTTTTGTATGGGAAAAAAGGAATAAAACGAAAAATTGATTTCAATATCGTTAACCTATTATCATTTCGTAATCATGTGTAGAGTTAGATGAACGACAATTAGAAAATCACAATAGTCAAAAAGCATCCGTTTGTAAGGCATTAATCCATCGCACAAATTTATAATGTATTTACCACTTAATGTATCTGCTATCAGAGTTGGCGGGTTTACGAGGTATAAATGAAAACCTATGGTGGAATAGAGGCCATATAGACGTATATGTGTCGCAATAAGTAAACAGCAGTATCATAATGCATCGAAATAAACTGCTCTTCTGACATATCTAAGTAATAAATATCATGGTTATATGTATACATTTACGGAACTTTTCAGAGTGGGTTGTATTTGTACACCTACATAACACATGTGTTCCAGGATTATATTGAATGACATTTTTCAATGCACGCGTACATGTAAAGCGTGTATATAAAGATGAATATGAATCCATATCTCAGTCTTTCTACATTTGACTTTAACTGAAAGAAGTTCTATTATGGACACGAAAATGCTAAAGCAGTTTTTAAGTCACCTACATGTATCTGAGTTTGAAGCTGAAAAGATTAAATAATAAGATGTGTTTGTGAACCCCTATGCCCCAGCGGCAACAAAGTCCAAAACAGTTATGTTTAGCTTCAAGGTCACAATGAAAGTCACAAGGTCATTGACCTTAGTGTCATTTGAAAGAACTTTATTAGTTGATTATACATGCTAAATATGAGGTTTATATCTCTCACTATTAAAATGTTATGGCGAAGGTGAAAGATTTTAGAGCCATAGACAGACAGGCCAAAACCTAGATGCCCCTAAATTTCATTCCTGGAGCATAACACGAATATTCAAGAAATGGTAAGTTTTCCTAAGTATTCTGCAAATTTAGTAAGACTGTCCAGGGTTCTTTTCACAATTGTCACACGTGGCTGCCCTTTTGAGTCTTTGTGAAGGCATTCCTTAGGCCCGCCTCACCTTTTCGTGAATAAATCTTCTGAAGATGTTTAAAACATAACTCCGATCCTGCTATATATTTTGCTGTTGAAATTTTCATTACACCAAAACCAATAGGGGGAAGAAGTGAAGAAATTTTTGCTTTTTGTTGGCTAATGACAATCTGGTTCAGAACTGCTATGGGGAAAAATTCAACAGTTCCTGGGGATCTTTGGCATGAAACACCAACTGCCCAAGCGACTTTACGTCTTCAAATGTATTATAAGCATTATAGAATACATTCTGAATGTTATGAAGCAGTTCTCTTGCTTGTAAGTTGGTTGTCCTGGGAAAACTTCCCTATAGAATCACAAGTTGTCAACAAAGCCGATGACAACATTGCAAAATTTAGTGACACTGCCTATGCAATGATGACAAATTTGACAGAAGGACTCCAAACTCCACTGTACGTCGTCCCTCTTTCTAACCATCTCTGTCGGCATACTTCCACAAACCGACTAATATTATTAAAAGGCGGGCAGTCGTCAACATCACAAGGATCGTTCGAACATAAATGTCCAGATCCATACATTGTAATTGAGATCAATTTCAATATAGAATTTCCGTATACAAGTCTTCTGTTTTGGTTTATATTCCGAATTATAGCTTCCGCGTTCGTCTCTGACCATTGACGCGGTCATGTTTGTTTACAACACGAAAGATAACTTGCATTAAATTCCGAGAAGTGACGAAGTCGTACGAAGTATTTATACACCTAGAACTTTCATCAAATATTGCAAGAAAAAAAAAAAGAAAAGCATATTTAGCTAAACTAAATATAGTTATAATAAATGAAAAACAATTCAAAAATAGTTAATCAAATGTCACTGCCGCTATCAACAATGTACCAAAGTGGGCTTCCTTTGAAGTGAATTCAGGTGCCCGATAGTAATGCCTTAATATGTACATGACACACATATTAATATACCTGTGGATAACAACTTTTTAAAGAGTGTAAAAATGAAACAACCAGAGACAAAGAAATCACTGACGAATACATAAATACAAGGATGTCACAAAACAATTTGAGTAATTAAAAACTGCTGTATTGACTCATGATTCCATGGAGGACTGTAAAATGAAGTGAAAATGTTACTACATAGGTCTGGTAAACGCGTATTCTCGTCCTCTTCCCACATCATTGTATATATGAATGAATCACTGTATGTGTACTGTATTACGGTTAAAGATACTTATGAAAATTGAGAGAGAGAGAGAGAGAGAGAGAGAGAGAGAGAGAGAGAGAGAGAGAGAGAGAGAGAGAGAGAGAGAGAGAGAGAGAGAGTTTATTTCCGACCAAAGTCATAACGATATCTTGTTTAAGTATCTCGTACATCTAATTATTCATTCAAAGTTATCCATCTAATATAATTCTTTACAAAACTGATATCTCACTAGACTTTGTTTGACACACTAGGAACCAAATCCTTGGCAGATCCAGGAAATAGAACAGTACTTGTAAGGGACATTGCGTATTTCATTCTTGCTAAATTTTATAAATATTCATTAACTTGTTCTGAAGATATTCTTCATTTACAAGTGTGAAACAAACAAACAACAAAAACAAAAAAAAAAAAAAACAAAAAAAAAAAAAAAAACAAAAACAAAAAACGGGTAAACAATTTGGGTTGTAAATAATACCCTATAAGTTTTGCCAGTTTTATAGGTGTATCAACAAATCAGTTGAAATTGAGAGAGGATGAATACAAGGAACTGGAAGTCTGAGTGTTTCTATTAATTTATTTATCATGAGCTTCGTGAACGTCATCTGGTTGTATCCCAAATCTAATCAATATTCGTGAAGTGGCTGTACACATGTTACTATTGACCTTTCTAGGAATCCAATCACGTGGTTAATTTATCATATTCATAAAGCAATCATCCAGAGAGTAATTACTCAGTCAATCAAATGCAAATCAATCTACATGTTATAAGGTAAGGTTTTTATCATTAAAAAAAAAAAGTAATCGTTTTTCTAATATCAACAAAGAAACTGGCAATTTCCTTTTATTAATTATGGTAAATGATGGAAATCACGCTGTGTTGGAGTATAGATGTGTTGGCTTAAAAATGTATTGCTCGACTTTCTAAATGAAATCTAATTTCCCAACTGGGCATCAAAATCAGATAAAATAGGCTTTTCCCTCGTCTGTTAAAATTCTCATTAACTCCTAAAATCTGTGGGGGCAGGCGTGGTGTAGTGGTTAAGCGCTTGGATTGCGGCGCCGACGATCCGGGTTCGATTCCCGGGTTGCGCCACTATGTTAAAGAGGTTGGTAACCTCCTGCTTCCATGTCGTGATATAACTGAAATATTGTTGAAACCGACGTAAAACACCAATCAACCAACCAACCAACCAAATTAAAATCTGTGTGGATCATAAATATTCGTGAATGCATGGAATATTGGATCAATATACAATTCCGTCAGATGTAAAGAAATGTAATATTCAGTAATAACTTAAAAAATAGTAATAAAAGTATAAACAATCATCAAAAGTATACAAAATAACAAGATAACGTTATACTGCTATGGTTAAAAAAGTCTATTTCATGGATAGTGTGTACCTTACATATCATTTTATTTCTTACTATTTCTTGGGTAAGGGAATAACACGGAATCCTACATTTCATAAAACCAAGCCTTGTAAAAGGATGATCTCATTCATTACTCTCCTTATTTTCATAAACAAAACATTTCCTATATTGAAAGTTCCGCTCAGTCTCTAACATTATACTCATATTATTAAAACCCGGACATGTTATTACTTGTCGACAGAGGGAGCTTCGTCTGTCATGAAACTGCGTCTAATATAATTTTTGTAGTATATTTCTGGATTTCGTAATCTGGTTGGTTTTTTTTTTTTTTTTTTTTTTTTTGTTTTTTTTTTTTTGTTTTTTTTTTTTTTTTTTTTTTTTTTTTTTTTTTTTGTTTTTTTTTTTGTTTTGTTTTTTCTTTTTTTTTTTTATTTTTGTTTGCTTTGGTTTCTAATACCATTTTACAAAATGTAAAATTTACTGTAAATCTGATATTTATTTGACTCTTCGGTAGATGTTGTACGTTCTATAGAGTGTTATACAGCAACTTTTAAAAATCATCGAATCACATGTCGTCATACTGGTCATCGTAAATGTGAAGAAAATGTCTTCTGAGAATAGAAAGATGATGTTTGTTTCAAGTTGTCAATGAAGATAAATGACTAATCAGCATGCATGATGTGCGGAGTCTACATTTGAATAACCAATCGCTTGTTGTCTAAGACGGTTAGAATTTATTTTGACGTTTTTATATGATTACGACTGGACCCTTTCTTCTATGCTTCGCTGTGCCCAGTCTTATTCATCATGATGGAACGTCAAAATAACTCATAACTTATATTTGGCCTTTCTATTATTATTATTATTATTACTTTTATCATTATTATTATTATTATTATTATTATTATTATTATTATTATTATTATTATTATTATTATTATTACTTTAATTATTATTATTATTATTATTATTATTATTATTATTATTATTATTATTATTATTATTATCATCATTATCATCATCATCATCATCATTATTTTTATTATCATTATTATTATTATTATTATTATTATTATTATTATTATTATTATTATTATTATTTTTATTATTATTATTATTACTATTATTTTCATCATGATGATCATCATGATCATCATCATTATCATCATCATAATTATCCTTAAATGCAATGATACTCATTACTTTTACTTCTAGAATGTTGTCCAGTTTTATTTTGTTCGCAGGATTGTTGTTGTTGATGATGATGATGATGATAATGATGGTAATGATGATGATGATGATGATAATAATGATGGTGAAGATGATTATCATTGCTGTTGTTAATTTTAGAATTATTGTTGTTGTTTTTGCTGTTATATCTTTATTCCAGATGAAGCTTATATTTGTTATAATGCTTTTACCAGTCGCGGTGTCAACAGACGGAAATTGTAAGGATATATTGACAGGTTTCTTGTCTGGCCAGTCGTACACCTCGCCTCTTACTCGCGAACTTGATGTCTTGAAGAAAAAAATGCGGACTATGAGCAATGTCATCTCAAACATGCAAAATAAAATCTCAACATTAAAGGGTTATGTGGATCAGAAAATATCCCATAGAAACGGTACATAAGTTTTAATATTGACTCAAATCCATATGAGATACCAAATAAATATATGACTTTTAATATAGTTCTCATCTTCATACAAGTATTTATTAGTTTCTTACATACTAATTTTTATAGAGAGTCAGAACTTATAAAATGTCATTCTCATAATGAAGAACACATATGTATATATGCTATTTCATAACTTAAAAATGATCAATATTTTGCACAGAAATTACTCGTTTATTTCAATTAGTTAGGACCAACGAAATCAATGGGAAGAGTACACTACTCCATGTAAAATCATAACATTACAAGTTTTTTCTCTGTCCGTGAATGCCTTATTTTTCGGTTTCGGAAGTATTCGAGAATCATAAATCTGTCCTCAATACGTTTGGTATTGACACACATAAATTAAATTTAGAACTTCCATATTTGCACTGCATTCCAAAAATGCACAACAATAGATAGATATTGCAAAATAGTATATTCCAGAAGTGGAATTAATCAAATGTGGATCCTTAAAAATTCAAAAGAGTTCTTGGAACATCTAAAATCAAAAAGTTTTGCTAAAATTCACTCCATTAAATCTTTTGACTATTCGACTCTTCACACAACGATCTCTCATCAGAAATTTAAAGACAGATTAGCGGAAATTATTCAAAATGAATTTACTAGAAAAAACGGAAGCCGCAAATTCAAATATAAATTAATAGACCATGATAAAACTTACTTTGTTAGGGAAAATTCTTATTCCCAAAATAAATACACTGAAACAGCTGTCATCCAGATGTTGAACTTTCTTATCGATAACATTTTTGTGGTGTTTGGAGGAAAGGTTTTTCAACAAACTGTCTGCATTCCAATGGGCACTAACTGTGCTCCGCTTCCTTTTACTCATACGAAGCTGAATTCATTCAGTCTTTGATTTTGTAAGGAAAAAAACAATTGGCTTTTTGGCTTCAATTTTACTTACAGATATATAGATGACTTGTTTTCAATTAATAATCTTTCATTCGCGGATTACCTTAACATCAACTATCCAAGTGAACTGGAGGTCAAAGAAACCACAGAAAATAGTAATTCTACTTCGTATTTAGATATTATGTTGTCTTCCGACATTAATGGTCAATTGAACACCTCATTCTATGACAAACGGGACGATTTCAATTTCGCTATCACAAACTTACCTTTCATAAGTAGCAACATTCCATTATCGCCCGCATACGGCGGATTCATATCTAAGTTAATACGTTATTCCAGAGCATGTTCAAATTACAATGCCTTTATTCTGAGGGCTAGGCGACTTTCAGATAAGCTACTCAACCAGGGTTATATATGTGCTAGACTAGCAACGTCACTGAGGAAGTTCTATAGTCGTTACGAGACTCTTATTACTCCATATGATATCTCGTTATCCAGACTTTTAAATGATATTCTGGACTGAGACTGATTCCGATCATTTTACACTGATTTGACTTCTCCATATATAAATACATATTGAATTTACACGATATGACTCTTTCTACTGGGTAAATGTGACAGGTGTTGCTAGCAAGCAGGAGATGCTCACTCTCCCCGAGCACCTGATCTCACTCTATCACAAGGGTTCACATACGCTCTTCAAGTAGACATATTTTGTTATTTTCCACTTGTTTTTCATTTTCACTGATATTGTTTGTCCTCTGGTTTCATAATTTTTGGACTTCGATTTTGTTTGGATTTATCCATCATCTTTATATCGTAATAATTTGAATTGTCATACTTAAAAATAGGTTTCACAAAGTCTGAAAACGTTGTTGCATTGTAATTTTGAATAAGTAATATATTTAAAATTGCATTTATTAGGTAAAAGTGTCATGTATACAAGATGGGGAAGGAAGACATGTCCAAGTAGCGCTCAACTAGTGTATTCAGGTATCCTGATTTTCTTAATTTACTAAATCTAATCTCTTATAATTCTTATATTTGTGACATAGGCTTTTCCAAAATTCGTTTTACAACATTGAAAAGTTTAAGCAGACACATACATATGGCGGATTCAACCCCCCTCCCCCAATAAATTAAAAAAAAATCCTCGAAATTTTTGATCATCTTTATTTACAACACAAACGATAACTTGCATTAAAAAGTCCGATTCTGAAAAGTGCTGAAATCGTACGAAGTTTTTATATAAGTAGCGCCTTAATCAAACACCCACAGAAAAAAGGAAAGAGTATTCAGCTACACTAAATATAGAAGAACAATTCAAAAGTATCTAATTAAAGAAACCAACGAGGGAGAGTGTGTGTGTATGTGTGTGTGTGTGTGTGTGTGTGTGTGTGAGAGAGAGAGAGAGAGAGAGAGAGAGAGAGAGAGAGAGAGAGAGAGAGAGAGAGAGAGAGAGAGAGGATGAAACAGAAGAAGGGTAGATAACAGAGAAAAGGTTAGGGTGAGCGTGTATACTCTGTAATTGTTACAGAAAAGATGATTATGAATCGGATAATATTCCATTATCTCGACTTCTCCGAACCGATTGGCTAGATTTAAAGTTGATTTACCTAAAACTCTCCCGCTTTCCTGATGTCATGAAAATCGAAATATATTTCTGAATTTGCGATGCAACTAAGTTAGATTTATTAGAAAATCTGACTCAGATGTATGATAAGATAAATCCTTTGTAAAAACAGAAACACAGCGTTTGAAAAAGACGTGAAAGACATCACAACATTTTTCAATAGAATGTCGACCGCGATACAGACTTAGGATCGTGAAATTACGAGATATTTATGCGCTTTTGTAATTTAGGATATGAGAAGCTCAATATGAAAAGTTGTGTTTTAAATAAATATTATACAATCATATAGGCAATACAGTAATCGGTGCAAAACTTCACATTTGTATTTAATGTTATAATATTGGAAACGAATCAGAGGACACCTGAAATGGTTTTTAACCAGTGCACGTATGTAAACTTCGCCATGAAAAAATAAAACTAGATCACTCATTCCAAGAGAAACAAATACAGTTAGATGCAGTCCCAACCTTACATAAAGTGCACTTCAATTTAACTTTATGACTGCTTTTCAAGTTTACTTGGCGACAACAGAGTAAACTTGGAATCAAGTTTAGTACTAAACTTGATTCCAAGTTAAAATTAAGTGCACTTCAATTTTAGTTTACTTTCTATATAAATGTAGATTTACTATATTTTTCTATTAAAACAGTTTTTTTTATATAAAATATGCAATTGTACATAATAAGACAATTATTTCTATCGTGTTATACGAAACTGTATAATTGTAATAAATAAACGTGAAAAGTAAACTTGGTGTCACGTGATAGCAAACTTGAAGATGGAATTACTTTAAAGTAAACTTGATATCAAGTGCACTTGACTAAACTTTATGACTGGTATTCAGGACCAAAAACTAAACTTGAAGTGCACTTGCCAAATGCACTTGAATGTAAGGTTAGGACTGCACCCAACTGTACAAACAAAAACAGACAGTGAACATAATTGTCATTCTTCGCGTAAACGTGACCATGTGTGTTTACATAACTACGTAGTAGATAGGAGTCTAATTTACGTACACCAATGGACGATTTGTTGAGCGGGCCCTAGTCCCCTTGCGTCATTTTCACTTAATTCTCAAAGCTTCATCTACCCCAATACAGATACATATATCTACATCTACATTTTTTTTCAAATTAAGGCTACACTGGAGGTTCCCACTACAGCCATAAAGGTGGTGCAGCTGAATATGTGTGCCTACCTAGGGATCCACAATGGGGCATTCATGTAGATGGACATGAAGGAAACAATGCCTACATGTATGGAACAGAATATCAATGGGACACAGTGAAAGATAGTCGTAAACGACTGCATGACCACGACGTACCATGTGCTGTGTGTTGGAAGAAGGGACCGTCTGTCGTTCATTTGATACCAGGTAAACAATAGCCATATGCATGTACCTGGTTATTGGTTGTTAAATAGGAGGAATAAATATATCTCAAGACCCTTTTAGATAAATCGGAAATTACAGAACAGATAATAAACTATGACCAAACCATGTTTAGCTATATGTGTTTGATTCTAAATAAATGTGCACACTCGTTGAGAGGTATCTACTTGTTGTAATGCAAAGATATTTAGAACTATGCAACGACCCCATCAACGCAGTGAGAACTTCTTATGTCTTGTCACTGAATCTCATTTTGACTGCTTCATCTCGATACAAGAGATCAATGTGTTACCTGCGGGACACGGGGTCCTTCCAATTATATAAAGAGCAACGCCACTAACTACGCTAAACTAAACTTAGCACACAAAGTAAAAATGTTTCATGAGTGTATACAAACATCTAGTTTGAACTATCTTATGTAGAATGTATAAAATGTAAATGACCCTAATGCATATACGAAGTGTAAATTATGTATCATACGACTGTCATGGGTTCCCTCAAAATGATTTCCTTTTTTATGAAACTGAACATTTTGTTCAATAAATGGTTTTGACAAATTTTGAAAACCTGCAATTCAAATACTTTTTCTCTTCTCTATTTTAAATTAATAGCATACTACCATGAGTTTAGTTTACAATTTGATACAAAGACACTTGTTTGTCACCTGCAGTGGATTCCCTTTTGTTCGTCGTCCTCATCAAGTTTTAGTTTGAATCATTTATTGTAGACAAGTTATCTATTTCCAACACCTCATACTTTTTGGTACTGCCGAAGCTGTTCACACCTTCCGAAACATGTATGATCGTTCGTAATTAAGATAATTTGAATGCTGCACCCAAAAGCATGAAAAATACAAAGTACAACCGAAATGTAATCACTTTGTGTCGACTTCACGGATGGTCCAATTTGCATATTGTACCTCGATGTCAACGGCATAATGAATTCGGAAAGAAGGGATAAATACATCCCACTCAGGAAGTCCATATATACACTAGGTACTGATTTATATAAAGTGCATTGTTATTGAGATACGTGTAAAACTATTTGGTGTCTTTTAATGTCACTCTGAGTATAAAACATTATTTTAACTACACACACACACACATATATTTATATAAGTCGTATTTTGCGCTAAAGTGCTTGACATTCGACGAAAGTATGTCATTCTGGATAAACGTTACCTTGTCATGGGATATATATATATATATATATATATATATATATATATATATATATATATATATATATATATATATATATATATATATATATATATATATATATATATATATATATATATATATATATATATATATATATATATATATATATATATATATATATATATATATATATATATATATATATATATATATATATATATATATATATATATATATATATATATATATATATATATATATATATATATATATATATATATATATATATATATATATATATATATATATATATATATATATATATATATATATATATATATATATATATATATATATATATATATATATATATATATATATATATATATATATAGAATAAGTGTCTTATTTTGTGTTTTCATGCAGGAATAAAGTACAAAGGCTGATGCATTTATTATATAATACATAAAATAAAATAAAATAAGACACTTATTCTATATATATGCGCTTTTAAAGCCAAAATATCATACTGGAAACTTCCATTTCCTATTTTTAAACTGCATCGGTAAAACATTCCGGAGGGAAGTTTTTTTTTTTTTTTTTTTTTTTTATTACATTTATTGATATTCAGGCATACAATACATGTACATGACATATAATGCTATAGTTTAACACTGAATATCTTTAAGATAAAAGGACATCACAGCAACGACAACATATGACACACTCACTCACACTTCCATACATAGACTAAGATGCTAATGGATGCTATGTAAAAATAAGAAAAAATATAACAGTAGGACAAAATGTACCCTCTATTTACTTTATAAAAAGTATAATATCCTAAACAGACCTGAACTTTGGATACCCTAGTATAATATGTAATGTGTGCATTGCAACCAAAGAAAAAACTCAAGTCGAAACATTTTCCACTACTGTACACGCAAAAATTGGGACAAACAAACATGTCAAGAATACATACATTTTATTTATAAGCCACATACGTCCCGGCCATTTGTAATTATTCATGGATATGGGATAAATAAGGGATGGGATGGACAGATAGACATGTCAAACACCATAGGTATTTTGTACACTATAATATTACAGACAGACATGTCAAACACCATAGGTATATTGTACACTATAATATTACAGACAGACATGTCAAACAGCATAGGTATATTGTACACTATAATATTACAGACAGACATGTCAAACACCATAGGTATATTGTACACTATAATATTACAGACAGACATGTCAAACAACATAGGTATATTGTACACTATAATATCACATACAGACATGCCAAACACCATAGGTATATTGTACACTATAATATTACAGACAGACATGTCAAACAACATAGGTATATTGTACACTATAATATTACATACAGACATGCCAAACACCATAGGTATATTGTACACTATAATATTACAGACAGACATGTCAAACACCAAAGGTATATTGCACAGTATAATATTACATACAGACATGTCAGACACCATAGGTATATTGTGCACTATAATATTACAGACAGACATGTCAAACACCATAGGTATATTGTACACTATAATATTACACTTGACATACATGTCCAGTATTGATTAAAGTTATCCAACATGCAATATGTGGCGGATGGACATGACCCTACAACATTGTCCCTATCTAATCCTCAATTTCTTCACCATTGAAAGTGAGCCCACGACATCTAGTTCTCATGAGCTCACCCTCAACGATAAAAAAATGAAAGCCAGACATAGACGCTATATATGTATATGTAAACATTACACGATGCACACATTACGTTATTAAAAATCAAATCATAAACTATCTAATTTTATTTTTAACAAATTCCACCTCTTATCAAATTGATCTTCCATACCTTTCATCCTATACATTTACCTCTCTGTCTTATAGTATGATAGTAAAGAGAATTTTGCTTCTTCAATTTCAACTTGTCTATTCAAAAATCTTTTCCTATAAATATACAGTTTTATTAAAGTAATACATACATTTATTATGATAAATATTTTGTGACGCTTAAGGAATAATACATCATGTAATGACAATGTAATATTTACCTCATTATTATCGTTCATCCAGTTCTCTATATCATTCCATAATCTTTTAATAATATTACACTCATAAAATAAATGTGTCACAGTTTCTATTTCATTTTCACAAAAGGGAGGGGAGTTATAAGTTGAAACAAACAGCCGGTATCCCATGACAAGGTAACGTTTATCCAGAATGACATACTTTCGTAGAATATCAAGCACTTTGGCGCAAAATAAGACTTTAATGACGTCACGCAAGGTTGGAAATGTCGAACCTTTCATTGTGACGTCTAAGCTTAACATTTAAAAGTCTGCCAAACATCGCTTTCTATGTTGAAAAGTGGGCCACATATGGGGCGTTGTGACGTTACCGATCAATGTACTTTACACAGAAATAAAATACATAGGGCTTGAAAGCTCTATCGCAGGCAATTACAGCGGTTTTGCATATAAATTTATCAATTATAAAATCATTATAAGTTCATGCTACTTGTTTTATTACTTTACTTTCAAGATGTTAATGACTTTTAATGATCATAATAGTGACTACGTAATAAGATTTTAGAAACAGTTGACATAAATGTGCAAAATGAAGTATGGGTCACATCTTAACTAAACGTTTCAACAAAGATTATTTTAAGATGTTAGAGAAAGCCATGATTTGTTCTTTTATGTAAGAGTAAATATGGAATGTTGAGGAATGCTTTTTGTTTCAATGCAAAAAGAAGTAAAAATACGAAGGAGTATCAAAGGGTAAAACCATGTCTCATAATCGATGGAACCAAAGGACAGCATTGTGTATAGTGTCATTCAGACAAATGCGAACCCCAATAAAATCGAGGTAAGACCAAGTGCGTGGGAGGAGTAAGCATCCCCTGACTGCATACAACACCCGTCGTAAAAGTCCTGCAACAACTTTTCAAGTCGTAGAAGTAAATATATAAATATACAAATATCAACACATGAAGGAGATGATTTATTGACTTTACTAAAGTACCAATATATAAGTATCAATATCGTTTTATTTTCATTTCAGCGCGTACTCAATGCTACAAAGGATGGAGTACTGAATACCAGGGATATCTCATGGCCGGGTATTATAATCATGCATCTGCCACGCAGTACGTTTGTGTTGATAGAAACCCAGAAAGTTTGCACGCTGGACACTTGAACCATAATGGGCGTCTAATGTACAAGGTAGAGGCTGCCTGTGGTTCACTACAATGTCCACCATACGTAAAAGGAAGAGAGCTCACGTGCGTTGTCTGTTCACGATGAAAAAATGTGAAAATATATGTATTGAAAAGAAAATAAAGACAACTATCATTGTTTTGCAGTTTCTCTGTACGACGCATGCCGTTATAGACAGAAGGGATTGTGCTAATATTTTAATTAAATGTGTGGGACAAAACAATTAAGCGAAATTTTCTTGTATATATATGTATATATATATATATATATATATATATATATATATATATATATATATATATATATATGTGTGTGTGTGTGTGTGTGTGTGTGTGTGTGTGTGTGTGTGTGTGTGTGTGTAAGATTACCATATTTTTATGCCATTTTACATGAAATCACATGTAATTACTCTGAACACATTTGCTATTCTTTTATATTTTATTAAAACGTAGATAAGTTGTTCACCTACGAATTACCTCTCTCTATGACAAACGTGAAAATTTCACAGCTTATAAGCTATGCCGAGGAATCGCCTAAATACGAAAATTTCGTCCTGAGAGCGAAGCTTCTTGTCACGAACTTACTCTCACAGGAATATAATGAGGAACGTTTGAAATTGTCACTGAAGAAGTTCTATGGTCGATATAGGGATCTGGTGCAATTTCAGACCCCTGTTTCCGAAATGTTAACCGATATTTTGGAATCTGACAATACAAAATAACCATGTGAAATTGTTCACAATACTTGATTTGACATAATATGTATATATACAGTCATTTGTTCACGTGAGTTTCCGACGCTGGAATTTTAGTTAAACAACAGTACATACCGTAGGATATTTGACTTCATGTTCTTGTCTCATTCATATGTATATTTATGTAATTATTTCCTCGACTTGAGAAGTTGTTTGTGCAGGACTTTGCAACGGTGTTGTAAACAAGCAGGGGACACTTACTCTTTCTTGGCACTTGGTCTCACCTCAATTTTATTGGGGTTCGCATTTGTCTGAATATGACACTATATACAATATTGTTCTTTTATTCCATGGACTATGAGATATGGTTTACCCTTCGGTACTTCTTCGTTTCTTACTTATGAAGGGTGTTAGGCTGTGATGAGAGGAAATCTATTTCCTTTGGCCTCCACACCCTCTCCATATCTTAATTCTCAATGCTATCACTGATTACACTGCATTCTTATTAAGAGGTCTATTAAATAGAATAATAAATAAATACATACATAAATACCATCTAAATGGTCCTCCGAAGGGAAGTGTCATAAAATAAAGAAAAAAATACTCAGTATTCACAATATTTCGGTCTCCTGACCTTCTTCCAGTGAATTTTATTGGTATGGTGCCTTATGTTATGTAATATTCATCAGATATCATAACCTCTCTCTCTCTCTCTCTCTCTCTCTCTCTATATATATATATATATATATATATATATATATATATATATATATATATATATATATATATATATATATATATATATATATATATATATATATATATATATATATATATATATATATATATATATATATATATATATATGAAATATGAAATATGATGGATATTACATAACTTAAGCCACCAATACCAATAAAATTCACTAAAAGAAGGTCAGGAGACCGAAATATTGTGAATACTGAGTTAATTGTTCTTTGTCATACATAAATAAATAAATACAATAAAATACATAAAAAATTATTATTATGATCCATCCAATGAAAGTTGTTAAACTAACAAAATAAACAGTAAAACAGAATCAATGAATTATGACATTTTAGTCATTAACAAAGTCTAGATATAGTATATCGAAATAAAAACCGAAGAAGTACCGACGGGTAAACTATATCTCATAGTCCATGGAATAAAGGGGACAATATCGTGTTAAGTGTCATATTCAGACAAATGCGAACCTCAATAAAAATCGAGGTGAATCCAGGTTGCCGGGAGGAGTAAGCGTCTTCTGGTTGCATGCAAAGTCCTGCAATAACCTTTCAAATCGAGGAGGTAAAGATATAGATATATACGCATGAACATACGAAGGAGACAGGAACACGAAGTTAAATTTCTTATTCAAGGCAAGAAATGCTGCTTCCATAAAATTCCGGTGTCGGAAACGCAGGTGAACAAATATTTGTATATACATATATACACGTATTGTGTCAAATCAAGTATAGTCAAAAAGTTAAGATGGTTATTTAGTATGGTCAGGTCCCAAAATATCGGTTAACGTTCTTGAAAGAGGAATCTGAAATTGCAATAGATCCCTATAACGACCATAGAACTTCCACAGTGACAATTTCAAACGTTCCTCAATATATCCTTGTGAGAGTAGTTTCGTGGCAAGAAGCCTCGCTCTCATGACGAACATTTCGTATTCAGAGGATGCCCTGGCATAGCGTATAAGTTGTGAAATGAAGACGCCATATGCGGGATAGGAAGGTATGTTGCTACTCAGAAAAGGGAAATTGGTAATAATGAAATCGTCACGTTCGTCATAGAGAGAGGTAACTCAGAAAAGGGAAGTTGGTAATAATGAAATTGAAATCGCCACGTTTGTCATATAGAGAAGTTACTAATGAACCATCGTCACCAATTGATAGCAGTACATTGAGGTATGAAGCAGAGGATGCGCTCTCTGTAGTATCGTTTATCTCGAGTTCCTTTGGATATATGATGTTGAGGTAATCCTCAAATACAGGGCTGTTAATCGACAAAACATCATCGATGTATCTGTATGTAAAGTTGAATCGAGATGCTAATTGTTTATTGCCTTTAAAAAGCAGAAACTGTATGAATTCTGCCTCGTAAGGGTATAAAAATGTCAGCCAAAAAAGGTGCGCATTTGGTACCAATAGGAATGCCAACAATCTGTTGGAACACTTTCCCACCAAATATCACAAAAATATTATCTATAAGAAATTGTAACATTCGGATAATCTCTTTTTCTGAGATCAGCCGAACAAAAAATAAGATGCGAATCTAAGCAAACATGCCGAAGGCATTCTGACGTAGCGAGCACTTTATGGTAACACGTAAATAACTCTGACTTTCTATACATTAGATCTTCAAAACATCGATGTGTTCTTTGCGAAACAGACACCTGCATGATGTACTCTGTGATAAAGCTGCGCAGTATTGACTATATCATGGATTGATAAAATCGTGATCTAAGCTACATTAATAAACTTAAGTTATCTCCCATAAACTAATACGTACCTCTCTATTTTTTTCACATCGTCACCGGTATAATGCTTTTAGATACAGATCTACATCATATAAAAGTTACATCGACCTCATTGCATTGTGGGTGTAAGATTTGCTGCCCTATCTCTAATCTTTAAACAAATTTTCAGAGAGTAAGGTTACATTAAACCTTCGTCTCTGTGCTCAAAATTTTGAAAAATGAAGAAACTAGAAACTGACGTTGATCAACCGATAAAATAAAATTTATTTCTGGATTCGTTCTACATTAAGAACATATGACGTCACGCAGCTTTGTAAGTATTGCCATGGACATATTTATCTATTTATATATTTATTTATTCATTTATGTCTATAATATTGCAAGCGACGCTTTTCTAAGGGCGGATTCAGGTTTCAGCCGGAGGCCTCCACGGTAGTGGTTCAAAGCATATGTACCCCGGAAGTAACAGGACTTTTTGTCCACCGATTACACTATCGAATGGCTTCACCATTCACCGTTAACACCGACCCCGTTTCGGCGTCTCCAGTTATTTGTAAACACCAGTGATAATAATGAGTAAATCTTCAGTATACTTAGTTTAAATAAGAAACAATCGTTGGTGTATTGTGATTTTAGTTATGGGCCATGATAAAACCTATTTTGTTAGGGAAAATTCTGATTCCAAATATAAATACACTGAAACAGGTATCATCCAGATGTTGAACTTTCTTATCAATAACATTTTTGTGGTGTTTGGAGGAAAGGTTTTTCAACAAATTGTCGGCATTCCAATGGGCACCAACTGTGCGCCGCGTCTGGCTGACATATTCCTTTACTCATACGAAGCTGAATTCATTCAGTTTTGCTTTCGCAAGGAAAGAAACAATTGGCTCTTGGCTTCAATTTCACTTACAGATATATAGATGACTTGCTTTCAAATAATAATCCTTCATTCGCGGATTACCTTAGCATCAATTATCCAAGTGAACTGGATGTCGAAGAAACCACAGAAAGTAGTATTTCTACTTTGTATTTAGATAGTATGTTGTCTTTCGACAATAATGGTCAATTGAACACCTCACTCTATGAGAAACGGGACGATTTCAATTTCGCTATCACAAACTTTCCTTTCTTACGTAGCAACATTCCATCATCGCCCGCATACGGCGTATTCATATCTCAGTTAATACGTTATTCCAGAGCATGTTCAAATTACAATGACTTTGTTCTGAGGGCTAGGCGACTTTCAGTTAAGCTGCTCAACCAGGGTTATATATGTGCTAGACTAGCAACGTCACTGAGGAAATTCTATGGTCGTAACGAGACTCTTATTACTCCATATGATATCTCGTTATCCAGACTTTTAAATGATATTCTGGACTGAGACCGATTCCGATCATTTTACACAGATTTGACACCTTCTATACTAGAAGGTTACCTACTTCGACTTCTCCATATATAAATACATATGGAATTTACACGAATTGACTTTTTCTACTGGGTATATGTGACGGGTGTTGCTAGCAAGCAGGAGATGTTCACTCTCCCCGGACACCCGATCTCTCCATCACAGGGGTTCACATGTACTCTTCAGGTAGACATATTTTGTTATTTTCCATTTCTTTTTCTTTTTCACTGATTTTGTATGTCCTCTGGTTTTATGATTTTTGGACTTGTGGTTTGGATTTATCCATCATCTTTACATTGTAAAGATGGGAAAGTGATTAGTTGTATAGAGGATATTGATTCTTTGGGTGATTTTATTCTGATTTCTTTAAGTAAAGAAAATGATTCAAATAAAGAAATGGATCAAAATAATTTTGAACGAGTTCAAAATTCCATCTATGTTTCTCAAAGAGTTACATTTTAATAGATATATTTTCTATCTGGGAATCATTGAATGTTATCAAATAATATTTGTGTAGTATTAATTCTCTCTAAAACATTATTAGCATGGATATAACAATGGAAGATAAATAGACAGTTGTACAAGGTTTCTGCATAGCAAGACTTTTAACCTTCAACTTTGCCTTTTCTGTTACCTCAGAGAATCCGAAATTCACCAGTCCATTAGACAAAATCTGGTAAAGATAGCGTTTGTTTGGTGAAATTTTATATGTAAAATTCAACAAAATAGAAAAATGCCTGGTGAGTTTTCAAAACATTCGTTAATGTTGTTTCCTATTTTTAACAAACTTATTGTTCGCATTTGTAGCGGTCTGTATGTATTGTTTGTACAAAATTTGGTATATGTTTATTCTTTGTATGTAGTCTGTATCTGTACAAATTTTTACATGTAAACTTATATCTTCATTACTATCTTATTTATTATTTGACGTGTTTTACTATCAACATCCTCTATGAAACTGGTGTAATTTTATAATAATTATACAAGGATTAAGGGTTTTTTCTGCAAGAATGACAAATAAATACATTTCCATTTATTTAAGTGGATGATGTGCTAATCGCTAACCTGATCAATTGAAAATTTTCTATTAATCATTTACTTCTTATTCGATGTGAAATGTTAATGAATGAGCATACTTTACATTAATAGAATAATTAGGAATACATGTGATCCATTGGCTTTTTCTTTTTTACCAAAATTCCCAATTTTAATTAAAACCTTTCAAAATGTTAAATATTTTCTTCATTGTTTTAATCTATAGACCCTATCACTATTACTAAGAATAGATATAGAAAATATATACATATATATTTTAATTTTGTGCACCAGATGCGCATTTCGACAACTTATGTCTCTTCAGTGATGCTCGTGGCCGAATGGTTGGAATTCTCATATTATATAAATATTTGAAGAGCAGTATTGAAACCAAAATGACCGAAAAAGTGAACCAAAGAATCAATCTAAGGACAGAGCTATGTATGAGGGAGATACGAGACTAATGTTTTGATTGGCAAGCGATAACATTTCCCGTAAATTATTGACGTAATAAGATAAAAATTGATTGTCTCTGACATCATTTTGCGGGAACAGTCCAAAACAACCAAATTTTCAGTCTTGTAGTCATAGTGAAATAGCCTATATTTTATATGTAAATAAGAATTACGAATCAAAGCAATAAAAAAAAAAAAAAAAAAAAAACCCCTAACTAAACAAACAAGACAACGAAACAAAAGAAAAATAACTGTTGGGAAAAATTGCCATATGTCCCTTACATTGAACATTGAAATGCAGTAATAAGTCGATCAGAATTACAATTAATTATTTAATATAGAATAATTGGCGCACTCAACACAGTCATTGCTACATCGAATGACCAGAGGTAACCGTCATAGTCACAGTTTATTGCGTTCTACAATAATTCCAACTCAACAAATACAGTTGGGTGCAGTCCTAACCTTACATTCAAGTGCACTTGACAAGTGCACTTTATGTTTAGTTTTTCGTCCTGAAAACCAGTCATAAAGTGTAGTCAAGTGCACTTGATATTAAGTTTACTTTAAAGACATTCCGTCTTCAAGTTTACTATCACGTGACACCAAGTTTACTTTTCACGTTTGTTTACTACAATTATCCAGTTTCGTATGACACGATAGAAATAATTGTCTTATTATGTACAATTGCATATTTTATATATATAAAAAATTGTTTTAACAGAAAAATATAGTAAATGTACATGTGTATAGGAAGTAAACTAAACTTGAAGTGCACTTGCAGTAAACTTGGAATCAAGTTTACTACTAAACTTGGAATCAAGTTTACTACTAAACTTGATTCCAAGTTTACTCTGTTGTCGCCAAGTAAACTTTAAAAGCAGTCATAAAGTTAACTTGAAGTGCACTTTATGTAAGGTTAGGACTGCACCCAACTGTATTCCTACAGAGGAAATTCCCTAGTCAGTTTATAATTGAGCAAATTTATCAATTCTAATAATATTTTAATGAATACTTCATATTAAAACAGAAATATAAGTACATATGCCTAGGAAAAGACATACAAAATGTAGAATTCAATTTACCATAACATTATTTCAGATAAGTCCGAAAAGTGTGATATGTATTAGTATTCATTAAGCAAACAGAAAGATTTATACTTTGAAAACTGTTCTTTCATTTACAATGTATATAAACGTATTCTGGTTTGAATGATAATTCACAACAATTCGCATTTACTGTGTTTTATACGTTTCGTCAGATTCCTCAAGCTTAGAGACCAATACCTTTGTACTTTGACTCAAAAACCAGTCTGAGGAGGATTAGGAGCTCAAAATGAAACCGCAATTCGGAAAGTTTGCATCTTCTTCTTGGCATTTGAAGAGGTTAGCCAGGGGCACCTGCTAGAAACTGGTGTCTTCAGTTTTCTCTTTTATAAATAATGCAATTATGTGGTGTCCTAGTGGTACAAACGAATACATACACCGTTAAAATACGTTTAAAACATCGTTTTCTATGACGCTAATCTTTTTGTAAAATGTATAAAGATAAGAACAATTTCATGACTTTACATTCTAAAATTCCTTTTACAACAGTATTTGTTTTTGTGTATTTGTTTACTTATTTATATATTAATTTGTATACTATGCCACTTATTCCCAATTTCCTAATCATTGATGCAACATTTCTATCTGCACGAATCATAATATCACAACCCTTGTGATTTTGTTTCTCAATGCGTCGCATTCATTAAAATATACTACTAAAATGTGTAATGCTTTTTCCATTATTAACTGATCAGTGTGCGTTTGTATATGTCGTGACATCTAAATAATTAGGAATGATAAAATGTTCTTATCTCCTTTAACAGTTTTCATGTAAAATAAACTAATCACACCGTCGAGGATTGTCTTTCCATTTTTCAGAGAAATAATTTGTCAAGGCTAATTACGCATGCACGTATTCAGATTTTTCAGTTTAATATTAAAGATATAGCGCGCAACACTACTAATGCATTGGGATTTTTTCACTATCGATTACATGCTTGTATCGCTCACAAATGTTTGGACAGTTTTTGTTGTAACTTTAATACATTAGTTTCGAAATACAAATCCTGACCGTCAATTTTCGGTTTTTATGTGTTCCGTCATTCGCCAGTTGAGGTAAAGGTTGGACACCCTGGTCCGTTACAGAAAATGATATCTCGGTAGTTGTTAATTATAACGAATATTTATATAAAACTACCAACGCTTATTTGTTAAGCATTGTCAAATGAAATATCCTATATGGTCATGGATTATATTTTTCCGATAATCTTTATATTAAAACCAACCAATGTTACGGGATCCGCTGTAGTGAATATTTAAAGGTGACCGGAAGAGATTCCAAAAATAAGATTTTATCTTTTCTACAAATGCGTTTAACAATAAAATATTGAAAAATATGTTTTTCATGTGAAAAAAATCTGGCTGGGGTACGTATACCCGGTCATGAAACATAGCTAATATTGAGAAGTTATCATGAGTTACCGTTCCTGAATTCGCTCTTCAGTTTATGTCATATGTGCTATCGCGTTTGTAAACAAAACAAGTCACATCGCACATTGCACGCGTATCGCATTTCTTTTGCAACCATGGAATATATTTCTGACGAAAGTGATTATGGTGAATTACCAGATGTAAATATATCTACATTATCCGTTCAACCATACATGTTTGAACCGCTGAAATCGCATTCAAATGAGGATGAAAGCAGTGAGAGTGAGTCGGAGGTGGAATTGTCCGACACCGACGATGATCGTGCTGTATTGCAGAAAGAGGAGACGATCGACGAAGTTCATGATGTTTCTGAATGGTAGGATCTTTTATTACTATTTATTTTGCACGCATTTTTTCACAGGTAATTTGAAATATGCAATAGAATGATTCTAAGAAACTAGTTACTTCATTCCGTGCATCCTTCATTGTGTTGTAATTTATACGGCGTCAGTAAATGAATCTGCACGTGTCTTTTAGTTTTACAAAGGGAAAAATGTCTCCCGAAAACTGACAATCGGTAATGATAAGTACAACTAAGACAATTATAATTGAATTTCAACAAAACAAATAAACATTTAATACCTTCTTTTTAAATTACAAAATTAATTTCATTCAATTAATTTAACAACAGTGTATGTATTAAGTCCCAGATGTAAAATATAAATTCCATTAATTTGTACAGGTGTTCGTGTGAAAACTGCATGACAATGACAACAAGGAGAGAGTCAAAGTGTTGTCGTGACACCAACATCGTCGATCAGAAGATTGAAGATGCAGGAATCAAATGCATAACTCAGCATGAAGGTTTTCAGGTTAACTGTCTAAACCATCATGTTCTGGAGGTATCTTATTACGAATTTGTGCAAGAGAATGGACCACCAGATCAATTTACTCATGAGTAAGTACAATGTACAGGTATTAACATGCTAATTTGATTTTATTATTCAATAATTTATACATCTATAAACAAATACATAAATGAATGTAATTTCTAAAAATCATTTCATTTCATATGTACATCAGTAATACATGTATACCGGTACATAAGATATACAAATATATTTAATCAGATAAAAACTTTGGGAGTTTAGTATTTTAAGTTATGAAATTAAGGTTTGAAATAATTAAATCATTAAAGGTTTTATTTTTTAACAGACTCTACAGATATTTAGCATATAGGAGATTTGCCAGGTGGATTTATCATGTACTTGGGAAAAAAAAAAATCGTAGAATTTTACCATCATGTGTCGTGAAAGCAATTAGAGACAAGTTTCCATCAGCACAATATTGTGGATTCAAGTATCCAGAATGAACATTAAAATTTTTAATTCTTATTGAAACGAGACATGTGGCTGGCTATAATTTCATCTTTTGGTCTTCGTGGAGTACTTTCGGATAGAGGAAGTGGTCTTGGTCTGTCGCCTCTTTTCCTTGCAGAGAATGCTCCCGAATAGCTCCTGTGTGATGCTCTTGTATGTAACAGCTCTCGAAATAGGTCATCTATATATCCTGTGAATGTTGAAACAATTGAAATGTTTTATACCATGTGACCAAAGAATTCATATTTATTATGAATTATTACTTGATGTATATATAAGATGTACATGTAGTAATGTTTTGTTTCTCCTTTCATACATGTATATGCAACTTTACGAATTATATCATACCAAATGTTGGCTTTGTTTTAACTTCTTTTGCCACACCTTCCCCCTTCCTTCCTTTGGGGTATGACACCTTGTACTTGGCTTTTCCTTCTGCTGTGAAAGCTTGTGCTCTTCTTGAGTTTTCATTGAAATGCAAGCCAGAAATGAAAAGCCTGTATGGAACAAAAATCAATTTACTTCGAAATTATGTAGTAGCCTATCAGTGAATACAGTTGTATACATGTGATAAATTTAAGGCTCAGACTAAATTTAAGATTGTTTCTCAGTCCCTTTGCATTTGCTTATGATGAAAGAGTTGTTGAGAGAGTGTTGTTTTAGCACAAATATAAAATAATACCTTGCTTCCATTTGAGCATGAAAATAGTGAATGGCTTTAGGAGCATAGAAACAGTTGATTCTGTGGAAGGATTCCAGGCTTGACATCCCTTTTTTTTACCAACTGCCTCAATTTTCTTGCATACCCCTGTTAAGAAACATTTTTATAGTTATTGCTTGCAGTTTACAATAAAAATCCAAATCATTTTGTTATTTTTTCCATCTTCCAACTCATCCCCAAAAAATACACACATTCATGTCTATGTCTTGTTACTGACCTTTTGCAACATGCCACACGTCGAACATGTGATTTATATCTTGATGCTGTTCTTTTAAGTATTTTTTCACCTGGCTATGACGGTCAGTTACCAATGAGGTTACAACAATATCTTGGGCCTTCAAGTAGGAGAGACACCTTCTTAGTCCCTCAAGCTCCATAGCATACGAATTTTTGACTTCATTGCTCTGTAATAGAAATTTAAAGTAGAATCAACTTTTTAAAAATAGCCATTATACAATGTATTTTATCACAATAAGATTGTGTTCGTACTGAGCATATTTATCAATAACTTTGTGGAATATGTAGGGGCGCATATCAAATTATTTGTCCTGAATGTTTTAATATACTATTGACCATTGGATAAAGCCTTTTTTTGACGAATTGAATGAAACTATGCAAACCTGTATAAGCTGTATATCTAATACAGTGTTGTTCCCCAGGTTCATTACACTATAGGATCCATACTTTGCGGTGTGACCTGGAGAACAACATCGTGCATCTCCTCCAAGCTTCACAGAACCATTATGGTTGTTTTTTATCTCCTCAATCATTGATGATTGTTTTGAGGTCCAAACTGAGGAGATAACGGGTACCAAGTAACCATACTGAATAGATGAGAAAGTCCTGTCACTAAAACACTGCACAGATATGTGATTTAATAAATTAAGTGTAGTTTGTAAACTAGCACCAGTAAACATAATTGCACCTGCTAAAAGTAAGTTCCCAAGTGGCATGGTACCGGACATATGTTGACTAAACCATTTCTTCTTCTTCTTACAGTTGCAGATTAAACTCACAATTAAACCTGTACCAACTACAGTTTTTGTAAAATTTCTTCTCTTTCCACAATAAACACAGTCTACATTCAGTAACTCATCTAGCTTTGACTCAAAAACTAAAAACTTCCTCTCTTTGTGTGGTTGCACGTTGCCAACAGAAACCTCACTTTGTAGTGTACAGACTTCATCATCACTGTCAACAGGTGTCCAATCCGGGTCATCTAAAATATTATCTTCAAAACTTTCATTAAGGTCTTCAGATGGACATCTCTCTTTCATTATCTCTTCTCTTCCTGAAGCAAGTGTTTGGGTGGCAACATTGACAGTTGATAATGGTATCACAGTTTGACAACTGAAGGTTTTATTCACCTGAAAATGTATACGATAAAGTTATTAGAGGATGAAGATATGATTGATAGACACAGTGGCGGATTCAGAGCCCCCTTTTGCCACATATTTTTGAAATCCTGGATCCGTAACTGAGACAAATTTACATTTCTTCTATGTTGGGGTAAATGATACTTATGTAGTACTACGATTATCAAACAAATTTTAATTTATTGCAAATTTTTATTATACCTACCACCAATCTTGTCTGACAAGACATATTATAACACACTGTTGCGTTGCTTTTCAAGATGGGATCTGAAAACATATTCTGTCTATCATCAGCCTCAGATTCCTCATCACTTGTAACATTCATGTTGGTTATATTACTTTCCTCGGGTTCCCTAGAAGAGCTCGGTCCAGGACCAACAGTATCACCAAATACTTGTGATAATGTCTATAAAATAAATAAGCACCAAATTCAAACTGAATTCATTGAACTGTGTTATACGAAATAGTAACTGAATTAGGCCTTGGTAAAATACAGTTGGAGTATTCAGGAGACATTTCACTGACGGGTGTTAAAATAAGAAATTAAGGCCATTAACAACCCCCCCTCCTAGATTCTTACCTTCGTCCGCTCCGACTTTCAACCCTCTCCGATTTTTTTTTATCTTGAAATTCATGATTAATTTATGAAAATTACACAAAACTAAATTCAGCGTCTTGCCGGATTTCGATTCCATAAGTCAAATGAAACTGTGAAATTGATTAATGGAATTATTTAGTGTTTGTCTGGTCTACTTTAGTTGTGTTCTATTCCTATAATAATTTGCCGGCCCCAATTTGTTCTAAGTTGGATGAGAATCTAGAAATTTTTTTTTTTAATTACAGCCTTAATTTCTTATTTTTACATTTATATAAAAGATCACGCACTAAATTCCAATGTTGTTCTCTTATATATCCCCATCTTCAGAAACTGTGAGAGCTATCTTCTGATGATACTATATACGGCAATCCCCCCCCCCCCTCCCACCCCACCCCCTTTTTTTATGTGCAGGAAGCAACAGTGTACATCGCCTGACATCAAAAGTGTAACTTACGCTTATTTATTTAACTTAAAATACCAATATTTAAGCAATGATTATTTTACATTTATATTTCCATGTGATAAAAATAATGTACATTACGTAAAGAAATTAAGAAAAAAAAATTCTATCGATCTCCAATTTGTTATCTTGCCTTTGGGAGAGAAGGGAATTGTTATATGTAAATATGATGAGAAGAATTGCTATTTGTACTGGTACTTTGTAATCTCTATCAATTATCAACAACATTTTTTCCCGATGGTATCAATTAATAGAGTACAGTAATTCATTGTTTGTCTAGTTAAGTATGATCAGTAAATACATTGTTGATAATTAATTACTACCTGTTGTGTACCATACGTAAAAAAGGTCGGGGTCTTACATGTATTATCAAATTTCTACTTGGTTAGGCTGAACGTATCTAGTAATATGATATCCGGCTATAGATAGTAATTTTGGACATATGTTATCTTTTTACTAGAATGTGCAGGTACAATAAAACTCCAACTTTGCTATTAAACATTGGCATAATGATACTTGATTATGGTGTCTATAATGTTTTAATCAAAATTCTCGCAAAACAAAATCAACAAACCGCGATAGAGATTTGCCGGGAGGTTGTCGAATTTAACACCCCCCCCCCACACACACACACACACACACACACACACTTCCACACACTGTTTTCTTTCCTCTTAATTCGCCACAAATTTTCTTTCAATAAATATTATATTTTATTTTAAATCATCATGATTTAAAAATTAACGTATGTTGATTTTAAATGCATACCTCAATTCTTTTTCGCTTCGCAATTGCTCCAGACTTCTGCCTTTGTTTCCTCTTCCCATCGTTCTTTTCTTCATTTTTGTTTAATTTTGGGTCCGAAAAATCAAATATTGTTGGTTCAGCATCTGGTTTAAGTCAAATTTTTTCAAAGTATGACCGATTGATGCCGCTAAAATTGGATTTACAACAAACTGATCGTTTGTAAAGTGTTTTGCGCACAGTCTTGACGTTTTTGATGGAGTAAAATCTTTTCTTTTAACACGAATTATCCATTTTTTTCTTCGTTTTTCATCTTTTGGAAACTCAAATAATCCAACCCCTTGTCCCGATTTAGTTTGACAATTATATGCGATACAATAAACCATTTCACGATCCACAGAGATTCTCAGAAAAATACTTACTTGGTATTAACATAGATTGCAGCCAGTGGCACAAATGACGTCATGGGCAAAGGGAGTGAAGCGATGTGAAAAATATGGCGGGAAGTATAGATCGTGTTTACAAACATGCAAAATTATAGGAAAATGACCAATTTTAATGGAAAAGTATATTTTTTCTTATTTCATACTTCATGATGTACTACAAAAATGAAAATTAACATGCTTTATGAAGAATCCCTTCTGGTCACCTTTAAACCGCCCCCAAAAAGATAAAGAAAGTTCACACATGAAACAAATAGTTCTCATGTTTATTTCTTAAATCTAGTTGACCATATACACATTGTTATCCTTCGTTATTTTCATGCATTTATTGATTTATTCGCGTTCAAACAAAGCGGGTCATTAACTTTACACAGAGACCAATGTAATCATTTCCCACCTTTGCCACCAGGAGCGCGTAAACTCCGAAAAGTGTCGGTCCGGATCGGTAATTCGAAACTCACGTATTGAACTGTGTCACTTCATTCCTATAATATGTAACGGATAAAGTTATTTCCACAGTGTTGACTTGTTTCTTTTTGCTGATTATGAAATCTTCCCTCTGGATTTTGTAATTGAACTTAAAGATCATAATTTACCTACTTTTTTCTTTTGTTTTGTTTTGTTTGTTTGTTTGTTTGTTGTTGTTTTTTTTTTTTTTTTTTTTGTTTTGTTTTTGGGGTTTTTTTAGGGGGGGGGGGGTTGTTTTGTTTTGTTTTTTATTGTTATTATCAATTTTTGATAATTTCATTTCTTGCAATATGGAAAGATTTCATGTGTTAGATATATTTTGCAGTTTAATTATTTATGTTTATATATCTATTCATTTAATATTTATATCTGATGGCCCTTTTAATAAGAATTCAGTGTAAGTCATAACAGTACTATTATCAGTATTAATGATTTAAAACAAATGTTTGGACGGCAAAGACAATCGATTCTTTTAAACACAAAACAACGCCTTTCAACACATCGCCGTTTGTAAGGTAATATATTTGGAGTCTATCTACATGTTGATGGAAAAAAAAGTATTACGAAAACCGTCAACTGATTCGATGGGTTACGGTAAGATTACTCCATAATTTAATTAAGGCTACTAGATTTGGGAAGCATCCCAAAATGCATGCCCCTAAATACATGCATTCTTAAGAGAAATTAGTCTTTTTGTTTAATATTAAATTAAATTAAAAACATTTGATAAATTTTAAATTTAAATTATCATTAATTCAACTTGTACAGACAACACAAGTGAGCTCTCTTCCTTTTACGTATAGTGGACATTGTAGAGAACCACAGACAGCCTCTACCTTGTAATGTAGACCCTGATCATGGTTCAAGTGACCAGCGTGCAAACTTTCAGGGTTTCTATCAACACAAACATACTGCATGGAAGATGCATGTTTATGATATCCGGCCATGAGATATCTCCTCTATTCAGTTCTCCAACCTCTGTAGCATTGCGTACGCGCTTAAATAGAAATTAAAGAAGATGAATGGTTGTATATCTATATATATATATGTGATGTCATATCCATGTTCACACAAACAAAACATTTCTCTGCACATTCGTTATTTATACTCAAATACAAAAACATAAGAAGGGAAAGAAGGCTTTCTATGACATGAAAAAAAGAATTATTACAGAAACCAATACTCCATTTGTCACATTCAAGTGAAATTATGTTTTCCATGGAAAATGTATATTTACTACCATGTTTAACATTTTAATAGCACTTACATATTAAAGACACTGATTCAAGAATTTCAAAGCTTAAATACACTGGCTACAATTTGTTGTATTGTGTATCTTTGGTACTTTAGGGGGAACCCTAAAATATTCTTAATTACGAACGACCATACATATATTTGCATTGTGTTTAAAGACACATTCTAACCGTGAACTCACAAAAAAGCGTGACGGCGTTCAGAAATAGACTATTTATCGACGCTTGATACGTAAGCAGGATGTAAGCGATAGGCAGTAGTGGATCAACTGTAAATTACACAGAGTGTGTCTATGTTACATTTTAAAACAAAAATCATCATAGTGTATTACTAATTGAACTAATTCAACATCACTCTAAAACCATCCCTCATGCATAGCTCTGTTCTTAGATAGATTCTTTGGTTCACTTTTCGGTCATTTTAGCTTCAACACTGCTCTTCATATTTCTATATATTTTTAGAATTGCAATTATTCGGCTACGAGCATCACTGAAGAGACATAACTTGTCGAAATGCGCATATGGTGCACAAAATTAAAAGGTATATATGTTCTATATTTATTTGCAATGAATAAAATACTTTGTATATCTTTTGTTTACCTGGTATCATATAGACGACAGACGGCTCTGGTCTAACACACAGCACATGGTACATAGAGTCGATTACGGCGACTATCCTTCAATATGTCTTGTTTCCATCATATCCATCTACATGAATGCCCCATTGTGGACCCTTAGGTAGACAGACATACTCCGCTGCCCCACCTTTATGATCGTTGTTAAAACCTCCAATGTAGCCTTGAATACGAAGTATCGCAACTACTAACATCCGTCACGGTTTGCATTTAGTCACCTACCAAATCCATTATTCTTGATGTGGGCACTTTTATGTGGGCAACTTGCGTCATAATTATATGTCGTCATAACAATCACAAAGTGCGCGTGTATGTTGACGTTATTGTAGTTGCGATATTCCGTATTCATAGAAAAAAACTGTGTGTAAATGTTTCAGAGTAAGTATTAAAAAGCTATTGTTCCAAATATAAAGGAAAGGATGAAAGCATATGACTAAACCGTGCGACAGAAGTCAACAAAAAATTGATATGACAATTCTTCACGTTTATCGTAAAAATTCAAACTCTTCCCGTTTATCGTAAAAATTTGTATGAATTTCATTGTTAATTAACTTAATGTTTAAGTCCAAGAAAGGTGTTTCTGTATTACAAATATTGGATTTGTTTAATTAAATTTCAGGTGGTTATATGTCAGTGCTATATCTTTCAAACTCAGAGCTATTGATAACTAAGATGTCGTAAAGATACATAGAGGTATCATTGAACTTATCAATTAGGTCGAATTGTTTTTAACAGAATGCCGGAAGACCCTCCCGCAAAAATGTAAAATTACATAAGAGGTGCTGAGTTAATACTCATAGGAATCTCTACTGAAAAATTTTGCCATTTAATTACCCATAGATATTATCCATCAAAAATCAATGGCTTTGGATAACTGCGTGCAAGTACAGTATTTATATGAAGTGGTTTTTTTTTTTTTTTTTTTTTTTTTTTTTTGAAAAATCCCGAGATTTTGGAGGAAGTTCAGGGTTATGTTTTGGATTCTCTTAAGATACCAGCGTATAAGAGACAATAACTTCGTTTTAATCAAAATATGTGACAGAAAGGTATTTCCTCTTTACCCTCACCCCCCCCCCCCCTCCCCAAATCAAATATAGAGACTTTAGTAGATTTAAAATGTCGTAAAAAGAGTTTCTTTATAACTCTTTATAAGCATTATAAAACATAAGAATTAGTAAAACGAAAATAAAGAAAATACAGTTGGTGCAGTCCTAACCTTATATTCAAGTGCACTTGGCAAGTGCACCTCAAGTTTAGTTTTTCGTCTTGAATACCGGTCATAAAGTTTAGTCAAGTGCACTTGATATCAAGTTTACTTTAAAGTAATTCCGTCTTCAAGTTTACTATCACGTGACACCAAGTTTACTTTTCACGTTTATTTATTACAATTATCCAGTTTCGTATAACACGAAAGAAATAATTGTCTTATTATGTGCAATTGCATATTTTATATAAAAATACTGTTTAAATAGAAAAATATAGTAAATGTACATGTATATAGAAAGTAAACTAAACTTGAATTGCACTTAGAGTGAACTTGGAAGTTTTCTCTGTTGTCGCCAAGTAAACTTGAAAAGCGGTCATAAAGTTAACTTTAAGTGCACCTTATGTAAGGTTAGGACTGCACCTAACTGTAATTAAGTTACCTGAATACACTAGTGGGATTTAATGCTGTACGCATGTTCTGGAGGCACATTGGTTTTCGCTATTTGAGAAGATGTCCTTGAGTGAGGTTTGAACAACAGCAAATGCAATACGTTAACTCCTGTTAATGTTACACTCCTAATACAGCGTTTTTCATTATCGATGCTTCCGTTGATCCTATCTTAATTTTTAATTTGATAATTTCTTTCAAATTTCATTGAATACTGTTACTTCATTTCTAAGTTGTGTAAGAAATAAATGGCGTTATTGCCATAATGATATCTTTTTGTTTCTCTTGTCTATTAAAATGTACTTAACAATCATATACAGCAGTTATTTTCGTATTTTACATTAACAATCATTTCTACCTAATAGAGGTTACTTTCAAATTTTTTATAGTTCCATTCTTGTTACTGGATAAATGGTATGTTATTTATATATTTCTCTATCTATTTATTTATCTGATTGACATTTTAATTTGAATGTAAAATAAAATTATAGTAGTACTGCAAATAGTACTCTTTATTTAAAACAAATGTTTTGACGGTCAAGAAAATCGATTCCCTCTCAAAAGAGATCAACTCCCCTCAAAACATTATCATTTGTAAAGTAAACTTTTGGACGCATGTTAATGAAAAAAGGTATTCTGGAAACTGTCAATATATTCAATAGATAACTTAGTTTACTTTATAGCTGTCGATATCCTTCTATTCATGTGTGCTTTTACTGGCGAGCGCATTATGGTATATGGTAAAATATACGTGTTAGTGACAATATAGGTTGTATTGTTAAAATTTAATTGAAGTAACTTCCTTTGCCCGTCATGTTGGAGGTGAAGCTGTAGTTTTTGTTCGATATACATAATAATTTCATATAATCATTTTGAAAAATTGTCTCCAGTTATACTTCTTTCCAAGCAATTTAACTTAGTTCAATGGTTCAAATATTATGCAAAGGATGTGAAAAACGTGGAAAGCATCATTAAATAGGAAAAATCTCTTCCACGATTTCGCTGGTTGCAATACAAACATTTTACGTATCCACTTCCGAGATAACGGAAAATGATAATTACTTAAGTTAAATACAAGACAATAAATGTATGAGTTCACCAAATTATTTTCCCGACATTTCGTAATGACAGTAGTAGTACATTCCTTCATTGCTATAAATCCATGCATTTTAAGAAGAAATCGGTTTTATTTTAGTTTAATATATACTTTATTAAACCTTAATTCAACGTGTACAGATAACACATGTGAGCTCTCTTCCTTTTACGTATGGTGGACATTGCAGAGAACCACAGACAGCCTCTACCTTGTACATTAGACGCCCATCTTGGTTCAAGTGACCAGCGTCCAAACTTTCTGGGTTTCTATCAACACAAATATACTGTGTGGCAGATGGATGATCATGATGTCCAGCCATGAGATAACCCTGGTATTCGGTACTCCATCCTTTATAACATTGAGTACGTGCTGAAAAGAAATTAAAGGATATGATTACTTATATATTGGTAATAAGCTGTAGTTATTTCCTTGTACTCTCAAACAAAACATTCTCTCTTCATTCGTTATTTACGCTAAAATACAACAACGAGACATTTGACTTTGTCTGATAGCTGAATAGAATCTATACTGAATCCTTTTTATGAGGGTGTAATAATAAACATAGAGCATATATAACTTTTAATTGTGTGCACCATATGCGTATTTCGACAAGTTATCTCTCCTCAGTGATGCTCTTGGCCGAATTCTCATAATATATAAAAATATGAAGATAAATGTTGAAGCCAAAATGAACGAAAAGTGAACCAAAGAATCTATCTAAAGACAGAGCTATGCATGAGGGAGTTAATCCTTAGTTTTAGAGTGATTTACTTAATTTGATGACTGAAAATTTGAGGTATATATTTCATGTCTGTACAAAAGCACTGAAAACTAGACTAGAGGTGTCCTCGGGACCTATCGGTCCACCAGCAGTGACACCGGCCTAGTCGTTATAATAAATATAGACTAATTATTTGTCATATTCATGTGCAATTATGTTTTTCTAAGGCTACTGTATAGCTACTTTTATAACTACGCAGGTATGCCCTAGTGGATAAGGTACTCGGCTCGTGATCGAGAAGTCCCAGGTTCGACTGCCGCCCTAGGCACACCGGTGTTCTGTCTCTCGGACAAGACAGTAAATACCAGGGTCCCGTGTCACGGTGGGCGTGACATGTAAAAGATCCCTCACTGCTTCGGGTGGGTCCGTTGCAAAGGTCTAAATTTATATGCAGTGCATCAGGCAGATGCCGTCACCATATATGTGAAATAATCGAGGAGTGACGTAAAACAATATTCAATAAATCAAACTTTTATAACTGATGTTTAAAAATCTTTTAAAGTCTATAAGATTATAATACAAGTTTAATAGATTTTCAGTAAAATTACATTTGAAAGTACAGTAGGAACGATTTTACAAGACAATAGAGTATTTCATATGTTCTTTTATTACCATGCCATATATTATATAAACCAATTAATGTATTCGGATATAAGTACACATGTGATATGTAGCTACGATCTCTGTGCGTGTGGGGGTGGGATGGTTAAAAAGTCTCTTCTGTGTTCTAAGGACAATCAAAGTATAAACCAAAGAAGGGCTTAATTGACAGTGACTACATTTTTGTACTTTGTATCTTGTGTACTTTTGGAGGCAACATTCCTTTATTTCAATTTCGATTGACCATACATTATTATCGTGAAAAGTATTGACAGTCGATAATGGGCAAAAATATGTGAGACGTTCAGAAATGGACTCTGTGTCGATGATAGATGATTGATACGGAACTAGAGGCAAGATGTGAGCGATAGACAAAAGTGCATGAACTGCAGTTTATAAGTAAGTGTGCTTATGTCACATTTTCAAACTAAAGCCGTGACGATGTGTTACTAATATAGCATATAAAAGAAGGAAATATTTGTATTCCGCAGTTCCAATGCAGATTTATTTTCATTGCAAATTAAAAAACGAAGAAGTACCGAAGGGTAAACCATATGTCATAGACCATGGAATAAAAACACAATATCGGGTAAAGTGTCATATTCTAACAAATGCGAACTCCATTAAAATCGAAATGAGACCAAGTGCCCAGGAGGAGTAAGCGTCCCCTGATTCCATGCAACACCCGTCGCAAAAGTCCTGAAACAACCTTTCAAGTCGAGGAGATAAATACATAAATATACAGACACGAACACACGAAGGAGACAAGAACACGAAGTGTTCTTTGACTTCTTGATTCATCTACAACAAATGGGTATCACTGCTTTGTTGATGGTACTACTACTACTATTACTACTACTATTACTACTACTACTACTACTACTTCTTCTTCTTCTTCTTCTTCTTCTTCTTCTTCTTCTTCTTCTTCTTCTTCTACGACGACGACGTAGACGACGACGACTACTACTAGTACTACTGCTACTACTTCTTCTTCTTCTACGACGACGGCGACGACGTAGACCACTACGACTACGACTACTACTACTACTCCTACTACTGCTACTACTACTACTACCACTACTACTACTACCAATAATAATAATAATAATACATTTATAAAAGAAGTAAAAAACGTAAAATATTCTAAACAAAGTAACACACGGGAATCAAAAGCTTATTATTACTTCAATTATCTTTCACACCCCCTAAATATATCGGTGGTCAGTGGATTTCAAACAGTCATCGTCACGTTCGAGTCAATAAGAACCAGTAAATCGTATGAGACGATAATCTTCGTACATGCATTTAGGTATATAAGTGCTACAATCGGAGTGAGACGTAAAACAAGTAAAGCAAGGATTCTCATGGTGTTACCTTTCTTCCCAATGAATAAAATGATATATATCTTTTGTTTACCTGGTATCATATGAACGACAGACGGTCCTTTTTTCCAACACACAGCACAAGGTACGTCGTGATCAGCGAGTCTTTTACGGCGGCTATCCTTTAATGTGTTCCACTCATATTCTGTTCCATACATGTAAGCGTTGTTTCCATCATATCCATCTACATGAATGCCCCATTGTGGATCCTTAGGAAGACAGACATATTCAGCTGCACCACCTTTATGCCTGTGTTCAGAACCTCCAGTGTACCCTTAAGGTGTTGAAAACAAAATTCCATATATGTTTGTATGCATGTGTGCTTAATTTTTAAATGATTCAAAATTAGTTTTAAAAGCTATTGTTACTAATAAGTATAACTAGAATACATTATAATTACTCAAACGACAACAACGAACAGAATCAAGTTACCTGAATACACTAGTTCAGCACTACTTGGACACGTTTTTCTTCCCCATCTTGTATACATAATACTCTTACCTATTAAATACAACCACAGTGTCTTATTTCTAATGAAGATTTTTTTATAATTTGTAAAAAATTCAATTATTTAAAAGAAGGTTATTCAAACAGAAAGATAGATTTTGTAATGTCAATATGTGACATGGATGATTAATTACTCTCCGATTGTGTTAAAAAATCATTTAAACCTATACTTCTAATGTTGAATCTTTATTAGAAATTAAGATATAGAAATGAAACAAATACATCGGTCATCATGGTCATTATGAGAAGACAAAAAGATAAACGCCGATTCTTTGAAAAATAAAGGTGTGATTAGGTTTAATAATTCGATTAAAATAGAAAAAAATGCATGCAAAATAAGCTAAAGCATCCATCACAAGCTGACATAGCAATTCGTGTTCACGTTTGATTACAATCAAATTGAGCGTAAGATTCTATTTTATACGTTGGATTGCGATGATGTTGATACTTTGGTACCTGTAATGATTTGAGTAAATACTACTCTTTACCGTTTCTCTGAGATACACTCTGATCCACATATCCCTTTAAGGTCGTGATTTTATTTTGCATTGTAGACATGACACTGCTCATCGTCCGCATTTTTTTCTTCAAGACATCAAGTTCTTGAGTGAGAGGCGAGGTGTACGACTTGCCAGACAAAAACCCTATCAATATATCCTTACAATTTCCCTCTGCTGACACTGCGACTGGTATAAGCATTATAAAAGCTATAAACTTCATCTACAACAAAGGCGAATGGGTATCACTGCTTTGATGATAATACTGCTACTACTATTACTACTACTAAATTCTCCCTTGCACAATATTATATAAATCTAAATATCTTTGTTATACTTTGTATCGCCACTTACCGGATTCACATATCATGTATGTTGTATATGCTAAAGGAGAGGGCATTATCTAATGTTTCTAAACTTGTATGTATTCATATATTGAATAAAATATGTTTAATCTAAAATCTACTACTACTACTACTTCTACTACTACTCTTCTTCTACGACGACGGCGACGAATAGACGACGACTACTACTACTGCTACTATTACTACTACTACTACTACTACTACTACTACTACTACTACTACTACTACTAATAATAATAATAATAATAATAATAATAATAATAATAATGATAATAATAATAATAATAATAATAATAATAATGATGATGATGATGATGATGATGATGATGATGATGATGATGATGATAACAATCATCATCATTATAATTACTATTATTATTCCCATCAAGAAGCGTGGTTATGTAATGTGACATAGCTGGACAGAGTGTGTGTATTTCGCATTACAACCGTCAAGATAGTTGAATGCCAGCGATAATAGTAAGGGGACAAAGAAACTCAAAACGAACAAAATATCACAAATAAACCAAGGACAGAAATGAATATTAACATTGCTCTTCATATAATGAAGAAACAAAGTAAGGTCCCGCTATTTCCATGCTCGTGTATCTACAATTAATCCTACACGTTACATTAAGAAAGGCTGACATAAATATCCTTATTTCTTGTCAATTTAGTAATATAAGATTTCGCACGTGTACAGCACAGTAACTCACGATTAATTCACACACGCTTGAAGTCCTGTATATCAGTGGTGCTGTGCGAAGTAAGCAAGGCAAATTCACTGCGCTTCTCTAATGTCTAATCGCAAGGCTCGGAGAACAATTCTTGATAACACGTTGTTCATCAGTAGCGTATAGAGTGCAAAAACATGGGGTTTTTTCAATTAAAAAAAAGATGTTTGTTTAAGAATTCGTATTCATAATACTTTCTCAAACACTCTTTCTTATATTTTGTTCATACGATGAATGATAAAGTAACATTAAAGTTACGCCAGTGCCAGGAAGATATTTTTAAACATCATAAAATTCTTACTTTAGATTACCTAGAAACATATCTTCATACTAAGTTTTATGTAAAATCGTTTTATATTCTGGAAAAGATAACACTAAAGACAAAAGAAAACTTTTGCACATTACGTCAGAGTTTAAAAAACTTAAGATTAAGAGAGCTACATGTCAGTGAATGAAAAAGAAAATCTTCTTACGTATTCTTTTATTTATTTATTTATTTATTTATTTATTTTTATCATTATTATTTTGTTTAATTTCTTTTAATAAAACGGAAGAATGTGTCTGTGAAAGTGAGTAACAGAGAGATGACGTTTAAGGATAAAGCAGTTTTACAGAAAATTGCATTGAAAAATGTTGGTAACTAGGACGCGTAGTTTTCGCGTTCATAGACGGTTTCTTAATAGCGTTGGTGTATTTTCTAGGGTAGAGGGCAAATCATATCAATTAAACACAGTGAAATATATTATGCACGGTGGTCATCCGACGACAAATACGCAAGTAAAAGAGAAAACTGAAGACATCTGACAAATCACCGAGGACATGCACTCAAAACAAAACAACAAAAGTACTATAATAACATGATGTTTGAACACTTCATTTTATAATTACAATGGCATTAAAATGGTTTTAAAATAATGAAGCACACTTTTTTCACGCTGACATTGATATTTTACATCGTTTTGTAACATTTTGGCAATGCTTGAACTTAAAATTTAAAAAAAAAATCAAAATTACGTAATTTAAAAAACTTTAAACTTATATAGCATATTCACCATCAATCCTTTTTCCCTGGCTTTGCGTGTAAACAGGAGAGATCAAAATGTTGTATGTAAAATACGAAAGTAGTAGGTGTCACATGTCTATAGCACTAACAACAATGCACAACAGTGGACATTCATGGACCACTACAATTCAGAGGTAAGACTAGGTGCCGGGGAGGAATGATCGTCTCCTGTTGGTTTGCAACACGCGCTGTGAATGCCATTACATACAGGCGAAACAAATATAATTCAGCACTGTATATAAATAATGTATAGGAAGTGCCACTGAATACTACTACTACTACTACTACTACTACTACTACTACTACTACTACTACTAATAATAATAATAATAATAATAATCATAATCATAATCATAATCATAATAATCATAATAACGTTTTCCTGTTTTATCTTGTTTTTGAAAAAAAAAATCAACCTTGAAAAATTATCTCCCACCCGTGGTGCTTACCATACTGCAATATTTGTATCATTTACCATTATTAATAAAAGAAACTTAATAAGACTAGCGACACGATATATTGATGTTAGGAAATGAGAAGACCCTACCTTTTTACAAACAGTTCGATTCACTGACTTATTATGAACAATGAGAAGACACTACCTTTTCACATACAGTTCGATTCACTGACTTATCACGAGCAAAATGATTTCTATATGTATATAGTAAATAATAGTCGACCTCGTAATTGGAAGAACATTCACAAGTAACATGTGTAAAGCTGCTACAGGAATATGGATAGGATTTCGAATCCGGCCAGGTTAAATTCACATTGAATACATAAATAGAACAGTCAAATATCAAGTTTCTCATTTTCATCATGTCACAAGTTTATTACGCCTTATTGATACACGCACTCAGTTATAGGGATAATCAGACTTAACTCAATCTGATTTAAGTCATATTATGGAAATGAATAGATCAATTACTTGCAACATAGCCAAGGAGGCATAACTCTTAACTCACAATCTTATATTTTTAAACTTTGACACAACATTGTTATAACCATTGACACTACCCCTTGTGAATGCACATATATATATATATCGTGCGCGTTAATAACAAATCCTTTTGGAATTCAACTCTTCAAAGGTTCTTTTTCCAAACTCCAGTATTTCTTCCAACATGCATGCTTGTATTGTAACAAGTCCCACCCGCGCATACGCTGTTGGTCATACCAGTCATCTCAAACTTAGTTTGTCAGACCAAATCATACCCATCCTATATCAGGCCAGCAAAATGATACCCAACAACCAAATTTTCGCCCCTTTCGCCCAAGGCAATATCAGTAACAAAAACCAAGATTTAACTCGCCTAGGTTCGACTCCACTTAAACTCTCTGTACTTAAAAATACCTTGCTCAGTGTCCTCAAATTTATGATGAACAATTGTTACTTAATGGCTTCACATCTGGTTTTTATCTGAATTATGCAGGCCCAAGAGACTATTTACAATAAAAAAAAAAAAACCATGAAGTCCGCCAGTGAGCATGTACAAGAATTATTAACAATTATTAAAAAGGAAATAGAATTGGGTCGCAAGATAGGCCATTTCTCTAGCCCCGTTTTCCAAACATAAGTTGTAACCCTATTGGCGTATTACCTAAAAGATGGTGGATGGAAGTTAATTTCAAACCTGTCGGCACCAATAGGCAATAGCACCAATGAGCATATTGACCCGATTTTATGTTCAGTTTCCTACAGCTCATTTGACCAAGCAATCGGTAAGATTCAAAGAAATGGAAAAGGGGCTTTACTTCGTAAAATAGATTTGTCTATTGCATTTCGACTTTTACCAATTCACCCAACAGATTTTTCATTGTTAGGTATTTGTAAACAATACAAATATTATATTGACATGTGCATACCTATCGGTTGTTCTATAGCATGTTCAACATTTGAAAAATTCTCATCATTCCTGCACTAGCTAGTAGCACAAAAGTCACAAAATCAAAACATCATCTATTATCTCGTTGATTCTTTTTTGCTGGGAGACAAAAGAGTTTAGATTGTTTGGACTTGCCAAAATATTTCAGTTAACTTGTAGTGAGTTAGACACCCTGATAAATGACAATAAAAGAAGGCCCCTGTACAAGATTAACCTTTCTAGGTTCAGGGATTGACACCATACAACAGTTTATCTTTATCCCCGACAATAAGATTATAGAACTTCAGTGTAAGCTTACATCACTCTTTTCCTCCAAAAGAGTAATCTTCAAAGAAATGATATCACTTTGTGGATTCCTAAACGTTTTTGCAAAAGCAATCCCAGGCAGTAGACGTTTAATCGTAGGTTTTACAATACAACAATTGGCATTAAGAAATATTACTTCTTGATAAAGATTACACAAGCCGTTAAAAAGGATGCTAGTGTTTGGCTTACATTCCTAAAAGAATACAATGGGAGTTCTCCTTTTCCTGAACTTACTTGGTTTATTAACGAAGCTCTAAAACCTTTCTCCAACAGCTGTGATTCCTACGGTGGAGGTGCATTATTTTTCCTTAATCACTTCGCAGTCAATTCCTCGCCATCATGATGGGTTCCAGATATTCGGAAAGATCTCACCTTTTTAGAATTGGTGCCTATTCTCTTGGCTGTTTTGGTTTGGGCTGATCACTTTATTGCAAAGAAATTACTGATAAATACCAACAACATAGCGCTGGTCCATATATTAAATTTCCAGACTAGCAAGTCTAAGAGAGGTTGTGCATCAGATATAACAATCAGATTAAAACTGTACACATTCCAGGTTATCAAAACCCTACTGCAGATTCATTTTCTCGATTTCAGTGGGAAAGATTCAGAGCATTGGCTCCTCGAGCAGACAGCAATCCAGCCAGTATACCTCCAGCATTATTGACTCTCTTAGACCCCATGCAGAAATTTGCTTGATACAGCAAAATTGAAAAAAAAAACACAGCTTCAACTTACCAAAAAGGCACAAACTCTTTCGATACCTTCCATTCTAAATAGGATTTCGATTTAAGTTGGCCTCCACTAGTCCACCCGATAATTAACTATATAGGATACTCCCATGCAAGTCAAGTATCGTATTCAACCACAAGATGTTACTTAAGCGGTATAAATTACAAAATCCAGTTAGAGGGGGTATTGACAACACTAAAACCTTCATAGTAAAGAAAATGTTGGAAGGTTTCCGTAGATTTAATCCTGCAAAAGAAAACGATCCCCAATTTCCCTACCAATGCTGCATCAGCTGATATCTAGTCTACCTACTGTATGCTCAAACACATACGAAGCGGCAATGTTTGGGCATCTGGTGTACAAAATTGAAAGGTATATATATTCTATATTTCTTTCAACCGCCTTTCAATTGGCATTCTTTGCACTATTGCTCATAAGCGAATTCACGTTCACCAGTAACTTTATACCTGTACTATCTTTCCAAGAGGTCACCATTGATGAAGAAAAAATTAGCTTGGTCATCAAAGGTTCAAAAACTGATCAATATCACAGGGGCGCCACTTTACAAATTGCATTCAGTTCGCAAACTGAATCCTTATTCAAGCTCTTGAACAATTCTGTGTCAATAAGACCTCAAATATAAGGTCCTTTTTTCGGCCACCTCAATGGTAATCCTTTCACCAAATATCAATTCACTACACTACTGCACAAAGCTGTCAAATTTATTGGTTTAGACACGTCAATATTTTAATTACACTCATTCAGAATAGGCGGGGCATCTCATTTGTACTTGCAAGGGGCTTCCGATTAAGACATTAAAGGTCACAGGCAATGTAAAAATTATATATCAACTTTAGCATCTAAAATTGTTCATCTCTTAAACCAAACGAGAATCGTCTCACTCCAATGTACGATACGTCGTTGTACTTCTTCAAAAACGAGAAGTTATTTATAGAATTCTTCGGTAATATTCGTAAATCTCCGTATTTATTCGGCGCGTTACGTCATTTCTGTCCTTGTTTAAATGAAAGTAGAGGAAACTATAGACGCTGTGCACCTGTTAACAATAATTAAATAAAATCTTTGAGTGGGGACATGGTCCACTGTGTAGTATTTGGATGTAACAATACCAGTACGACCTCAGACGTTAGTGTCTTCCAAATTCCGAAATTTTGGAGAACATGGTAGGGGGGAAGTCTCATATGGACTGGGTTGTTGAACTTGTTCACGTCATTAGTACAGATGCAAGTAGCATTAGATGGACAAGCTATAGATACCAGAAGGGTCCTCACATATATGTTTAGATCATTTCACACCTGACTGCTTTGCACGAAATCCATTTCTTGCTAAAGCTGCAGGATTCAGCTGAGACTTAAAGTTAAAGATGTAATGTGACCCCTTTCGTTTTCCCGTCTCATTGGCAACTTGATGAAAATAAAGTTAAAGAATTGGCCGAATTATTACGGAAATTAAGTATTATTATTCTATTAAGATATGGTCACAAACACTTAAAATATTTTAAATTTATTATTACCATACATGATGGTATAGTAGGCATTAACACACACACACACACATGTATATATATATATAGCACAAGAAAGCGACAAACAACACTAAAATAAAGAAAAGATATTTCCTACTTCTGCTTTTATATATTATATAACATGCATATATAGCACAAACATACAGCTAACAAGTCACCCAATAATTCCTCATATTCGTTCCTGTCTAAGATTCTTGTTATGAGTATTATGATATATGTATAAAGACCTTTCAAAATTAATTGATCATGATGTTTGTAACTGCAAGAGCACGTACAGAACACTATAAATCTATATTTATAGTATATTCTCGTCAGAATAAGATCAATATTTTTACATTAAGACATAAAACTATTAGAAAACGTAGGTCACATGGTCGTCGCCGTAATCCTAACATCAGAAAACGTAATCGTTTAAATAGGTCATTAAACGATCTTCTATTTATCGCAAAAAATAATGGCCGTCATGAACTTTTGCATGCACTATCCTCTATTCCGGTAAATAAATTGAAACCTATCCTGGACGAAGGTGATCTTCGAAGTTTACGAAATTCTGATTGATATAAACTCAATTTGATTATTTTATTTTCATATAATAAACTCTTTCCTCGTATTCCGTCTCTTCCACCCAAGCAGCAATTTCTCAAAATTAAATTTATTAATAAAGGCTTCGATCTACTTAACATTTCTAATATTTTCTGTGATCATAGAGTCACATCTAAAATCCCCCAATATTTTGAGAAATTAGAACCTCCACTTATTTGTTACCAGTACAAAAAGCCTTTAAGAAATCTTATTTTAAATTATAATAAAGTTACATCTAACCCTGATGTTTCAGACTCTATTCCTTCGTCGTGTTCTTGTGAAAATTCTAAATATATTTATAAACCGGCATGTCATGTTATTACTGGTGACCTAAACTGTATTTCGGACAAGAAATTGCGCACCCTTTTTGGAAAAGGACCTAAATATAGGTTACCGTCCAGGATAGATTTCAATAAATGCCGTGACGTTATAGAAGATGCTTTAACTACATATTGTAAACGTTGGTGTAAAAAAGAACAGGTAAAGGTTCATGCCCTTAACGATTGGAAATACGAGATTTTAAGAATTGTCGATATCCGTATAAAGAACTTTACGGAAAATCCGTAAAAAGAAGATAGCTGACTTACATGCTAAATATGTCTTTGTTCCCGCTGATAAAGCAGGTAATAACATAATAGTTGTTTGAAAACTATATTATATTGAAGTACTTAAAACGAATTAAACTCCACTCATACATATGTGGAAAGCCCTACCTCAAAAGAGAGCACCTCATGACCATGTCCGACTTCAAAATTAAAACTGATAAATCTGATCTACCAACCATGTATTGGCTCCCAAAACTACATAAAAGTCCATATAAATCACGTTTTATATCTAATTCTAGCCACTGCTCTACTACGGTACTATCGAAACATATTACGTCTGCTCTAACTGCTATAAAAGATCATATTATAAAATATTGTGATGTCGCATTTCATAATAGTAACATCAATTACTTTTGGTTGATTAAAAATTCTCATGAAGTTATAGACAAACTTCTTTCGCTAAATTTCAAAGCGACTCAAATTTCTACATTTGATTTTTCTACACTTTATACATCTCTGCCTCATGATTTGATTAAAAGCAAGTTGCTGTCTCTTATACAATGGTGTTTTCACAGAGAATCTAAAACGTGCATATGTACTTCCAATAACTCTGGATTCTTTTCAAACAAACAATATACTTCATATAAATACTGGACTTGCAAGGAATTATGTAAAGCACTAGATTTTCTCATGAATAATATTTTTGTGCAGTTTGATGGCAAGATATATCAACAAATAGTTAGGATTCCTATGGGTACTAACTGCGCGCCTCTGATAGCAGATTTATTTCTTTATTGTTATGAGAGGGATTTTATGGTTTCTATTCAAAAATCAAAACGTTTTGACCTCATTGACAAATTTAATAATACTTGCAGATATCTGGATGACATTTTGGTTATCGACAATCCTGAATTCGAACAATTTATATCAGAAATATATCCACCAGAGCTCACATTGAATAAAGCTAATACTTGAGATAAATCTACACCTTTCTTAGATTTAAACATCAAAATTATCAACAACCTAATAAATACTAATATTTATGATAAACGCGAGGATTTTGGATTTCCTATTGTAAATTCCCCTTACTTGGATGGCGATGTCCCTCGACTCCCATCATATGGTATCTATATATCTCAATTAGTTCGATTTGTCAGAGGCTGCACCGATGTTTTGGACTTTCATAAACGAAATTTACAAATTACTACTAAACTTTTAACTCAGGGTTACAGATATCACAAGCTAAGAAAAACATTCGGCAAATTCTTCAGATCTTGTTCAGAACTTCTATCTAAATTTGGAAATATTTCTTTTCAACAGTATGTATCCAATGGAATTTCCCATCCTAATTTTTACGGTGATCTCGTATATAAACTAAGGAAAGTAAAAGGCTCCGATAACATTATTTTATCATGTAATAAAATAGTCAAACGTCTCTTAAATAGACAATATGATATTGAGATCATCAAAAAGACTATAGGTCTTGTATTTGGCCCCTCGACAGCCCTATGCAGACTTTTACTTGAACGTTGCACGCTGACTAACAGGGCGGTGGGGACTATATGACGGGCCTTGTCCAAACCTCTTTCAGAGGAGACATGGTCCTGAACCTCGTCCCCTCTGACTGTTAGTCGGAACTCCTACAGATCTAGGGTCTGAGCTCGCTTTCAGACTGGCAGAGGACGGTTTATCATGTTGATGTCGGATATATTTTTATACCATCATGTGTTTTACAATACCTTACGTGTTTATATTTTTATGACCTCTCAATATGCGATACCTGTTGACCATTGTTCTTTACATGGAGGATTATTTATAAAATTTTAAATGTACGTCTTTTGATTGTTCTGCTGTTACGGTGAGTGGGAAGGTGGGCCCGTAAACCGGTTAACCACACCATTTGTTTGGCTTTTGTCAAATTAAATGACCGTCCTAAGTCGGTATCGTAATTGCACTACAATCAAATATTTTTGTAATGTGTTAAATGTTCTATTATATTATTTATATTCATGTATTGTATAGCTCCATGGTGACTTCTGCCACATAAGTGAGCCGGTAACTCCTCTTTTTTCTTTCTATCATAAATCAATGGTCCTGAATTAGTCAAAAATACCCCTTTGGCAAGTTGAAAAAGTCCAAGAATCTAATAAAAAATTCAATATTTAATATATTGAGTAATGAATAAAGTTGTTATTCAGTTACAGTCCTCACCACATGGCATATCTGTAATTAAACCCAAACTAATGCATCAAAGGAGGTCAAATATTAAAGGAAATATAATAGCTCTTTTATGCATCTAAACTTTAAATTCTAATAAAAACAAAAGCAAATTTGATTTCAGATATGAACCCAAAACAACATGTCTTCACAGATCTCTCTAAATCATGTTCAGTTTGCAGCAACAACACTCTAATCGTGTGGGCATTATCTTTCAATGGCCACAGGAACACCTATAGTATGGAAAGAGAACTGTATTTGTAAAATGCCTAATTTTGAAGCAATGGGGCAGGGTTGGTGTATATGTTAAGCACTTGGATTACAGTGCAGAAGGTCTGTTGTTCAATTCACGGGTTGCACCACTTTGTTGTTAATCCTCCCACTTCCATGTCGCAATGTAGCTGAAGAAATTGTTGAAAGTAATGGCAAGCCCCAATCAACCAAGGTTGAAGTAATGTATTGAATCGAGCTCTTCAAACTTTGCATTGGTATGGTTAATTGTCATGAAAATATGTATTTGGATACAGTAAAAATAAAAAGAAAACCCCCAAAAAGTATCAAAACAACAATGACAAAGATGAAGGAAAAAAAAAAAGAGAAAGCACTGGTAATTCCATGGGGTTGAGGGGGTAAAAAAACCTCGGGAGTCAGATGTCAAATCCTTTAAACCCATAGGCAAAGTAACAGGGGGGGGTGGGGGGGGGGCAGAAAATTATGAACACAAATATATCAATATACATATATTGCAATACATCAGAGACCTATATACATATACATGTGTATGTATGTCACTGAATACATGCAAGGACTTGTACAAGTATAAGTCCTTGATACATGTAATAGTAAAACTGTATGTAAACCGACAAGTTTAAGGTAATATTTTTTCTTTTTTTCAATTGACTGTAGTCTAAGTATCTCTTCTCAGTTATTCCAATTTCCACTGTTTAAATTACAATTTTGATCATTTATAAAGCACAGTATTTGGATCTTGAATTAAGCCCCCCCCCCCCCCCCCAACCCTTTCAAGTAAGATTGCTTAATATTACTGAAAGTAGTCTATGTCTAATCTGCACACAATACTCGTAAGGGGGTGTTGCAGTATCCGTAGATAGATAGATATTATAACACTGCCTTACGTACCACTCATCTAGATCTAAACTAAAACATTGTTTTCAACATCGCTATGTCAGTATGTGTCTCGGAACTGTCAGATGCAGATTCCTCCGTATCACTGGCTCGTATTCCTGCTCCTCCAACATTTGAAACTAGTCAGGCTCAAACTGGTATGGCTGCAAAACATACCCCATGTCGTCATAATCCGTTTTCTCCAATTTAAATAGGCGTTACGATCGTGATATTTACAATATAAGTGAATACTTTCTCTTTCGAGTTTGGCAGAAATTACGTCATTTTCTTTAATCCAATGAAATTGCTTGAATCGTATAAGAACGATAACTCTTTTAAGAGTCGATAAAAAGGTAAATAAATACTCAGCCGAATGTGATGAGAATGTTGAAATGAATGATTTCGATTATTGAGACCTACATACAACAAAACAAAGAGAGAAAAAAAGTCTTTTCCTGTGACGTTTAAGTCTAAAGGAAGATGGAAATCTAACGCATTCAATTCTTATGTTCGGTTTTAATCGTAATGCTTATGCCTGCACCATTATCGTATTTTACCGTAAGTGAATACTGCGTTTGCCTGTCATACTACTGTTCGGATTATTGGATTGTCAATAATTCATTATGCTGCCCTTTACGCTGACAAGCAATTTGGAAACTCTCATCTCTCATCTTCATCACCACAACATCACAGCATTTTGGTCTGGTAAGAGAGGCATGGTTTCGGAGGATGAAGAGCCCACGGTCAAACTTATTGTTAGCGAAAAGGGACATTCATACTTTGTATTCATACACTGTGGGGGCAACAGTACAGCCACTATGCCGTTGCGTATACTTCAAAAATATATGAAATTAACAATTGTAAACTTGCAAGTCCAACTGCCAAACACTCGCTTTAAATAGTCCCAAATACTTCCAAGATGTTACTATAGACACATAATATCAAACGTTGCAGCAGAGAAATCCCGGATAAGAATAAACAAAGCATTAGCACCATTCATAGTAGCACGTAATGGTGCATATATAGAATATCCCGATCTCCAGCAATGTACACCAAATTTATTTCATGATGGAACACATTTGTCCAATACTGCTCACTTTATATCCTTTTAAATACCATACGTCAGGGATTACTCAGCATTGTGCATAGTAATGCCAAAGCTTATCCCCTACCTTCTTTGGTGTAAATAGTAAATTCAGTCTCCCTGTCATGACAATGGGGCAAAATTTTGTCTGCTTGTGGCGGACGTCTTCATGTATCATATTTCACTATCATATATGAAGAAATATGGCCAAATTTTGCTAAAGCCTGCCCCGGAGTTTTCTTCCGGGTCCGTGGACAATAATTAGGCTTACTTTGATTGAAATATTGATGGAATATATTGAGTGATTGAAAACATTATTACACTGGTTGATTGTCATATTGAGTGATTGAAACATTCATTGATTTAAAACATTGATTCATATGCTGTTTGTTGTTTTATTTGATTGAAGTATTGTTTGTTTGAAATATTGATTGACTGATCAATTTTTTTAGCCTTGATCTTACGTCTTAACTACCCAAAATCGATGTAGATCATGCATTTTAGTTTAACGACATATTATGTAATACAATAATATAGTGGATTGATATACTGATTGTCAAAACTGAATTGAATGTATATAACTAAAGTTAAGCCATGACAAAGAATGCCAATACTGTGTTTGTTGATCTATTCTATTGAAATAATATGTATTTATGTTTTACTGTGGAATGATATATGCCCGAAAGTGTGCTCTCTTGCCTAAAATGTAGTGATGTCCGCTTTAGGTCTGCTTTCTGTAAAAGAACTCAACACGAGAATTTCCTGGTATTTATGTGTTTAATTTGATTGCAATATTGGGCCGCGGAGGCGTACAATTAAATTTAATATTCCTAAAATTTCCAATTAATAATTATGATATATCAATTAATATTTTTTCAAGAGATACACTGTAAATAATCTTCAATCACTACACAACTGGTGTAACAAGTGGGGGCCGCCAAACACATGTACGGGCTCGCTCCCTAACAATTAAAAGATACATTGTGTTACCGGGCCGAGGGTTAACCTGTGGCAGCAAATAAACAGGGTAATCGCAAATGTATTTCCGGTAACACAATATATATATAGTTTTCACAAAACAATCAATCAATCACATCAATTAATCATTCAATATACAACATATTTTCCAAAAGTTCAAATACTCACATCAATTTATCAATCAATATACATCTTTTCCAACAGATCATATGTCTGAAGTTCTGTCATAATATAACAAAGTTCATTTACAATTTCTCACCAATGTCTGATAATTAAGTTGAAGATAGGGTCGCATGTATGCCACCTGACCGTTGTTTGACGAAAGTGATAACGGCAAACAACGGTCACCGACACAAAGTGCCAGCAGACCCTATCAAAGATATCTGAAAGCGGCGTCGCGCTCTATTTGAATTTGCACAGTATATATATATATATATCTATAAGTAAAAAGTCCAACATCTCCAGAATAAATAATTACATTCATTGTATATCACAAGTACTTTCATGTTTACATTTTACAATCTTCAGGTGAACTGAATGTACAACTAGTATGACGTATCTAAGTAACTTTAGTTCAGTGACGTCATAGCATTGATGACGTTATAGGGAGTTAATAGCATACGTTTCGATTGAATTTTTTTATCACATTACACAATCGAAAATGAATATTTAGAGTTAAGTTTCGATTTAAATTTTTGTATGAAATATTTTTCCTTTAATTCCCGTTTAATATTACAATCAACATTTAATTTATAGAACGGGAAAATTTTAAAAAGACCCCCAGCACAGTCGTCTAAATGTTTGCTGAGGGGAATTTTCCGATACTGTGGTTGCCTTATGTGTTGTCGGTGGATTCTTACGCGTTCTGTTAACGTGTTCCCCGTTTGTCCAATGTATATTTCTTGACAGCCACTGCATTTGATACAATAAATCCAATTTCCAGTTTTGCAGGTCATGTCTGCATTGGCGAAAAGTTTCCTTCCACCGGGGATTTCCATTTCTGCACCTTCGTGTAGGTACGAGCACGTTCCACATCGACTGTCCAGGCATTTAGTAACTTTATGTTTTCTGTTTCCATCTTTTACCTCAAATCGAGCCCTGGTTAACAATCGTTTGAGATTTTGAGGTTGACGTTTACTTTGAATAATTGATCCCGTGTTGATCAGTTCCTGCATTTTCGCGTCCTGTCTAAAAATTGACAAGTAACTTGGCAAGTAATATATATATATATATAAAATAAAATGTCAGAATATCACAGTATTCATTGTTTAATTCCGTCAGCGCTTTCACCTTAACGGTTCATCAGACGGAAATTGTTGTTATGTTAATGTTAACAATTGAGCATTGTTTAGTTACAATTGTTTGACGTCGGGTGGTAGCAGTTATAATTTACAGAATCAAAATAATAATAAAACGATTATTTCCTATTGAGTTTAGGATTGTACAATTTTATAAAGTAGTCCTCCTTAGCTCTTCTTGAATCATCGTTGTCGTTCCACATTTTAAAGAAAGGGAAAATTTTGAACATTCCCTTTCCACAGTTCGCAAAATGTTCGCAACACGGGGTGTTTCTAACGCTCGGGTCCTTTATTTGCTGCTTATGTACCCTCACTCTGGCGTTGAGTTTACCGGATTGACCAATATAATTTTCCCCGCATGTTAGGCATGTCGCACAATAAATTATATTGGCGGAATGAGAAGGAACTCCCATTTTTGGACATTTTAATAATAAAGGATGGCATAAAAATTTCCATTTGTCACAATCGTACATATCCGGTGGGCCATGTTGAACGGTATGTTCCGTTTAGTATGGGACGGGTGACAAGATCGGAAATCTAGGTATTGGTGTGTATCCGTATCTTTACAATATAAGTCGGTTATAATTTTTATGCCATCCTTTATTATTAAAATGTCCAAAAATGTGTGCTTTCTATTGTCAATACACTTTGTGTCTAGGGGTTTAGAATGTCATCCACAACTGAGGCTAGATTCATTTAACTGTAATGTTGATGGCGCTGGTGTAGAGTGCGTCACACTTGTACACGATGTGAAGCCAAAAATTATCAAGGAGGGGTGGATTACACAGAATTTGCTGAGTAGCGCATGTATGCTACAACGATGATCATTGTCCTGTCAAAGCCTTACGTGAATTGATGGATCGCACACTCTTTAATTATTGTGCTAAACCAGCTCTTGTGGCATCTGCCTTCACACACAAGTGGTTCATAGCAAAAAATAAGTGAGAATGCATGGTGTTCCAAATCATACACAGTACACTGTTTGCGGGCAACATCAATTCAAGCTATGAGTGATGCTGGTCATGAATTGCTCCACATAACGATGGTTACCGGTCATAGGAACGAGGCCTCCATTAGATCCTACAGCAGGAATTGCTCGGATGAACAGAAAAAGAGCATAAGCAACACTCTCAGAAATGTCGCAGGTGGTTCTCATGACTTCAATTCTGACAGCAAATCGCTGCAAACGTTACATAAGCCATCGCATACCCCATCTTTCCCGAAATCTGCAGTGCCCTTTTCAGATGCTGTCGAATTTGCTCGATCTCCGTCAGCTGAATTTAAGCGTAACAAATAACAGCTATCCTCCACCACAATCGAATACTCATCAGCAAAATGAGACTTACAACAATCAACTCCAAATGGCATCAAAAACTTTCTATCAGCTGGGTTTTTTTTTTTTTTTGCAAATTCATCTTTTTCAAATTGTTCTTTCCACTTCCCCGTTAATCGATAAGACATGCATTTGTTTATACAGAATCGGGGATCTGTGATAAATGTGCTTGGCTGATTTTCTAGCTGTTATTGGATATTAAATTGTTTTTCTCATATAATTTTAGTTTTCTTTGATAGAAAATTAAATTATAAGAAATAACTGCATTAATTTTTATGTCTGTAGACTTAAAGACTGAAAAAAGCGGATTATACACTTTGAGCACCAATTTGTCAGTCTATACGTCAATAGAAATAAAAATTAATACAGTTATTTCTTAATTAGTTTATTTGTTATTTATTTCTTATTTGTTTATTTATTTATAATTAATTAATCTACTTATTTATTTCATCATTATAATTATCTTTATTAATTTTTATTTATTTAATTATTATTATTATTAATATTATTATTTTCCTAAAATAAGAATAAATTTCATTAAAGTGAATGTTCGGAAATTGTGTTCAATATTTTTAAAATTCACCCCTTAACTCGTAAGGGCTTCGTTTTATTTCATATTCATGTATTGTATAGCTCCTTGGTGACTTCTGCCACATAACGGAGCCAGTAACTCCTCTTTTTTCTACTACATATTAATGTTTTATTTTTTAAAAATATACAATGTATAATTATATCGATTCTCCTTCACACTCTTCTATATATACATGTTAATATAAGATGTAAGCAAGCGAACGTAGCTGTCAAGCACTTTCACACGGTCTCCAAATTAAGTTCACGTGGAAATCTGCTTTAAGGCAAACGCGTGTGCTCAGCAGTCCTGAGCGCACGAGGAAAGCAAACTTTACGTTAACGCGACGTTAACATAATGTTATGTTAGGACTGCACCTCACTCTACCTTCGTATTTTACATTAGATTTTGATTAAATATTTCTATTCAGACTTAACTAAACAGGGGAGGAAACAAACGTCTGTGTTATAGATATATATTAATCTTTGATATACCACTCCTGCAAAAAAAAAAAAAAAAAAAAAAAAAAAATGGAAGGATTTCTATATCATTATACATGAAAGAAATTAACTTAGAATACAAGTAGTGTTCCATTTTCGACACGATATTTTCTGGAATGGTTTGGGATAGAATGTTCAAAATGGGATTTTTAATAAGTTTAGACGAATTTCTTAGAGTGAAGAAAGTATAATTTATCCATTTTCCATTTCAGCTATGGACACGGGTGTGCTGTCATTCGGAAGAGACTGTAAAATTTGAGGTCACATGTCAATGTAGGCGTGGCACTTAAACGATCCGTTAAAGCTTAGGGTGGGTCCGCTGCAATTGTGTAAAATTCTCTGCAATGAATCCCGCAGTTGCCGTCAACATATAAGTCCATAAAGACATCTTACTTGTGTTTTTGTTTTGTTACTGTTGTTGCTCATAAAAATTATACTTATAGAATATATGGCGGAACAATATTCTAGCAACAGGTCAAAAATCGTGAAATCTGTCGAGTTCTTAATCTACTGAGTTCATTCTACATTTCCGTTTTAGAGTAATTATTTCACTTCGGCATTCATTAATAATGCATTATGGTCTAATATTTGTCTAAATACATTAGAATACTTTCCTGTATAATGTACCTGTGCTGCGATGATTAGAAAGGTATACCTGTAAAGCGATTTCCCACTCACCAACCACTCCTTATAAATAACATATTGGTTCATGTAGTAACATCACTTTATAAGACAGGTTCCTTGTATGACCACATGCATAATGCAAGTCAATGCTTGGAAATGTATAAAGATCTTGAGATTTGTCAAATTAGATAGGATGAAATTACCTACCTGTCTTTTTTTCGGCTAACTATAGAGTATGCAGCTAGTATTTGAAACAAATGCACAAGTTTTGAAATATAGGAAATTGAAGAAGGGACCAGATGGGACTGTCTTGAACGAGAACAGACTATAAGTGTGTGTGCGTGCGTGTGTGAGTGAGTTTATGTGTGTGTTTGGATTTTTTGCTTGAGAAACAGCCATCACAAAAGTGGAGAATTTCAGAGAAACGGCATACGTTAGAATAATAAGGAGAATTTCAAAAAATCTTGATATCTTATTCAATTGATAATTCACTAAGCAATTGCAGCTAAATGCTCCCCTGACCCTTTAAGTCAATCGTAAGAACGCGTTCATTTCCGTACGCAAATAAGACTCGTACGTACTACGTAGTCAGCTATTGGGACTACTTCCATTCGTTATGTAAACACACATCACCACGCCTCTTTATCACGATAAAGGTCAATAATCTAGCTTGATTTTTTAATGTCTATGCATGTGTGCCGGTTGAAAGTCATTTTGAGTTTCCTCTTATTCGTTTCCAATATTTGGTAACGCCCAGAAGAAAAAAAAAATGTGACCGGACCCGGGAATAGAACCCAGCACGTTCCGTAAAAAGACGGACGCATTCACCATGTAGTTATCTGTGCCGGGCAAGCTTTTTATGCTGTACATTATGAGTGCAATCAAGAGTTCAAAGTTCATTACTGCGCTTAGTCACCATCTTCCCTGTTTTTTCCCTCGTTATACGTGTAATTACGAGGTAAAGTTCTTCCCAGTCGCCTTTATTGTACCGGCAACGCACTCCTTCTGGCCAGAAATTGTCGGATTCACAGCGGTACGCATGTTCTGGAGGAACGTTGATTTCCGCTATTCGTGGAGATTTCCTTGAGCGGGGTTTGAAAAAACATCAAATGGGATACGATAATTCCCTTACCCTCGATGTATTTCTGGATACTCGACTGTGTCGATCGTTTATCGATACCTGAAATATAATATCTGGCTTACGTATTGTAACTGACACCAGTGGAAATATTAGCCGATTTTGATATTGAAAAGGACTGGCTTGGATATTTTGTTTTCGTTACTTCACTATCTTTCGGTGTGCTTTGTGTGAAATTTAAGGACTGGTATACAATATTCAAGCGACAGGGAAAGATAGTGAAATATAAACTATTCATTTATCCTATGGTTAGATACTGAATACAAATTTCCGTTTTAGAATAACGACTATTCTTCTGCATTCAATTATAATTAAGGATGGTCTTTTGAGATTTCTAATCGCATTTACTACTACAATATTTATGTATTATAAAAGAAGATAATTATTTATCCAAATACGTTCGAAGGATATTCTTTTTCTGAACAATTACTTCGATGATTATGCAGGTATACATATAAAGCGATTTACCATCCATCAAACAACTGTGCATGACCATGTACATGTTAAAACAATGAAAGCTTGGAAACGTATAGATATCTTGAGATCTATCAGATTAAAAGTATATATGTTCCATATTCATTATAACCACTAGGCCGGTGTCACTGCTGGTGGACTGATAGTCCCCGAGGGCATCATAAGTCTAGTTATCAGTGTTTTTGTACTGACATTAAATATATATACTTCAAATTTTCAGTCATCAAATTAAGTAAATCACTCTAAAACTAAGGAGTATCTCCCTCATGCATAGCCCTGTCCTTAGATAGATTCTTTGGTTCACTTGTCGGTCATTTTGGCTTCAACACTGCTCTTCATATTTTATATATTTTAAGAATTCCAATCATTCGGCCACGAGCATCACTGAAGAGACATAACTTGTCGAAATGCGCATATGGTGCACAAAATTAAAAAGTATATATGTTCCATATTCATTATAACCACTAGGCCGGTGTCACTGCTGGTGGACTGATAGTTCCCGAGGGCTTCATAAGTCTAGTTATCAGTGTTTTTGTACTGACATTAAATATATATACTTCAAATTTCCAGTCATCAAATTAAGTAAATCACTCTAAAACTAAGGAGTATCTCCCTCATGCATAGCTCTGTCCTTAGATAGATTCTTTGGTTCACTTGTCGGTCATTTTGGCTTCAACACTGCTCTTCATATTTTATATATTTTAAGAATTCCAATCATTCGGCCACGAGCATCACTGAAGAGACATAACTTGTCGAAATGCGCATATGGTGCACAAAATTAAAAAGTATATATGTTCCATATTCATTATAACCACTAGGCCGGTGTCACTGCTGGTGGACTGATAGTCCCCGAGGGCATCATAAGTCTAGTTATCAGTGTTTTTGTACTGACATTAAATATATATACTTCAAATTTCCAGTCATCAAATTAAGTAAATCACTCTAAAACTAAGGAGTATCTCCCTCATGCATAGCTCTGTCCTTAGATAGATTCTTTGGTTCACTTGTCGGTCATTTTGGCTTCAACACTGCTCTTCATATTTTATATATTTTAAGAATTCCAATCATTCGGCCACGAGCATCACTGAAGAGACATAACTTGTCGAAATGCGCATATGGTGTACAAAATTAAAAAGTATATATGTTCCATATTCATTATAACCACTAGGCCGGTGTCAATGCTGGTGGACTGATAGTTCCCGAGGGCTTCATAAGTCTAGTTATCAGTGTTTTTGTACTGACATTAAATATATATACTTCAAATTTTCAGTCATCAAATTAAGTAAATCACTCTAAAACTAAGGAGTATCTCCCTCATGCATAGCTCTGTCCTTAGATAGATTCTTTGGTTCACTTGTCGGTCATTTTGGCTTCAACACTGCTCTTCATATTTTATATATTTGAAGAATTCCAATCATTCGGCCACGAGCATCACTGAAGAGACATAACTTGTCGAAATGCGCATATGGTGCACAAAATTAAAAAGTATATATGTTCCATATTCATGAAAAGTCGACCTTTCATTTAGATTTAACTACGGAGTATGCAGATACTATTTGGAAAAACTGCACTTGTTACGAAAAGGGGAAACTTAAAGGGAGGACTGGATGGTACTATTTTAAACAAGAATAGGCAAAATAGTGTGTAGGTGTGTGTCTCAGGGTGTGCACGTGTAGGTGTGTGAGTGTGTGTATTTGGGGGTGTGGCCTGCGAAAGACGAAGAAAATGTTGAGAATTTAAGAAATTCAGAAATAGGAATTAACTCGAATAAAATAAGGTGAATATCATTTAATCCCGATATCCTATGCTAAATTCACTTGATTATTCACCATGTAAATGTAGCTTAATGATTCTCTGACCCTTTCTAGCAATCTCCATGTCTCACCTTTAGTTTCACTTTAAACACGTTCAACCAATCAGAGCGCTTGGTGTTCAAAAGTTAATGATTTCAAAATCGATGTGAAAATGAAAGAAATGTCATTTCTAATTAACTGAAATTGATAGAAAGTGTGGCAGATTCTTGGACTAGGGCAAGCCTTGAAAAACGAAATAAAATAATACATTGATCAAATTTTACAAAATGATTTACAATCATGATACACTCGTTTACATTCTTTAGTTCTACCAGTGTCAATTAGGTATGAATCGTGTTCTATGGTCTGAAAACAACGTCCAAGGACATTGCTTTAGAACTAGTCTATCTCAAATTTACTCACTACAGAAAGAAAAAGAATGAAGAAAAAAATTAGAATTCCTTATCTGAATTTACAGATAGACCGATTCGCTGTACACATTTAAGCACATTTCCAGAAACATAAAAGAGAATTCCTGATATCGTATATGTAAGGGAAAGACGATGTCTAATGCATTTCATTTCACTCGTCTGTTGTTAGGTTGTAACTCTCTCAATCTTTATTTATCTAATAAACACTTAAGACTTAATGATACTTGTGCTGTTTGAGGTTTAGAAACAACCTTCCACCATTAAGTGTTATTTATTTTGTTATTTATTCTATTTTATTTTATTCATTTTAACAGAAGATGTATGATTTTCTAAGACGTAAGACTGAGCAGACCTCTAAACTTCAAATCAAACGGTTTAGGACAATTTCCTATGTATCTTCAATATAATAAACTCTGCATCCACTTTTATTTTATCAAAATCAGCTATGGCTTAAGATACCTAATACTGTCATGTATAACTGATTTTGTACATTGAATTTATACATTCAAACCTTTAGTACAAGAATAGAGTGTGATATAAATATTCTTGCTAGTTGGTCAATCCTAAACATTATTAAACGGACAACCATTTGATTCTGAAAGGGGAGACTGGGTGTATTGAAGATGTGTGATGTAATTTTGATCAAAATCGGCTTGTTTCGTTCGATGTCTGTAAATTCTTCATTATTTTACGGCTCCCTTCGTTCGCTACTACTTAGTTTACAGGTCAGAGGAAGATTACAATACTTATAAACCCTCCTTCTAGGTATAAAAGATGGTATGGTGTTTACTGTCAGCATTAAGTGGGATGGAGAGATGCGTTTTAATTAACATTGACTGTTGAACAGTGGTTTCTTTCTTTCTATTAAAGTGTGTGTAGTGCATGTTACCCTTTTATTATTATTTCCTAATTGTGATGTTATCTTTGTGTTTTGAATGTAAAAATACCGAACTTGCGTAATACGTAATAAGACGTTATACTATGGTCTGAATTATCCAAAACTGCATAAATTATATTTGTAGTATAAATTTACTATAATTACATATATTTATCGAAATTACAATATAATATCCTCAGTAAGATTGTAATGTTACCCTTGCTATCTACTATATAGATATTGTAATCTCGAAAAAGTTGAAGAAACTGAAGAAAATTTATAATAAGGCTCTGGTCAGCTTTAACCTAAATATTCTGTCTTGTACAGGTATAAAAATAAATAGTATGACAAATTGCCCCCACTCCCTCCTTCAGAATCAAATTGTCGCCCCCTCATTGTATGTTTAAAGTATATTTTAAGACTAAGTATACATTATACCGACCGATTTACTACATCGAGTGTTCATTTCAATGACCGATTTACCTCTTATTATAAATCAATACCGCGACTACTGAGTAATAGTCTATTCAACTGTATACGCCAACCCCCCCCCCTCCCCCTCTCAATTTACCGTCTTCCATATAATAGTACGTCAATACAGAAGTTGCTCATTAATCTAAGTATTTTTAATAGTCAGTTAATTGTAAACCTGTTATAATGTTGTTCTAGTTAACGAATGCTAAAATACCGGATACTTTTCAGCATTCTGTTTGTTTCATTTTCATTCATATAAATATACATGTGCTGTTATTCTAAAGTAGAATAATTATATATGACAAAATTTCCTTTTTTGTTATTTGTTAGGGTTTTTTTTTTTCTCTTTTGAAGGGGGGAGGGTTGTTTCATTTTATTATTATTACTATTTATTTCATTTATGCACTACTATTGTATAGTAGTATTTGTATACAATATATAAGAAGGTATCATTAAAATATAATAGAGCCGATAACTCGTTAGGTATAAGTGCAAATAATTAAAGTTTACAATGCTTTGAGACCATGTGTCCGTTTTTGTAACCTTTATGGAAATACTCATATAGCAAACAGTGGTCAGCAAGGAACACCTATTATACAAAAAACGTAGAAATATTGTTCGATATTAAAGTGCAAATAATTATTGTTTTACTGCATTTGGATGCCATGTTTGCGTTTGTGCAACCTTTATACACTCTGTGTAAACGAAAGTGAGATATCAAGATATCTGGCAGTAATTAGCAAGGAAAATCTATCATACAAGACAAAAGAGAGATATTGGCTGGAATAAATCACCCGTTTATCAGAACAAATATTCCACCTTTCAAGCACATGTTTAGCAAATTAATCTGTTTAAATACTTCATGAAACCATGTAGTTGACAATCTTACCTCATCTCTTGGTTGTTTATTTAGCACATCGACGCTGCATTTGTCTTGTAACCCGATTGCAGTATATTACTTACCTGTACATCTGTAGTTAAACAGCTTGGGGAAGTCAAATGTCATGTCAACTGTTGATGTTTCATTTTTCATAGATCAATACAAGCTTACATAAGAGTTAAAAATAACCAGCTGATTTCACTACTTGCACAATTTAATCTATGCAATAATTTTAAAAAAGAAGTGACCAAGACACTGGACCTCTGTTTTTATCGTTTTATTTAGAAGACAAATCATCAATGAATTGCAGGAATAAATTCGAAACACCCCCCCCCCCCCCCCCTCTCTCTCTCTCTCTATGTCTCTGTCTGTCTCCCTCTTTCTTAGGTGGGGTGGTTGCCAAAACACACTTGCAAAGAAAAATGTGGAGATATTAATGAATTGAGAAAAAGGCTTCAAGTTAGCACTTTAAGAGGGAAAGTGAAAGATATCTGACTTGGCTGTATGGCTGAAGTCACTAAGGAGAACACAGAAGCTTGGTAAATGTGATGAAGTATATGCAATAGCTTTCATGTGGTGTGTTTAACAGATTTACATGCCTACCCTCCATCATTCATGAAATGAAATGCCTTATTCCATTCATTGATGTACTTAGTAAAAGCATTTAAATAGTTTAAGTGGCCCATACTCACTTTCGCCTTTGTCAGTTATTTAAAAGAAGCTTTTAGATTATGTGTTTTACCTAAAAATAAATAGATATTTCCAAATACATTGAAAAAATATTAGTACCAAGAAATGTCTTAAAACGAAAGGAGTAACAAAACAGCAAATCAGCAATTTTGAACCAAACGAATGATAACAAATCAGCAAGAAATGCTACTGAAATGCACTTACAGGGTAAGTTATCAATGAATTTAAGCAATTATCATACTACTACTACTACTACTGCTACTACTACTACTACTACTACTACTAATAATAATAATAATAATGATAATACGTTCACGTATATATACAGTGCTGAATTATATTTCTTTCTAAGGGTGCTCACAGCGGATGTGGCCAGCCAAACAGAAGAAGCTCATCATCATCATCATTACTATTATTATTATTATTATTTTTTTTTTTTTGATAGACTCACGTCAAGAGGAAATGCTCTATATTGCAAATTTATTTGTAATGTAATTTATTCCGTAATATCCCGTAATCATAGAGACTAATGCTTTCCTGAAGGATAGTGCGCTCAGAATGAAACTGGCCTCCCTGAAATCGGAATATACTATATCTTGCTCAAGAAAAAAGAGGAGTTACTGGCTCAGTTATATGGCAGAAGTCACCATTGAGCTATACAATACATGAATACCAATAATATACAAGCACATATAACACATTACAAAAATATTTGATTGTAGTTCAATTACCGACTTAGGACGGTCATTTAATTAGACAAAAGCCAACCAAATGGTGTGGTTAACCTGTATACAGGCCCACCTTCCCACTCACCGTAACAGCAGAACAATCAAAGAACGTACATTTAAAAATTTATAAATAATCCTCTATGTAAAGAACACGGGTCAACAGGTATCGCATAAACAATTAAGACATTGTAAAACACATACTGATATAAAAATATATGCGACATCAACATGATAAACCGTGCTCTGCCAGTCTGTAAGCAAGCTAAGACCCTAGATATGTAGGAGTCCCGACCAACAGTCAGAGGGGACGAAGTTCAGAACCATGTCTCTTCTGAAAAAGGTTTGGACAAGGCCGGTCATATAGTCCCCACTGCCCTGTTAGTAAGCGTACAACGTTCAAGTAAAAGTCTGCATAAGGCTGTAGAGGGGCCAAATACAAGACCTATAGCCTCAAGACAAATGACAGGCTACTCAGAATACCTATAGACATAGGAGGTTTCTATTATGGGTTGACACAGCGGTAGAGGTAGATATATACATGCACACTGTAGAAAAAAACATGCTTCAAACGTAACTTTTTACATTACAACTCTTTTTATAAAACTTATAAACTAAGCAATTTCAGGATTATTCGTTCTAAGATTTATTTTAACACAATGACTGTCTTAGTTCTTATTTATTTATTCATTATTTATCTATCTTTATTTATTTGTACTCTGTGCTGCTTAGTTCAAAACTTTGATAATCATGAACGGCACATTGATGTCTATATAAATTATAACATCATAACCGTGTGTAATTTCTCGTCTTAAATTGAAGTATCCATTGAAAAATGCCTTTAGATTATTTAATGGTTTTCTTTTATTAACCGATCAATGTATCAAACTTCGTGGATTCTGAATAGTCAGGGACGGCAAATTGTTCTTATATTCTCCAGTTTCAGGTAAAATGAACCAATCATTGGGTCGACGTGTTTTCTTAAGAAAAGCTTACCCTTTGTCAGTGAAATCATTTGCCAAATCTAATTGTACATATATGTAGATATCTAAGTTCATGTTTTCTCATTTAGGTTATTCAGCATTAAGTTTCAATATACAGTTTAACGCTACACTACTTATATAGCGTTTTTCATTATCGACTGCATGCATGCAACATTAACGTATGTTTCTGTCAACTATATGCTATAAATATTTAAGGCTAGCAAAACAGACACCTGGTACCATTTCTAATCTAAGAAATCCATAGATGTCCATCGTGGTAATTCGTTTACAGTAAGGAAATTGCAACGACATCATTTTCTTCTATTGAAAAAACACAGTGTTTCAGTACTTGTAGGTTAAGGAATTAATGCAGTCTCCATCAAACAATGGCGGCCATAGGCTAGTCATTCTATGAAATTGACGGGAACAAATTGCAACCGTTTGTTTTTAACTTAGTTATCCAGAACAATATACCATATATAACATATCAAAAGTTTAGAAATATATATATAGGGGAAAGTTGTTAAATCATGCGATGAAAATGGCAATTTTCTGGCATATTCACAAACACCAACGGCGCACCATACCCATCATTTAATAAACTTCCGATGGAATCGTGTAATATAAACACATCAGACGACGATCGTAATGGCACATGTATCAACTATTTATGTATTGTACTTATGTAAAGTAGTTAGAAATGTGACAAAATAGTACCAGTTACATTTTACCATCACGTTATCATATAAATAAAGAATACAAATGCTTACATAATTGGTACATATCTTAGATATTATACTGTACCATATTGTACGCATAACAAGCGCTCAATTCTATATTAAAATCCACATTTTCATCACAAATTTCGTTATTCCTGACAGATTTGTATAATTTCACTATAGCATTCAATACTTTCAATGAAAAAGTTGTGCACATTTGATTCTATGACATCCTGACGAATTGGAATAAATGTAAAGATGATGGATAAATCCAAACCATAAGTCTAAAAATCATGAAACCAGAGGACATACAAAATCAGTGAAAATGAAAAACAAGTGGGAAATATCAAAATATGTCTACTTGAAGAGCATATGTGAACCCCTGTGATGGAGTGAGATTAGGTGCCCGGGAAGAGTGAGCATCTCGTGCTTGCTAGCAAAACCCGTCACACATACCCAGTAGTCAGAGTCAAATCGTAAGGTAATCCGCAAACGAAGGATTATTAATTGAAAGCAAGTCATCTATATATCTGTAAGTAAAACTGAAACCAATAGCCAATTGTTTTTTCCTTGCGAAAGCAAAGATTGAATGAATTCGGCTTCGTATGAGTAAAGGAATATGTCAGCCAGAAGTGGAGCACAGTTAGTGCCCATTGGAATGCCGACAATTTGTTGAAAAACCTTTCCTCCAAACACCACAAAAATGTTATCGATAAGAAAGTTCAACATCTGAATAACAGCTGTTTCAGTGTATTTATTTTTGGAATCAGAATTTTCCCTAACAAAGTAAGTTTTATCATGGCCTATAACTATATATTTGAATTTCCGGCTTCCATTTTTACTGGTAAATGCATTTTGAATAATTTCCGCTAATCTGTCTTTTAATTTCTGATGAGGGGTCGTTGTGTAAAGAGTCGAAAATTCAAAAGGCTTAATGGAGTGAATTTTAGTAAAACTTTTTGATTTTAGATGTTCTAATAACTCTTTTGAATTTTTAAGGATCCACATTTGATTAATTCCACTTCTGGAATATACTGTTTCGCAGTATCTATGAAGGCCAGATTTAATTTCTGATAATATTTTTGTGAATAGCATCGATACAGATTTTGTGGAACAAAATTCATTTATGGATCGCCATTCGTGATATTAAAAGTGAATTACAGTTAAAGCCTATTTGTGTTTGTTCAATTTCGCTGCCTTAGTTGATGATTATTGAATTTTGATATAAAACAATAATGGATGTGTCTGTCATCTGCAATAAAGATAACGGAGAACCATTTACATGCCTGCGTGATAAAGGTACTAAAGGGATCAACGATGCTGCAAGAAAACGTGGGGATGATCTAGTGACAGTAGCCGGACAATTTGTACATCCAAAATGTCGCTAAACGTATATTAACTGTTTTAACATTGCTAAGAAAATCTCTCAGGAGACAAAAGAAACCGATGTCTCTAAAAACCAGCTTGTTTTTCGATCTAAAGTTCAATTTAATTTCGCAACGCATTGCCTCTTTTGTGGAAAAGTCTCAAAAAAGACAAAAAAAAAAACCGTTTTATAGATGTACAATTCGTGAGATCCCTTGACTTTCAAAAGAACATTATCGACATTTGCAAAGAAAGAAAAGACAAATGGTCAGTAGAAGTCCTTGGGAGGATAGAATCGGTAAATGATTTGCACGCAGAAGATGCCATCTTTCATCAGTTATGCAGCTGTAATTTCCGTACAAAGAAACCCCCTCCACATGTCTTCTCAGCTTATCCAGAAACAATATCAAAATGATGTCCTGAACGCTGATGACTACTTTTCAAATATAGTATCATTCCTTAAAAAAACAAGACGCCCAAATAACAGTGAAACATCTAGTTGGCAGAATGCAGGAGTTATGTGGAGATCTCGCATATACTCCAAACTTCATGGTCAAACGTCTAAAGGAGCACTTCAAAAATGATATTATGATATTTGAAAAGAAAGGAACTGCTGGGGTTGTAACTCTCCGCCAAGCTGTCAGTACAATCCTGAGGGATTTTTATTAAAGACCAAAGACCAGTTCAGAAGATGCAAAAATTGCTATACTAAAATGTGCAGCCAGTCAAATTAAGAATGAAATCTAGTCGCTTGAAGCAGAAAAGGAATTCTATCCTTCCGCTGACAGCATTGGATCCCTAAGCGACAACCTAAGATATGTTCCAGAGGGACTTAGGATCTTTTTACAAAGTTTGATGGCCACGAATGATAATAAATCTAGTCTCCGAGTATCATCCATTGGACAGGCCATTATCCTAACAACACGGCCAAGATGTTTCCTACCACCCCTTCAAATAGGACTTTCTGTTCAACTGCACCACTGCTTTGGTTCTAGGTCTTTTTCATGCTCTTATACGGAAGTGCAAAAGTTCGAAAAATGTGCAGCTCTTTCGCAAGGCATTACAATTCCAGGTATTAAAGCAGCCTCCAGCTTGCAGCTCACAGCAGATAATGTAGATCATAATGTTGACACTTTAGATGAAAATGGGACTTTTCATGGTATGGGTATTGTTGCTGCAGTTACCCCTAGAGCCAGAGTAAAACACAGGATAAAGAGATTGCATGTAACATCAGATGATTTAAAAAAAAAAGATTGGCAAAATAAAATAGCATTACTACAACCCCAACCCCCCATATGACAAAAATGACATTTGATTCATAGCCTATTCTTAATAATGTGGACAGCACAAACAGGCTAGATGTCTTTAAGAATATTATGTTGCCCCTAAAGTCCACTACTACTGGATGGTCAGGAATTTGGCAAATGACATCAAGAAGATAATATCCAGGCAAGACATCGGTAGTGTTTTTACCAATGATAGATCTGAATCCATCAGATCTCTCTTGTGTATTCTCAACTATGCAATTTGTGTCTAATCAGGCTATTTATTATGGTTTTACGTCGATTCTAACTTCCGATCAGCCTCTGTTTTAGAAAGCTTTCCAAATAAGAGTAAACGAACTTGACAATAGCCCATTGAAGAAAGTAGCCTTAAGACTTGGTGGATTCCATATGTGCATGAGTTTTCTTGGGGTTATGGGTCATATTATGCAAGGATCCTGTCTTCGTGAAGTTTGGAACTATGTTATGCCCCAAATACCGGCTCTCATATTCTCAGTGATAAAGCCTTTTCCAGAGCTATTAGGACCAATATGCTTATAGATACTGCTCTATATTGTCTCCTTGTTTCGAAATTGGACATCAATGACATTAACATCGATGTCCCACAAGGGAACACATTATCTTCCATGTGTCGTGATCCTTCTGTACTATCAATTTATGAAAAGTTGATAGGAGGGGAAGACACACTACAGTGTTTAATTCAAAATGATGAAATTGAACTTCGGTGTGAAAAAGTCAAAGACGCCGTTACAGGCTTGCCACAGAATTGCAGAACAGCTGCATTGTGGGTGCAGTATCTTGAAATGATTGGAATTTTGAAGACCTTCATTAAGGCAGAACGTACAGGAAATTGAAGGCTTCACTTGGAAACAGTTTTCCGAATGCTTCCGTTTTTGCAGCTGCAGGATGTAATTTATATGCCAAGTCCTCATACGTTTACGCGCCACGGCAATTAACCCCCCCCCCCCCCCCCCCCCCAACTGAAATCCCGATGTTCATTTAAATTTCCTTCAGGGACATCATGTGATGAGACGTGCAGACAGACATTGGACTTTTCTCCGATCACATCATAGAACAAGTATTGATGAGAAGCGTTAAATCGTGTGGTAACTTAACACGAGGAAGAGGATTGACAGATGTTCAATGATCACAGTGGGTATTATCTATGCCTGCATGTGCAGAAATCAACAACGCTATGACCGATCTCACAGATACGAGATATGTGACTAGTGAAAAACATAGAGATGCGGACAAGTCCAGAATGGAGAAAGACAGAACTGATATCAACACAATTGTCTCATTTTTGCGGGACAGGGATCCTTTGAAAATAATGACGCTCTACGAAATATTGACCAAGATATCATAAACTCTATGGCTGGCAAGAATATCTTTAAGTATTCTTTTAAACGGTCTCTGTAGGTTACTCCTATGAATTGTAAAGCCCATATCAAAATAGACGACGACCCCATACAAATAGACCCTCACCGGAGACTAGCAACAGCAGCCAGAAGCCGGGGTGAGGACCTCTCAAATATCCTATCTTACGAACTGTCCAGTATGCCTCCGTCTTTGTTTGACTCCATTGGTTTTATTGCGTGAAGCACATAAAGCTACACCTGCAGAATATATATGGGGTTTAGGTGATTGAAAAGCAGACCTTGGCGTACAAACAAGGCATGTCATCGATGGGAGGTGTCTTTTACATCCGATACCATGGCTGAAAGGCGACACATTCGCTCAGATCTGTTTTCGGTATACTGAATATGTAAAGAAACGATATGCTTCAGCTGTTATAGTATTTGATGGATATCCTCAGCATCCAAAGATATTACACATATTCGTCGTAGTAGAGGAATGAACGCTACAGAGGTGTTTATCGATGGAACAACTCCCTTCAGATCCAACAAGGACATCTTTCTCACCAACCCGCGAAACAAACAACGATTCATCAATCTCCTCGGATGCTCACTCAAAACTTCCGGTTTTGATGTAATTCATACTGAAAATGACGGTGATATCACAATTGTTCAGACAGCAGTTTCTTTATCATCCACGGTGCATGTTGTGGTAATAGGGACAGATACCGATTTACTTGTGTTACTGTGTCATAATTTCGACCCGTCTCAGTGTAAGATTTATTTTGGCGATGACTCTCATAGAGGACCAGGTCAAAAATTATGGGACATAAGAAATACTCGTTCTGTAGTAGGAGAAGATGTACCGTGCATGTACCGTGGACATTGGATTTGGGCGTGTAAAGCCGCGGACACGCGTGGACACTGTCCCTGTATATCGGCCATATTGACCGCGTATATAGGTGGTCATTTACCTGTGTCCGCGCCGTCAGACGGTCAAACGTGGACACTAAATATGTCACGGTAAATGGGTATGATAGTGCTGAAAAGGAAACGACCTTATGATGATGCGTATTGTGTTTGCTCAGTGAAGCATGAATAATAAAGAAATTAGACTTAAAGATATCTTGATTAATAATCATTTAACATCTTTTTAAATCTCCTCTGCTTGATTACACAATGAACGTTTGAAATGTATCTTAAAATATTCCGCTATTCTAGATATTTTAAAAATTAGAACGTATTTTTTATATAAAAATTGAAAATACAGTGTGCACCTGGAGCACGGACGTATATAATGTTTTAGATATATATGCCCCTGTCTGGACGTATAACTACGTTATACACGTTCTTTATACCCGTATATCTACTTGTCGTAAAAGTGCATTTATGGTATTTGAATGAAATCGGTAAAGACAAGCTGATTTGTCATTGTACAGATACGTGTATAAGTGTGATTTTAAAGAGAAAACTGAAGACATCTGACAAAGCTGTATGACAAAACTCACCAAGGACATGCACACAAAAAAATGATTTATTATTCCGAGAGTGTGCCGAGTTTCTTTTTAACACCTATTTCGGACTCTTAATTAAAGAAGGCAACGATACGAATTGAAAAACGACCTTATGATGATGCGTATTGTGTTTGCTCAGTGAAGCATGAATAATAAAGAAATTAGACTTAAAGATATCTTGATTAATAATCATTTAACATCTTTTTAAATCTCCTCTGCTTGATTACACAATGAACGTTTGAAATGTATCTTAAAATATTCCGCTATTCTAGATATTTTAAAAATTAGAACGTATTTTTTATATAAAAATTGAAAATACAGTGTGCACCTGGAGCACGGACGTATATAATGTTTTAGATATATATGCCCCTGTCTGGACGTATAACTACGTTATACACGTTCTTTATACCCGTATATCTACTTGTCGTAAAAGTGCATTTATGGTATTTGAATGAAATCGGTAAAGACAAGCTGATTTGTCATTGTACAGATACGTGTATAAGTGTGATTTTAAAGAGAAAACTGAAGACATCTGACAAAGCTGTATGACAAAACTCACCAAGGACATGCACACAAAAAATGATTTATTATTCCGAGAGTGTGCCGAGTTTCTTTGTAACACCTATTTCGGACTCTTAATTAAAGAAGGCAACGATACGAATTGAAAAGCGCAATTACTACTTGTGGGTTCAGTACAGTAAAGCCGACATTAAAATCAAATAAATTCATATCATTACATGTGATATGATATTCATTATTGATTGCTCTGATAAACATATTCAGATTTTGAAATATTACATGCGATTACGATGAAATACATGATTGATTAATTCTAGTAGATATTTATACATATGGACATTGATCTTCATTCTATTTTATTCATTATTATTTTCTTTGGTCTGTTTTCTTCTTTTTTTTATGTATTCGTTTTTCTTCCTGGTGAAGTGCAGGCTAACTTTTCAAAAATATTAATAATCTCAGAACAAAAGACAAAGAATGCGCACTTGAGTCGCAAGGGAAACTAGAGTGTCGGTCGTTTTCTCACCTAAAGAGTAAAGAAAAGTATCTTTCAGAACCCCCACCCTTTCATTTTTTTATCTTCTTACATACTCCTGCCAGATATAGGGCCGTATGTATCTTATGATTTCATAGAATGCGATCGTCTAATTCCGTGTATTAATCAGTGTCATAAGTCAAACCCTTATTCGCTACCAGGGTGAAGTAAAACAATAGACTTCACACAACACGCGTGCTCCAGTCGTAAGGTTACCTGGACTAAGTGCCGTTTGACCTAAACAGAGGAAACCCCCCCCCCCTTTTTTTTTTTATTGTTTTGTCTCGTTACACATTCTTTCCCAATACGATTGTATCTTTTTTGGATTAATTTCACGGATACGATCATGCATAAAAGATGATGACCCGACTGAACACTGAATCTTGCATGTTTTACAATAATACATACACAAATATATATTTTGGTGGTATTGAAAAAGTTTAAAATACGTTTGCAAACGATATCTCGTGCAGAGAGAGAGACAGAGAGAGAGAGAGAGAGAGAGAGAGAGAGAGAGAGAGAGAGAGAGAGAGAGAAAGGGGGGGGGGGGGTGACGTGTCGTTACTTTAACTCGGTCGTTAGGTGGCGTCGATCTTTCACTTAAATTTATTGCCCTGTAGGCTTTCAGCACAATGCTTAGACTTGCAATAGGGAAATCACCCATTGTATTGGCGAATAAGATATTTGACTGAAACATCGTACAATTCTTCATTATCAACAAGTACAAATGAAAGGAGGAAAGGGGGGGGGGGTGTATTCAGTTTTGGGTTTTCTCTCTTTGCCGCAGATATGGTTCTTAGATTTTGCTGTTGAGGGGGAGTAATAAATCACAAGAAATCTGATAATGATTAATGTTCAAGTAATGCTAGTACACAATTTATTAATACACATCCACATATAACGATAGAATACATGTATTTGCATTGGTATGTACATGTATAACAGTCTTCACACTAGAGATTTTCACACCTCTGTGGCTCAAATAAAAAAAAAGTTGGTTCACACATTAATGATTAGACGTTTTCCACAATAGGGGAACACCTTGGATGCTTTCAACTAAGGGTGATTTAAAAACATTGTGATTTTTTTTATTTATTTTTTCTTTAATCAAAAACTCTTTAAATAAAACATCGTGATTTCTGATTTTTAGCAAAACACCCGAGTCTGGCGCCATAAACTGAGAAAATCATTTCAATTATTTCAGTTTAATTTATTCCACTATCACAAGGACTTATAAACAATTTGTTTATAAGTCCTTGATTATCAAACATTCAAATAAATTGTCATACAGAATGGGTTTATTCTATTTATGGATAGAATAAAACTAAAAAAATCCAAATCCCAGTTAAAAATTCATTGCTGAACAAAACATACCACTTAAGTATTTTCTCAATTTATGGCGCCGGTCCCTGGGTTTTCTTAAACGATGTAAAAATTCCCATGTAAACAGGCACTGCTGTACTCCTACATTCCCTCACTTGAATGACCTACCTAGTTATAAATTAATTGCACCAAACGGCAATAAACGACGGCTGATTAATGACTGTCCATTGAAATGTGATACCCGAACTTACAGCAAGTATTTTTGTAAAAAAAGAAGTTAATCGTAAATGTCCGAAACCTGCTGTGAACAAGTGAAACTATCGTTAATGTTCTTTAATTAACATGACATAATACCGGCAAGAAAAATATTCGGGCACATGGTCACAAAAAATTAAAAATAAAAATAATAAATCTTAAAATAACTGACACCATTTCCACGGCAATATTATTGTATTCACTCATTTTTCGAACTAAGCTCTATTAACAGCCGGTTAATAGGTTATCGGGGCCGTAATTAATTTTTGCGTCTGTCTTTCAGGAGGTTTAGCGGAAGCAAAAAAATATATAAAAATAATCTGGAAGTTTCACGATCGTATTTTTAAAGACAAGACGACAACACGTTATGTCTGACGGTTTGTGAAATACAGGCACATCTATGTAATGTCCCTTACGTCCACTGTGGGACAATTTTAATTTAAAGGTCTGAAAAGCTCGTCCGTTTTGTCCACCAGAGAACACGTACAGGTAAAAGGTGCGAAAACCGTGTCCGCTTTGACCTCGAGAGGACAAGTACAGGTAGATGGCAAACTGTATTATTAACATTAACGTGGACAGAAAACTGGCCTCCCGTGGTGTCCACGGAGGACAGACGTGGACTGCCCACCGAGGCAACGAGGATTTTCCAACTTCCACGGCACATGTACGGTAGCTTTTCTTCTGCCAGCAATATATTCATTGACAGGATGTGACATCACTTCAAGATTGCTTGGTGTCGGTAAAAGAATTTCATTGAAGAAACTTAAAACATCTCCTCATTTTAGGGAAAAGCTTCAACATTTTACAGACCTGTCGTCTGATAAAACCGTTATAATAAATGCTGGCACGGAAGTGATATCTTGCCTATATGGTGGTATTCCAAATGAGGGCTTAGATGAGTTGAGGTGTAGAAAGTTTGCTATAAAGCTGGCTGCAGGGTTAATTGCTATCAACTGTCAGAATTTACCTCCAACTTCCAATGCAGCATCTTTCCATATCCAAAGGGCATACCAACAAACATACTATTGGATGACTGGTATAACTCTTCCTCCTACAGACTGGGGTTGGCATATAATAAATGGAAATTTCTGTCCCATCAAATCCAGCAAAGCAGCCGCACCTGCCTCACTTCTAAAAATAGTTCGATGCTGTTGTATGTCGAATTGTGATTTTCGACGGTGTAGCTGTCGCAAAAAATGGTATAGAATGCACGGTCAGTTGTGCTGAGTGTCGTGGACACTGTTCAAATTCTTTGGCCCCAGATCTTAGTGATGATTTATAAATGGTTGAATTGGACTATTGAGTTCTTGCTATGAATTATGTCTTAACGCATTACTTCTTCTTTGAATTGTCGATACTTTTAAAATGAATTTTGTGGATCATGTGTACTTTCCTTATATCATTTCTTAACATTTTTATATGGCCTTGGTAAAATTGAGATGAGGTGGCCTTGAACCTGACAATATGTTACATCTGATGAAGATTGACAGTCACTGTAAGTTTTATGCAGTGAAACTAGTATTATGTGCAGACGAGATAAGGCAAGTTTCATACAGTTATATGTAAACGAGATTAGCCCTATATATTCAAATCTACATGTTACGGTAATATCTGAATGTGACACTTTGTGGTCTTACAGAGAGACAGACAGATAGACAGGTTCTTTGCTTAGTTCCATAATGGGTGTCAATCAATAAATGTGATATTAAAGTAAAGTAAGCCCAGAATGTTCAAACCCACAACAGAAAATTGTATGACCCTATTGTAAACATTGCTTTGGGAATGAATATTTAATGACCTTGACCCAAGATTTGCGACCTTGGAGAAAAATTTGATAATTTTAATCACGTTACCATTCTCAACTTACCTGCTCCCCACTTTATTAAAAACAAGAAATATTTGGGTTCATTTAAGAGAAATACTAATTTTTTTTTTCCAGTTTCCCTATATATTTACCAGAAATCGATATATTTCACCCCAAAACATCAACTTTCCCGAGCATACATTTTTCTAAACTTTTTGTATGTGGTAGAGGACACCATAAATGTACAAAAAACAAAGAGAAACAAACTGTTGCAATTTGTTCCTAATTTAGTCATTTTTTTTCGGTAGAATGACTGGCCTACTAGGACGGTCACCTCCGATAATTCGACGTGGCGATACTTTCGTTAAACCATCTTAATTCTTAATTTGATAATTTATTATAACTTCCATTGAATACCCTTATGCCATAATTTAGCTTAGTTTAGACTAACGGAATATCAATTTGCATTTTATGATACTATATATATATATATATATATATATCAATTTGCATTTTATGATACTATATATATATATATATATATATATATAATATATATATATATATATATATATATATATATATATATATATATATATATATATATATATATATATATATATATATATATATATATATATAATATATATATATATATATATATATATATATATATATATATATATATATATATATATATATATATATATATATATATATATATATATATATATATATATATATATATATATATATATATATATATATATATATATATATATATATATATATATATATATATATATATATATATATATATATATATATATATATATATATATATATATATATATATATATATATATATATATATATATTATATATATATATATATATATATATATATATATATATATATATATATATATATCCTTCTGTTCAGGGGCAGGCTTGGTGTAGTGGTTAAGCGCTTGGCTTGCGGCGCCGACGATCCGGGTTCGATTCCCGGGTTGCGCCACTATGTTTAAGAGGTTGGTAACCTCCTGCTTCCATGTCGCGATATAACTGAAAAATTGTTGAAAGCGACGTAAAACACCAAATCAACCAACCAACCTTCTCTTCATCTGTACTTTTACTGGGAAGCGCACTATGTAGTAAGATATATGTGTAAGTGACAATATTGGTGGTAGTTGAAGTTACTTCTTTTGCCTGCCACCATGATGGTGGAGCTGTAGTTCTTGCTACATACACATAATACTTTCATATACCTATTTAGAAAAATTGTCTATATTTCTACTTTTTAAAAAGCAATCTAAAATTGTTTAATAGTTGAAAATATGTACAAAAAACAAGGCAAACATTATCCCATAGGAAAAATCTCTTCCATAATTTGGTTGATTGGAATACAAACAATATCCATCTGTGAGATAATGGCAAATGAAAGTAACTCCAGTTATACTAACCAATGAATATATTAGTACAATAAATTATTTTTCCGACACATTTAAGTGACAATATTAGTACTTTCTTTCATTGCTGTAAATGCATGCATTGTAAAGAGAAATTAGTGGTCTTTTTTCTTTTATACATATTTATTAAACCTTAAAGTGTACCAACAATGCAAAACGATTTTATATATTTATACGTAAATATTCATAAATTACGTAATCAACACTTGATAACTAAGTTAAAATGCTTCAGTATCAAGTACTCGCGAGTTAAAGTTGTAATTTGCACCTGGGAACGATTACATCCGATGATTCTTGGCCGCATTTCCGGTCAGTTAACATGTGGTGCTGTGTGACGTCAGACATTGAACACACAGCAGATACACAACATAAACATTGCAATAATGTCTGATCACAGCGAAACATCTCCTTTATCGTGTGAATCGACAGATTACAAGATCGATGCATTTAGTGATTATGAATTTTATTATAAAGATACCCAAGACGAAAATGTAAACAATTCAGACAAATTTGGTTCTGTACTGTATTTATTTGAACCATACGATTCTAATGTATCCGATTCATCGGACGAAGAAGTTATATTTACGTTTATTTAGTATTTCTTAAACAGAACTTTTAGTTGTATAAAATTACACAGTGTCAAAACAGAACTTCGGACTAAGAAATAAACAAATATCTAATCTACGTACATTGAGACTAAGGGTTGGAGAAGAAGTATATAGACAGATTATGACAACTAATCATTATAAACAGTGGCGGATCCAGAATTTCCGAAAAGAGGAAAGCAAATGTGTATTAGCCAAACTACTTAGCCATTTTAGGTGCCAACTCTTGATTTTTACTTGTAAATATGTGGCGAGAATGGGGTGGGGCGGACCTCCTCTAAATCCGCCACTGATAAAGGTATAATTCTCATGGAAAAAATAATAATCATTGTATTTGACTTGGCGTTTCCTTGACTTTGTTTTCCTTCTTATATTAAGTAGCATCTGTAAATGAGAGAAAAATTGTGTCTAATTTATATTTCAAATGCTCATATACCTAATATCTATTTAGGGCAGAGTGTACACGTGTTTCAATTTTACATAAATGTAAAATACATGCTGATTTATTATCTTTTTATCTGATCTGAATAGATCTAACTCTGATTCAAACCTATATCCACATCACTACTACTTTCATTTGGCTATACCTGTTCTTTGTATTCAGCAATTATCTAAATTACAATAAACTCAAAATTAAATGATTTACCTCTTATACTCTAAACATTAATACAAATATTTATTGCATCTTTCTTCTTTTTTTTTTTTTATTTGAAAATTTATATATATATTTCCTCAACTTTCAAAGCACTTCTTCTATGTATCTAGTAACAATTTTGTTGCTTAGCTAAAAACTCTCATGCAAACTTTAGACTAAAAGAAAGGGGGAAATGTAATTAAATTTAAAGGGATTACTATAAATTAATGAAAAAAAATCAAGCACTCACTCTGTTTCTCTTTTAGCATATGCTCTCTTCATTTTTTTTTTTAGGTGGCGACCAAAGTAATAAAGCATTTTCTTAATATGTTGTATTTTGGGTACCGCTTGAACCTGGCCTGATTTCCTTTTAAGGTGGCTGAATGGCATGGATTGATGGACATGCCCCATTATTCAAGCGAACGTGCTTTAGCCAAATCCCTGTTTGAGTTTTCTCAAATCCAAATTTAAATGGGTAACAATGCAAAGTAAATGATCTGAACATAAAACTGAATATTTCAAAGGCCCATACCAATTTTTACTCTTGACGTTTACAAAGTTGATCCAGCGTTTTCTCTGGTATGGATCAGTTATACAGTGGAATTCGTGTATAGAAACGCCGTTTTTGTCGATGTTTCCACAATTGGCAGCTACAGATCGTTTTCCAGTACATTTACTAGTACCTTCTCAGTCCCTGTTTGGCATATTTCTTTTTAAACTTGCAGAAAATCTTGTATGCGTCCTTTCTTTTCTTTAATAGCTTTCGACTGGGTTCATCTTCTGACGTCACGCACGGAAACAACCGATTGCCTGCTGGTCAAGTAAAACCACAGGTGTGCTTAATTAACTTCAAACACAAAATCGGCTGTATGTCAACTATTACGGGGTATTCTGACACCGGAATTTTTGGAATGAATTTACTATCACCATTTCTATCTACAACAAGCGTAGCTTTTTAAAAAGCTTAGGTTGCAATCGGAATAGCTTTAAATCTTTAAGTTGTTGGTCAAAACGCCAAATGGCTTTATGTAAATAGAAATTACATGTATTTGTTTATAAAACCATCTTTTTATGTACAGTTGTGAATTTTCCCGATAAAATTTCTAAAGCCACGCCTCATTTTTTCCTTATTAGGAAGGTAGCCGCGCCTTTTTTCCTTTTAAAGGAAAGTCTTTCGGATGTTCTCGTCAATATTCGGAAATAAGCTGGTTTTTGTAGTGAGCAAATCTTTTTTTTTTTTTAATTGTGAACATTTTATAAGATTTATTTCTAGAAATCTCAATATTTACAGCAGAATTATGTGCTAATAATGTTTCTTAGTACTAGATTATTACCCAACATGCCACGCTAATGGAGTTTCCACATGCGCTCTCAAAGCAAATTTACTATCGCACTATACAATCGGCCGAGGCCGATTGCAATGATATTATGACTTCGCATCGTTGGTACAATTTAATTTAACGTGTACAGACAAAACACGAGAGTTCTCTTCCATTTACGTATGGTAGACATTGTAGATAACCACAGACAGCCTCTACATTGTACATTAGACGCCCATCATGATCTACGTGACCACCATGCAGACTTTCTGGGTGTCTGTCAACACAAATGTACTGCGTGGCAGATGCATGTTCATGATATCCGGCCATGAGATAACCCTGGAATTCGGTTTTCCATCCTTTGTAGCATTGAGTGCGTGCTAGAATATAAATAAAGAATATGAATAGTTATCTGTTGGTATAAAAATGTAGTTATTTCCTGGCACACTCGAATTTTCTCTACTCTCGTTATTTACGCTTAAATACAAGAAAAGGGCTTGCCTGTCTCTAACACTTGTATAGAATTTATTCTTAAACATTTCATAATGGTGCAACTACCACTCCATTTGTCACATTTATGTGCAATTATGTTTTTCCAAAGGTACAGTATACAGTTTGGTGCGGTCCTAACGTTACATACAGTGCACTTCAAGTTCACGTTATGACTGCTTTTTAAATTTACTTGGCGACAATAGAGCAAACTTGGAATCTAGTTTAGTACTAAATAAAAGTACACTTAAAGTTTAGTTAACTTTCTAAATACATGTCCATGAATATCGCTTCACTTTACTTCATGTAACCGGAGTGAGCACATGCCTTTAAATTTTCGAGTTTATTTTTTATTTAAACATTTGACATAAACACCTATTGTAAAATTATCTCGGATATCAGTGTATAAAAGGAAAAGGATAATTAAATCACGTGGAAGTGGTCATGTGATCGATGAGATTAGGCGGTACCGCATTACAAAACAAATAGGGATAATGATTCACACAAGCTTCAGAAGAAAATAAAACAAGAAACAGATATCCGCGTAGTAGTGTCAGTACTTCCAATAAAATGCCGTCGGAACATAACTGAACGTTAAAATAAAACACGCACATGACTAAAATTTATGACTGGTTGTCAGGACACAAAACTTAACTTGAAGTGCACTTGTTACTGGCATGTAAGCTTAGGACTTATGTAATTTAAAACTACTATCATATATAACGACACCGACTTCGGTGAATTTTCTTTAACGTGATGATTGAAAGTGTCAAACAAAATATTGGTTGTTACTAAAAGTGATATTTAAAGACAATAGATTATTTTATATGCTCCTTTATTACCATGCTATATAAACCAATTAACAGAAATTAGATATGAATGAAGAATTGAAAGAAATTGAAAGCTTCAGTGACGGTGCCTACATTTTGTTTTACTTTGTATCTTTCGCACCTATTGGGGCCACATTCAATTTCTTCTTAATTTTACGAACACCCATACATCTATCTGTATGTCCATAAAGACAAGTAATTACTTTGGGAATTATCTACAATCAACAGTGGACGAAAAAAAATTAAAGACGTTCTGAAATGGAACACTGATCGATGATAAAGGGTCAATGCAGAACTAGAAGCAGAATGTATGCGATATACTAAAGTGAGTGTGCTAATTTCACACTTTAAAACTGAAACCATGATACTGTGTTACTAATTTAAACATATAAAAGAGGAAAAAGGTTTTTGATTTCCTAATTCCAAAGCACATTTTTCAGATCACTCTTTCAATAATATTAACCTATATTTTAAGACTTGACCATACAAACTAATCATCTTAGCTTTTTGACTATACTTGTTTGACATAGTATGTATATATAAAGAGATTTGTTCGAGTGCAATTCCAACGCCGGAATTTGAGTTTAACAACATTTCATACTATGAATAGGATAATTTAAGTTCGTGTTCTTGTCTCCTTCATGTTTTTATGTGTATATTTACGTATATTTACCTCTGCTACTTGAAAAGTTGTTGCAGGACATTTGCAACGGGTGTTGCATGCAAACAAGGGACCCTCACTCCTTCGGGGGAACTGGTCTCACCTCGATTTTAATAGGGGTCGCATTTGTCTGAATGTGACACTATACATGATATTGTCCTTTTATTTCATAGACTATAAGATATGTTTAATCATTCGATGCTTTTTCGTTCTTCATTCATTGCAAAACTTGTTAATAATTTCAGCTAATATGTCTAGTTTCTAAAAGCATCAGTGTTCAGTGGACTTTAAGTCATTCAGCGCCGTATTGAAGTCAAACGGAAGTCAACTAGTCGTTTAGTAAAAGTCTACATTTCGTGCATGCAATGAGGTTATTTACAATCTGTATTTATAACATGGTAGACTTGACAAGTGAAATGTCACTCACTGCTGCGAACGGGGTCGTTGCATAAGTTTAAATGTCTTTGTATTGCATCAGGTAGATGCCGTCCCTATTTAAATTCAATAATCGTCTTAAGACGTGAAGAATTAAACAAGTATAGTTAAACTTGGTTTGAACATCATCTGGTTTATGATTTGGTGTTTTCTGTTTTATCTGGATTGTATTTGCTATACTTCTACCATGTGTTGAAATGAATGAACTAATATATATCGTTTGTTTACCTAGTGTCATATGAACGTCAGACGGTCCTTTCTTCCAATATACAGCACATGGTACGTCATGGTTATAAAGTCGTTTGCGAATATCCTTCATTAAATACCATTGATATTCTGCTCCATACATGTAGGCGCTGTTTCCACCATGTCCATCTACATAAATGCCCCATTATGAATCTCTAAGTAGACAGACATACTCAGCTGCACCACCATTATGCTTGTAATGAGAACCTCCGGTGTAGCCTTGAATTGTTGAATACAAAATCTCATACATGTTTTTACGTGTGTTTGATTTAAATGATCCAAAACTAGTTTTAAAAGCTATTGTTACAAATAACGGTTATAATACACAAACAGTCCTAAAACGAAATCAAAGAAAAGAATCAAGTCATCAAGAACACTAGTTCAGCGCTACTTGGACACTTTTTCCTCCCCCATCGTGGAATCCGGCGTGGCATGGTGGTATCGCGCTGTACTCCTGATCGGGAGGCCGGGGTTAGATTCCCGCTCTAGCCATGTCGGTGTCCTGTCTTTCGGATGAGACAGTAAAAACTGAGGCCTCGTGTCGTGGTATGCATGGCACGTTAAAGATCCCTCACTGCTTCGGGTGGGTCCGTTGCAAAGGTCAAAATTTGTATGCCCCGCATACGTGAAATATTCGTGGTGTAACGTAAAACAAAAACAATCAATCAATCCCCCATCTTGTATACATGACGATCTTATCTATTAAATACAACCACAGAATCCTTTATTTCTATTGAATAGGGAGCGGTCTCATCCAAGTTTATCTATAGTATGTAACAATTATTTAATAGAAACTTATACCGACAGAAAAATTCTGTAAATCCAATATCTGACAAGGATGTTTAATTATTCTCCGGATGGCTTAAAATCAAGTAAACATGTTCCACTAATGCTGAATCTTTATGATATGAAAATTAAACAAATGCATTGATCATTATGAGAAGAGAAATAGGTCAACACGGGTCCCTCGAGAAGAAAAGGTGGGATTAGGTTTAAGAATCCGATTGATGTAGAAAAAAAGGCATGCAAAATAAACTTAATCATCTATCAGAAGCTGACAGAAGACTCTGGGGTGTTGACGTCTAATTAAATTTAAACTGATCATAACATTCTATTATGTACGCTGAATTGCCATAATTTTGAAACTTTAGTACCTATATCGATTTGAGTTAATATTTTCTTTTACCGTTTTTGGGGCTATCTACTGATCCACACCTCCCTTTAATGTTGTAAATTTCATCTGTATGATGGAGATAGCACTGGTCAGCTTCCGCATATTTTTTTTTCAAAACACCCAGTTCTTGAGTAAGAGGCGAAGTGTACGACTGGCCGGACAAGAAACCTGTCAACATATCCTTACAGTTTCCCTTTCCTGACACCGTGACTGATAAAAACATCATAACAGCTACAAACTTCATCTAGAACAAAGACAGCTTGGTATCATTGCATTTGATGATGATACTGATACTACTACTACTACTACTACTACTACTACTACTACTACTACTACTACTACTACTACTACTACTACTACTACTAATCTGATTAAAAACCATATCTTTATTCCACTTCTCTAGTTGTCCGATTGCGGATAAAGTTCTGGCGAAACCCAGTAAGGGGTCATGTTCATAATAATAATAATAATAATAATAATAATAATGACAATTATTTTATAATTATTATTATTATTATTATTATTATTATTATTATTATTATTATTATTATTATTATTATTATTATTATTATTATTATTATAAAAGAGAAAACAGAAGACATCTGACAAAGCTGAATGACACAAATCACCAAGGACCTGCACACAAAAATAACAACAGCATAATATACACGGAACGACACTACAAAAATATTCGATTGTGCTGCGGTTATGATACCGACTTAGGACGGTCAATTGAAGTAGCAAATGTCACTCAATTGGTGTGATTATAATAATAATATGTTACCCTGTTTTTCTAAATTCAGCCGTGAAAAGGTATCTCCCACCCGTTGTACTTCCCATACTGCTATATAGCGCATTTGTATCATTCATCATTGTTAATAAAAGAAATACCACACTTACTTTATGAAACTTGCAACAAGATAATATTGAATTTATGAAATGATAAGACCCTTCCTTTTCACATACAGTCCAATTCACTAAATTATCTCTAACAAAATGATTGTTATATCTATATATTAAATAAAGGTCGACCAAGTTATTGGATTCCTAGAAAATTTTCAAATAACATATGTAGAGCCGCTATAGATTTATGGGTTAGATTTCGGATCCTGCAAGATTAAGTTTACTTAAAATGCATAAATAGAATAGTAAAATATCCAATTTCTCGTTTTCATCAATTTTATTAGATGCGGACATACCTAGTCAGATATATGGATAATTTTTGCGATGATTCTCATTGAAATTGCTCATTACACGATTAACTTGGGATTACTGTTATACTGTGGAATAGCATATGCCAATAGGGTACCCTCCTTTTTCAAAATGTCTTAATAAGTGTTTTGCTGTTTTATGTTCCATTTTGATTTCAATTCAGAAGCTTAAATACTGAGGACTTATTTGCACATTTTCAGGCAATTTCCTTTACTATTTAATTATAATAATTCTTTTTTTTTTAGATTTTTATTCCAGTTTTCTCTTCACAGTTCAAAAAGAAGGGAGAGGCAAACCCATTGGGTATACATATATATTTATTAAACTTTGATAGACGACTTCTGCAAAACAAATAGAAGGATTTTGACACCATTAGACAGCAAAGAAATACTGAAAGTCACTTACAAGTACGGTCGCTCTTTCGATTGAGACTGCTATGGATTGGTACATGGTATAACATAGAATGTTCTGAAGGAAAGTTTTATAAGATATTGGTTACTATAAATGAAAATGCCATATTTTTGCGAGAGTTTAGCATGATGTGATTTTCTATCTCGTTCAATTCTGAATTCAATTTTCAGAACGGCATACTTTCATGAGTAAAATTTTAATATTCTCGAAGTACATATGTTGATGAAAACTATAGTAAACGCCTAGTTAATGAGGTACTCGGCTCATGACCTAGAGGCCCCAGGTTCGATTCCGACCGTGGACATACCTGTGTTTTGTCTTTTGGATGAGACAGTAAAAGCCGAGGTTCTGTGATTTTGTAGCCTTGGTACTTATAAGCTCTCTCACTAGGGTGGAAGTCTTGCAAATGTATAAATTGATATGCAATGCATCAGACAGGTGCGATTACCTCATACGTGAAATGACTGTAGAGTGACGTAAAACAATAATCAATAAATTAATCAGTCATAAGTTCAAGGTATTCATGTGAGCGATATCGGCCCAATTGGTTTTCCTGTTCGTGTTTTTGTTTGTTGGTGTTGTTGCTGACAAAAATTATTTTACACTATGGTGAACTTATATTATGGCCACGGGTGAAAAATTGTTAAATCTGTTTAGTTCTAAACCTACTGATTTATCCTATGGTTTGATATTGAATACAAATTCCAATTTAGAGTAATTATTAAATTTCGGCATTCAATTATAACGAATGACATTCTTTTCAAATTAGTAATCTCAATTACCACTATGATATTTAAAAGATATGACTTGCTAGTCCAGATAATTGAGAATGTCGTATTCTTTCAGTGTATAATGCATAAGCAGCATGGGATAATATATCAAATTTAGAGTGCATCGTCTGCTTCATACCTAGATATACTCAACTTCATTATTTCCAACTTCCTTTCCTCATTAGCAACATACATTCCTCTCCCGCATGAAAAGTTCTCATTTTACAACTTATTCGCTGTGCCAGAGCATGTTCTAAATGCAAAGATTTCGACCTGATGTTGAGGCTCCTTGACATAAAACTACTATCAAGGGATGTTGAGGAACGTTTAAAATTGTCAGTGAGGACTATACTTGACTTGCAATCATATGTATACATACAGACATTTATTCACGTGAATTTCAGACGCTGTAATTTCAGCATTTCAAACTGTAAATGACATAATTTGAATAAGTGTCCTCAATTCGTTTATATATATATATATGCAAATAGGGTACGCTTATTCCACTCAGGTAATGGCCTGCGTCTCGCGTATAAGATTTTTCGTGAAAATGACCACGAAACAACTTTGAGCTCAAGTCAACTAAGCTGACAAGCTGAGCAAATTGTCATTGCTGTAGGCGGCCTTAATTTCGTTTTCCATAACGATAAGAAAAGAAATTAAATTTTGGCATCATTTTCGTTCCTTTATTGTTTCTTTACGAATGTTTCTTATTCAAACGCATTATAATGTCATCGTGGCGTAACACATTACATCATAATGGTGTTAAGTTGCGTCCTTGTCTTACAATTAATTTACTACGACTGTTTATACTTCTTTTTAAAACTGTTTTGTATGAGTAAAACTTCATATACAAAAATGTGACAATGCTAAGTGACCTCAAAGAAGGACTGACTGTAAAAGACAGAACATGGACAGATGCACGATCGAAATAAATACTTTCCATCGGCATGATCCTTTAGAAAATTCAGATGAACAAGCGGACAAAGTATCTAAAGGTAAGTTTTAGTGTATGGGGTTTAAAATTTCAAAACATAAGCAGACAGTATACGGTATCGGGTATACGTGTATTTGGTGACAATTTAACACCGATAAGTAATCACATCTTACCTAGAAAGTAAATCAATGTTTGGGTAATGTTGATTCTACCATGAAGGATTGTTTACATTGATTGATCGATTAATTGATTAATGTTGTACGTCACTTCACGATTATGTCAAGTACCTATCAATGGTGACAGCATCTGCCTACAGCACTGCATAGAAATTTTATAGACTCACCCAAAAGTGAGAGATCTTTTACGCCCGTCGATTACCATGACACGTTACCGTGAATCTTAACGTCTCATCAGAATGACAGGATACGGTGCACCTAATGTTGGTAGTCGAACCCGGGTCTCCCGATCACGAGCTGAGTACCCAATCACTGTGCTGCACCAGCTTCTGTTAACATTTAAAAGCGACACAAAACAGCGTTTCTGATGAAAATTCTATTAAGACAAATTGAAGAGTTCGATACCGCGAAAATTATCCACATGCGAAATGTCAGACTGATATTTTTGCGAAATTTTCTCTAGCGAAAAATAAAATCACGCTAACAGTATTTATCGTCACCTTTCTAGCAGTATGAATTTCTTTCCAAAAAAAAAAAAACTTCGCTTCATATGAATGTTCTCCTTTTTCGATTCCGCCTTCTTGTCAAACGCTGAGATGATCCAGACAAATTACTTTTCTAAGGTTATACACCTCGGTATTTATCTTCAGGTACTTAGAAAAAAATTCATTTTTCGATTTTTTGTTTTAATATGACTCCTGCCTGCTGTGAGAAAATAATTAAATTTATGGCATCTTTTTCTGCTTCTCCAGTGAATTCTAATGCTGCTATAGATGTATTTATAATAATATTAACAATATCTGATCGAACTTTGCATTACTGTTTACGATAAAATCAAATTCATATTCCATAATACAATCGGAATATCTCCAACCTCTTCTCAATACAGGGTTGGGGATTATGTAAAACTCGATACAAAAAGCATAGAGGCGGTCATCCCCATTTCTCTTGCTATATTTGATGACATATCATGACGTCATTGTATGTATCAACGTAGATTTTATGTATCAACGTAGATTTAGATCTGCATCATAAAGGTTTTTAATATTTATGATCACATTAAACATGATTGTATGAATAATGATAGTATGTTCAATGCCTTATCTTACAACAGTGTTAAGTTATGAATTGTGTGAACTATGTAAATACATATACTACTATTGAATACATCAATGACCTATAAACAAACTTGTTTATAAGTCCCAGAATAACATTATATGAGATTTTGTATGTAAACTTACGCCTATTCACTAGTAATATTATATAGAGAAACACATTTACGTGGCTATTTTGTGTTTGACACTAGTAGGGATCTGTCTTAGTTAAATCTGATTATGTTTCAACTTTCTGACTCACTTAAGTTTAGTAAAAATATTCGTGGGGCGCAAATTTGTGCTTGGACTCAAACTTTGATCTCAAATGGAGACGGAAATATTTCCGTGGGTCGCACTTTTGAGGTTGTTTTTTTTTTTTTTTTTTTTTTTTTCTTAGATCTGAATGACATCTCAGTCTCAAAATCAAATGTGGGAAAAACGCCTGGTCTCACCTCATTTTCATTGAAATTTGCATTTGTCTGAATATTACAATAATATACACGATATTGTTCTTTAATTCTATGGATTCGAGTTGTGGTTAACCCTTCGGTATTTCGTTGCTTTCTTCTATTACAATGAATGTGTGTGTGAGAAAGAGAAAGAGAGAGAGAGAGTGTGTGTATGTCTGTCTGTCTGTGTATGTATGTATGTGAGGGTATGTATGTATGTGAGGGTGTCGGTTTGTGTATTTGGGATTCTGGCCTGAAAAACGTCATGAGCATGAGTAGAATTTATTCAAGATTTTCAGAAACAGGGCTTACTTACGTGTCGACCTTATCGATAAGATGAAAAATATATCACTGACATTTATCTATTTGAACATCAATTAAACAAAACCAATACTTCCGACCAAGAAACACCTTTTTGGACTTAAAATTGAAATTGATGTCAAATTAATCTTTTTAATTACTGTAGGAAGCCAGGTATTTTACAGCCTTACCTCGTCTCTTGCTTGTTTATTTAGTATGTCGAGGCTCGTAACCTGTATATTAATTACTTGTCCATCTAACGATAAACAGCTTGAGGTAGTCAAATGTCATGTCAACTGCCATTGCTGATTGATTTTTCATAGATCTATACAAGCTCACATTGGAAATAAAATAACTTGCAGATTTGTCTACTTGCTCTATTTAATAAAGGCCAAAATTCTAAATAGAAGTGAAATCAAATTTACTTGCATGCTTGTTCCATTTTTACGTCTTATCTATCCATTGACGACATGTTCTTCATCTACAATGGATACACCGAAGAATTGCGGGATTTTTTACGAGCCGACAGTGACTGAGACCCGGTACCAATAGTTTGACATTCGTCCTGAAGACAAAATATCGACGAATCGCTGGTGGGAATAAAATCCCTAGAATGTCTTCGGCATTTATGCCTTTTCATATATGTATATATAATGTTTGAATGGACAGTTATCTGTGGCGGATCCAGGGCTTCCAAAACAAGGGTGGGGGCCCACATGTGATAGTAAAATATTAGCACAAATCTCAACTTTTATTCATAATTTTTGCGAAAATAGGGGCAGACACCTGCCCTTTCTAAATCCGCCATTGGTTATAATTTAAATTTCTTTAAAATTTGATCGTTCGTGCTGCCATTATCGGTTATCTATCAGCGACGAAGGATAAAAGATCGAATCTGAAGTTGATAATTATTAATAATCAATTAATACTAAAGTCATTAATAATTAGATGACACTTATAAAATGATAGGGAAATTATAATGTCGTTTTCTGTGTTAATTGTATTTTTATCATGTTTTATGTGCATTTCCCCGGTTCAATCTTATTATACAGCCCGGTCAGATGTCTTCTATCTTCTCTTTGAAAAATTTGATAGTTCCATTCTTTTCAAATTTTGTCCCAATTTATTTTTTCATTTATTTATATCTTTATCGGATTGACATTTGAATTAGAATGCAATGTAAAATTATAATAGTATTACTACTAACTGAAAAAAAATATATGTTTGGGCAGTCCAAAAGAAAAATCTATTCCCCCTCAACGCAGTTCAACGTCCCTCAATCATTTTTTATTATTATATTTAACACTTTTGGAGGCTGTCTGCATGATAATGAAAAAAGGTATTCCGGTAACCGTCAATATATTCGAAAGATGATACAGTTTATGCTATATTTATGTTAACAGAATATTAATTGGCATTTTATGGTGCTCTATTGATATCAATATCCTTCTGGTAATGTGTACTTTTACTGGGAAGCGCATTCCGTTATATAGTAAAATGTATTTAGCACTCACAATAGCCGCTAGGGAATATCAAAGACAGATATCTCCATTCACCGGAACTTGTGATATTTGACAATAAAATAAATGTCATGCAGAGGGCAAATTTGACCATAACACCGCAATCATGTTCACGTGTAAACATCTGTTCTAATAAGAAAGATGAAAGGTGGCATATGCAAGGATCAATGATGATGATAGTTGTATATAGAATGTCAATTTGACATGACAATGATTTAGAAATGTTAAAAAGATGTAATAATCGGCCTTGCACGTTTGCAGGAGGGTTGTCGAAAAAATAAATTTCCTCTTAATTTGTTGACAAGACGAGGTGCCGGGAGTTGTAATAAAACTAAATGGTAACCTACCACTTAAGCTTAGTATGGTATACACAGGAATGCACTCGATAATTAAAAAGCAGAAGCGAGAATAACTTATCAGAATGTGTGCAATTTTATCGTTCTTTGTATATAGTTCGTTTCAAAATAATTGTTTTTAATACTGCTTCAAGTTTAACAACAGGTAATTCATCTCAGTAAAATGGCCATATATTAAAAATATTCATGCAACGATATAATGTTTCGATACAATACACCTAACAGAAGTATGCGGAGCAATTATTTCTTAAGTATAAATGTAATAAAGGCTATGCATTCATTGTACTGCTTTCAAAATGCGTCTCATAGTTTATTATTTAGTTGATACTCTTTTATCCTCTTTCATCGCAGGTTTTGGACTAGTAATTTTTGAGAATAAAGCAGTTTTTCTGGAAATTGCATTGAAAAATACTGCATACTACAGCGCGTAATCGTCGCGTTCCGTGAAGGATTCTCAATAATATTGGCGCATTTTCTAGGGTAGAGGGAAATCATATTAATGTTAAAAATGAATTAAAAACAGTGAATCTTTCTCATGCACGGTGGTCATTCGATAAAAAATAGTTAGTAACAACAAAATTACTCTAATAATATTATGTTTGAACACTTAATGTTCTACTTTAAATTATATTAAAATGGTGTTAAAATAATGAAAAATAGATTTGAAGACGTCCTCCAAAGGAAAGTCCGACACATAAAAGGCAAAGGAACACAAACACTCTGTATTGCAAATTTTCGGCCTCACGACCTCAGATGACAAAATTTCTGAAAAATTGCTTGATAAAGGTCGTGAGGCCGAAAATTTGCAATACAGAGTGCTTCTTCAAAAAATTATACTTATATAGCATCTTAACCATAATAGATAGATGATCCGCGTTTATTTCATTGTCAAGAACACAACCATAAAATGTGAGAATGAAGGGCTGAAGAGTCTGACAGAAATTATAATTTCTCCATTTGCGAAAATTCAATGACTAAACATTGTTACCTAAGTTTATTTAAAAGCCCATTTTTTCAATTTTTCCCTTTAAATCGATTTTTCTTGGCTTTTGCGTTTAAAAAAAAAAGATTTTTATCGCTGCTTCTGAGAAAATGGCAGGGAAAGTGATAATAATAATAATAATAATAATAAAAGTAATAATAATAACAATAATGTAAAATACGAAAGTAACAACAACAACAACAACAACAACAATAATAATAATAATAATAATAATAATAATAATAATAATAATAATAATAATAATAATAATAATAATAATAACAGCAAAGATATATATAATAAAATACGAAAGTAGCTGATGTCGCATACCTATGACACTAACAAAAATGTACCACATTGGACATTCATGGACACTGAGATTCAGAAATCAAGTGTCCGGGAGGAGTAAACGTCTACTTATTGGTTCACCACATACACCGTGAAAGCCTCACACAAATATAATTCAGCACTGTATATAAACATTGTATAGAAACTGCTACTGCCTAACAACAACAACAATAATAATAATAATAATAACAATTTTCAAAATTAAGCCTTGAAATTTATTTCCCACCCGTTGTTCTTACCATACTGCAATATTTGTATCATTCATCATTATCAATAAAGAAACACATTCATTTATAGAGATTAGCGAAAAGATAGTACTGATTTAAGAAAATGATAAGACCCCACCTTTTACGTACCTGGCATGACCACATAGATGATTATGCAACAGCTAAAGCTTGGAAAAGTATACAGATCTTAAGATTTGTCAAATTAGATAGGAAAACTCTTCAAATTATCTACCTGTCTTTTATGCGGCTAACTATAGAGTATGCAGATACTATTTGGAACAAATACATCAGTTTTGAAAAATAAAAATTTCAAGAAGAGACTGGATAGGAGTGTCGACAACGAGAACAGACTCTAAGCGTGGGGGATGCGTGCGTTCGTGCGCGTGTGTATTTGTGTATGTGGATGTGTTGGTGTTTTGGCCTGAGAAACAGGCAACCAAAATGTGGAAAGACAGGACTTACTCCAGCAAAATAAGGTGGATTTCAATTAATCGTGATATCCTATAGTAAATTCAATTGATTATTCACTAAGCAATTGTAGCTAAATGCTTCCCTTACCCTTGCAGTCAATCGTAAGAACTCGTACATTCCCGTACGCAAATAAGACTTGTATGTACTCCGTAGTCAGTAATGTTATGTAAACGCACATGAGCACGCTTAGCGACGTCTTTGCACGAAAAAAAAAAAAAAAAAAAAAAAAAAAAACAATTATGGTCATTGTCTGTTTTTGTCTTTATTAGTTTATCTTTGAATGGGTGATCTAGTTTGATTTTATCATGGCGAAGTCTACGCATGTGCACTGGTAAAATCATTTCTAGTTTCCTTTTATTCGTTTCTAATAATTGGTTACAGGTATGAGAAAAAGATGTGACCGGGCCCGGGAATAAAGGCAGAACGTTCAGTAAAAAAAAGGCAGACGCTCTCAGCATTGAGCTATCCGCGCCAGGCAAACTCTTTTACACTATACATTATAAGTGCAAACAAGATTCTGATTACTGTGCTTAGTCACCATCTCCCTAGTCTTTACCTCGTTATACATGTAATGCGTTTTTGTTGCCATCGGTAGGTAGGGGAATTCTGATTGCGGCGGTAAATGATTTTATATATTTATATCTATTCTTTGTTTCTGATAATTAGAACACAAATTAGATAACCGTTTGCCTCCATTTTCCATACGGATGGGTAAAACTTAGTGCAATCATTTCCATCTATGAGTTGTGCTGTACTTGTATCTAAATTCGGAAATACTAGATTTCAGTAATTAGTGTCTAGCGGGATTTCTCATCCCTATTCTACAGTGATCTGGCTTACAAATCAAGGAGGTCAGATATTTTGATAACTTCATTTTTTCCAGATCTAAAATTATTAGTCAAACGTCTTCTTCATCGACAATATGACCCCAAGACCATCCCTAAGACTGTTGCTCATGTATTGCTTATACGGCCTTATGCAGAATTTTCCTTGAGCGTTGCACACTGACTAACAGGTCGGTTGGGACTCCATGACTGGCCTTGTCTAATACTTTTCAGAGGAGACATGGTCTCAAACCTCGTTCCCTCTGACTATAAGTTGTGACTCCCACAGATCAAGGGTCTGAGCTCGCTTCCAGACCAGCAAAGCACAGTTACCTCCTCTTGATATCGCACCGTATATTTTGATATATAAGATTTGAATTGTATATAATTACTCTACTCTATTTTTATGACCTCTCAACCTGGGATACTTGTTGCTCTTTTTTTCCTCTATATGGAGGACTATTTATAAATTTTTAAATGTGTGTCTTTTGATTGTACTGCATTTGCAATAAGTGAGAAAGTGGACCCGTAAACCGGTTAACCACACTAATTTTGAGTATCGTTTGTTGCTCAATTGACAGTCCAAAGTCAGTAAGAAATCAATATTTTTGCCAAGTCATTTCATGTATTTCATTACTTGTTACCAAGTGTTACAGTTGGGTGCAGTCCTAACCTTACATTCAAGTGCACTTTACAAGTGCACTTCAAGTTTAGTTTTTCGTCCTGAAATCCAGTCATAAAGTTTAGTCAAGTGCACTTGATAACAAGTTTAGTTTAAAGTAATTCCGTCTTTAAGTTTACTATCACGTGACACCGAGTTTACTTTTCGCGTTTGTTTATTACAATTATCCAGTTTCGTATAACATGATAGAAATAATTGTCTTATTATTTACAATTTCATATTTTATATAAAAAGATTGTTTTAATAGAAAAATATAATAAATTTACATGTATTTAAAAAGTAAACTAAACTTAAAGTACACTTGGAGTAAACTTGGAATCAAGTTTAGTACTAAACTTGGAATCAAGTTTACTACTAAACATGATTCAAAGTTTACTCTGTTGTCGCCAAGTAAACTTGAAAAGCAGTCATAAAGTTGACTCGAAGTGCACTTCATGTAAGGTTAGGACTGCACCTAACTGTATTTTACATCTCCTTGGAGACTTCTGCCTTACAACTAAGTTAGATAAATGTAGAACATATATACCTTTTAATTTTGTGCACCATATGTGCATTTCGACAAGTTTTGTCTCTTCAGTGATGTTCGTGGCCGAATGAATGGAATTCTCAAAATATATAAAAATATGAAGAGCAGTGTTGAAGCCAAAATGACCGACAGGTGAACCAAAGACAATATCTAAGGACAGAGCTATGCATGAGGGAGATACTCCTTAGTTTTAGAGTGATTTTCTTAATTTGATGTCTGAAAATTTTAAGTATATATTTCATGTCAGTACAAAAGCACTGAAAACTAGACTTATGATGCCCTCGGGGACTATCAGTCCACCAGCAGTGACACCGGCCTAGTGGTTATAATAAATATAGAACATATATGGCCTAGTGGTTATAATAAATATAGAACATATATACCTTTTATGGCCGAATGAATGGAATTCTCAAAATATATAAAAATATGAAGAGCAGTGTTGAAGCCTCACAGCAAGGAAGAGGAAATGCTAAATATCATTTATTAGTACTGTAATACATCTCATGATATCCATTAAACATAAAGACTACTGCCTTCATACTCTGACTCAGGGACTTTAATATATATCTGAGGAGGATAAGGTACATGTAATCAAGACGAAATTGCAGTCTCATAAGTCTTAATAAACTACTGTAATACATCTCATGATATCCATTAAACATAAAGACTACTGCCTTCATACTCTGACTCAGGGACTTTAATATATATCTGAGGAGGATAAGGTACATGTAATCAAGACGAAATTGCAGTCTCATAAGTCAGAATAAACTGCACTTTGTTCAGGACAAATAAAGAGGTTAGCCAGGTTATCTGTCGGAAATCGGCGGTCTCTATAAATTATATGGTGACGTAACTATAGAGATGAATATTCACACTGAAGGAGAAAAACGTTTCAAAAACAACTTTTCAAATACCGCTCTTTTGTAGAACAGAACAATGAGTTTACACTCTAAGAGTTTTTTTACAACAGAGAATGAATTATTTCTTTATTTATTTATTTGTAATTTGTCCTTCGTAATTAGAAAATATGATAATCATAGAACATCTATTTCTACAAGAATAACATTAAAACCGTGTGTATCCTGTCTTAAAACAAAATATTAACTAAAATACACCATTAACTTAGTTAATGTTTTTCATCTTATTACCTGATCATTGTATTAAATTATGCGTTTACAGTGACTTCTGAATAGTAAGGAATGTGAAAACTGCTCTTATTTTCTCCTGTTTAAGTTGTCAGGTAAGATTTTAAAAACGTTTTTCCGTTCTGAGTGAAATAGGTTGTTACGGCTAATTGTGCATACATGTAGATATTTAAGAAGATAATTCTCTGAGGTTTTTCAGCAGTACGAATAAACTTAGACTATATCTTACAGTAACACTACTAATAGAGCGTTTTTCATTATTTTTGATAGACTCACAACAAGGAAGAGGAAATGCAATATATTATTTATTAGTACTGTAATACATCTCATGATATCCCTTAAACATAAAGATTACTGCCTTCATACTCTGACTCTGACGTTTCAAAAATAACTTGTAAAATACGGCTCTTTTGTAGAACAGAACAATGATTTTACGTTTCAAGAGTTATTTTACAACAGCGAATATATATATATATATATATATATATATATTTATTTATTTATTACTTGTACTTCTCCTCCTTAATTCCAAAGTTTGATGATCATCGAGCATTTATATCTACAAGAATAGCATCATAACCTTGTGTTATTTCCTGTTTTAAATTGAAGTATTTCTCGTCTTATTACCTGATCATTGTATCAAATTATGCATTTGCCGTGGCCTCTGAATAAGTAAGCAATGTGGAAATTGCTCTTATTTTCTCCTGTTAAAGTTGTAAGGTAAGATATATCAATCACAGTGTTAACGTTTTTTCAGAAAAGCTTTTCCTTTGTGAGTGAATTAAAATGTTACGGCTAATTGCGCATACATGTAGATATTTAGGAACATTTTTCTCTGAGGTTTTTCAGCATTACGATTAGACTTAATCCTTAATATAACACAAATAATACAGCGTTTTTCATTATCGATACTTGTTTTTAATTTGATAATTTATTTTTCATTATCGATACTTCTTTTTAATTTGATAATTTATTTCAAATTCGATTGAATACTGTTACTTCTTTTACCTCTATAAGAGACAGATGACGTTATTTCCATAGGGATGTCTTTTTGCTTCGTTTGCTGATTTAAATGTACTTAACAGTCATATATACCTAATAGAATTTCTTTTGAATTTTTTATAGTTCCATTCTTGTCAATGAATAAATGGTATTTTATTTATATATTTTTCTGTTTGTTTAATCACTTATTTATCTGATTAACATTTTAATTATAATGCAATGCAAAATGATAATAGTACTACTACTAGTATTCTTAATTTTAAAGTATTGTGTTAACGGTCAAGAGAGTCGAGAAAGTCGATTACCTCTCAAAACAGATCAACGGGGCGTCAAAATATTGTCATTTGTAAGGTAACATTTTTGAACGCATGTTAATGAAAAAAGGGTATTCTGGAAACCGTCAATATATTCAATAGATAACATAGTTTATGCCATAACTTAATTTAGGGCGACAGAATATCAATTTGTATTTCGTGGTACTTTATAGCTGTCAATATCCTTCTCGTCGTGTGTACTTTTACTGGCAAGCGCATTTTGGTATATCGTAAAATATTCGTGTAGGTGACAATATGGGTCGTATTGTTAAAATTTAATTGAAGTTACTTTCCTTTGTCCGTTATGTTGGAGGTGAAGCCGTAGTTTTTCTTCCATATACATAATTACACAATTATTAAAAAAAAAAAAAAAAAAAGGTCTCTATTTATACGTCTTTGCAAACAATTCAACATTGTTCGATCGTTCAAATATTATGCAAAGGATGTGCAAAAACTTGAAAAACATCATTTGGTTGATTAGAATACAATCATTTTACTTATCCACTTCCGAGATATCGGAAAATGAAAGTAACTTTAGTTAAATACACGACAATACTCGTATTAGTTCACTTAATTATTTTCATTAAATGGGGAGAACATTTTACTTATCCACTTCCAAAAGAGCGGAAATGACAGTATCTCCAATTAAATACAAGACAATGAATGTATAACGTCACTAGATTATTTTCCCGACATTTTTAATGACAATATTAGTACATTCCTTCATTACTCTAAATACAAGAATTGTAAGGAGAAATGGGTTTAATTTAAGTTTAATATATTTTATTAAACCTTCAATCAACGTGTACAGACAACGCAGGTGAGCTCTCTTCCTGTCACGTATGGTGGACACTGTAGAGAACCACAGGCAGCCTCTACCTTGTACATTAGACGCCCATCTTCGTTCAAGTGACCAGAGTGCAAACTTTCTGGGTTTCTATCAACACAAACGTACTGCGTGGCAGATAGATGATCATAATATCCAGCCATGAGATATCCCTGGTATTCAGTTTTCCATCCTTTGTAACATTGAGTACGTGCTAAAATAAAAATTAAAGGATATGAAAACTTTGACATTGTATCATAGCAGATTAGAATCTTATACTAAATCATTTTATAAGGATGAATACTTTAGTTTCATGTGGAATTATTATTTCCAAAGGCTACTGTATAGTTACTATTATAACTGATGTTTAAAAATCAAGTTTACAAGATTATATTCTAATGCTTTTTGTTTGTAACACGAGATATCATTGGCTGTCCGATTTAAAAACTGCAAAGGTATTCACGATACTCCTGCAGTTTTTGATATGACGTCACGATATCCAGCAGGTTCTGATTTGTGACATCACGATAGCCTACAATTTTGATATGACTGTGATTAGGGTCTTGGCTTAGAAAGCCATAACTCTGTGTCTCTAGTTGTAATTATTTTTGTCAAATGCATTAGAATGCGGTTACCATGCTTTTGTTTTACAAAAACTGACAGGGTAACGGCGAATACCCCGTCAGAAATTGAGTTTCACTGCGAGGCGTTAGGATAGTAGGAATGTTATTACAAGACAATAGAGTATTTCATATGGTCTTTTAATACCATGCTATACGTCATATAAACCAATTCAGTGCATTCGGATATGAGTACACCTGTGATGTGCAGCTACAATTTGTGTGCATGTGGGGCAGGGGTGGTTAAAAAGTCTCATCTGTGTTCTAAAGTCAATCGGAGTATAAACCAAAAAAGTTAAAGGCTTAATTGACAGTGACTGCATTTTTTGTACTTTGTATCTTTTGTTCTTCTGAAGGCAGCATTCCTTTTTTCTTAAGTTCGATTGACCATAGATGTATCTGTATGTCTTTAAAGATTGGCATTTACTGTGAAAAGTATCGACTGTCAATGACGGACAAAAATGTGTGAGACTATCAGAAATGGACTATGTATCGATGATAGACGGTGATACAGAACTAGGGGCAATATGTGAGCGATAGACAAAAGTGCATGAACTGCAGATTATAAGTAACTGTGCTTATGTCACATTTTAAAACTCAGTCCATGATGATGCGCTACTAAATTAAACATACATGTATAAAAGAAGGTAAAATATTTGTATTCCACAGTTCAAATGCAGGGTTGTTATATTTATACGTCCGTCATTAGACGGGACGTATTATGTTATGGCGCTGTCCGTACGTCCGGGGTCATGTTTTCCGGACTTTTTTTTTTTTGCCGTCTTTCAAGATATTGAGTTGAAATTTGGTATAAAGCTTATTACAAACGGCGTCAGTACCAGTTCGAGTTTGTTACGATTGACCTACTTTTGACGAATTTATGGCCCTTGGACTTATAAATTTCAAGATTTTTTTCAGAAATTCATTAAAACTCTATTTTTTTGTCAAAACATTATGAAATTTATCATGAAACAAGTAAAGTGTAAAAACTATCACATATATTACGGGTTTTAATATCTTTTTCTTCATTTTTGAGAAATTTATAATTTTAGGGGGGGGGGTGGTTGACCATCTGGCCAAGGTCATGTTTTTCCCAGCCTTTTTTTGCCGTCTTTCAAGATATTGAATTGAAATTTGGTTTATTGCTTTATATCAAGCGGCGTCAGTACCAGTTCGTGTTTTGGTACGATTGATCCCTTTTTACGTATTTGTGGCCCTTGGACTTATAAATTTCAATTTTTTTTTTTTTTTTTTTTTTTTTTTTTTTTTTTGAATATTCATTAAAAATCTAATTTTTGTAAGAACATTATAAAAGTTAGCATGAAACAAGTAAAAGGTACCAACTATCACATATATTACAGGTATTGATATCTTTTTCTTCATTTTTGAGAAATAGATAATTTTAAAAAATCAACTTTAGTAATTGTCAAAAGTCTTTTCATGAAACTCTTGCCAAATGCGAATTAAGCGACGGGCGTGTTATGCCACGCTAGGAGTTGCTCTTTTTTTTTTTTTTTTTTTTTTTTTTATTTATTTTATCTTTTTTTGGCAAAGCTGTCATTACTTCAAATATCTTTACAATCCCTTGAAAATATCGGTGATCAGTGGATCTCAAACATTCATTGTCACTTTGGAGTCAATATGGACCCAGAAAATCGTATAAGAGGATAATTTTCGTACATACAATAAGGTAATTCAAAAATATATAAGTCCTACAATCGAATGGAGAAGTAAAAGCAAGTAAATCATCAAGAATTCTCACGGTGTTGCTTTTTTCCAATGAATCAAATAATAGATATCTTTTATTTACCTGGTATCATATGAACGACAGACGGTCCTTTCTTCCAACACACAGCACATGGTACGTCGTGGTCATGGAGTCGTTTACGGCGGCTATCCTTCAATGTGGACCACTGATACTCTGTTCCATACATGTAAGCGTTGTTTCCTTCATGTCCATCTACATGAATGCCCCATTGTGGATCCTTGGGTAAGCAGACATACTCAGCTGCACCACCTCTGTGGTTGAAATAAGAGCCTCCAGTGTAGCCTTTAAATGTTGAAAACAAAATTCTATATATGTTTCTATGTGTGTGTGTTTACATTTTAAATGATTCAAAATTAGAGTTAAAACTATAGTTACAAATATATGTAAAAATAATACATTAGAATTACTCAGAGGACAACAAAGAATAGAATCAAGTTACCTGAATACACTAGTTCAGCACTACTTGGACACGTTTTTCTTCCCCATCTTGTATACATAATACTCTTACCTATTAAATACAACCACAGTTTCTTATTTCTACTGAAGTTTATCTATAATATATAAAAATTTCAAATATTTGAAAGAGGCTTATACCAACAGAACAGATGGATGTTGTAATGTCAATATGTGACATGGATGATTAATTACTCTCCGAGTGGGTTAAATTCATTTAAACCTGTACTCCTAATGTTGAATCTTTATTAGAAATTAAGATATAGAAATTAAACAAATACATCGGTCATTATGAGAAGACAAAAAGATACACACCGATTTTTTTGAGAAATAAAGATGTGATTAGGTTTAGTAATTCTATTAAAATAAAAAAATGCATGCAAACTAAGCTAAACCATCCATCACAAGCTGACATAGCAATTCGGGTTCACGTTTGATTACAGTTAAATTGAGCGTAAGATTCTATTTTATACGTTGGATTGCGATGATGTTGATACTTTGGTACCTGTAATGATTTGAGTGAATAGTACTCTTTACCGTTTCTCTGAGATACACTCTGATCCACATATCCCTTTAAGGTCGTGATTTTATTTTGCATTGTAGACATGACACTGCTCATCGTCCGCATTTTTTTCTTCAAGACATCAAGTTCTTGAGTGAGAGGCGAGGTGTACGACTGGCCAGACAAAAATCCTGTCAATATATCCTTGCAATTTCCCTCTGCTGACACTGCGACTGGTATAAGCATCATAATAGCTATATACTTCATCTACAACAGAGACGAATGGGTATCACTGCTTTGATGATGATACTGCTACTATTATTACTAAATACTCCCTTGCACAATATTATATCAATCTAAATATCTTTGTTATACTTTGTATTGCCACTTACCGGATTAATATATCATGTATGTTGTATATCTGCTAAAGGAGAAGGCATTATCTAATGTTGCCAAACTTGTAGCCCAATCCTTTTCAATGTATTCATATATTGAATAAAATATGTTTAATCTAAAATCTACTACCACTACTACTACTACTACTACTACTCTTCTACGACGACGTAGACTACTACCACTACTACTACTACTACTACTACTACTACTACTACTACTACTACTACTACTACTAATAATAATAATAATAATAATAATAATAATAATAATAATAATAATAATAATAATAATAAGAATAATAATAATAATAATAATAATAATGATGATGATGATGATAAAAATTATTATAATAATAATATTTATCATCATCATCATAATTATTATTATTATTCCCATCAAGAAGCGTGGTGATGTAATGTGACATAGCTGGACGGAGTGTGTGTATTTCGCATTACAACGGTCAAGAGAGTTGAATGCCAGCGATAATAGTAAGGAGACAAAGAAACTCAAAACGAACAAAGTGACACAAATAAATCAATGACAGAAATGAATATTAACACTGCTCTTCATATAATGAAGAAACAAAGTAAGGCCCCGCTATTTCCATGCTCATGTATTTACAATTAATCCTACTCTTTGAATTACGAAAGGCTGACATAAATATCCTTATTTCTTGTCAGTTTAGTAATATAAGATTTCGCACGTGTACAGCACAGTAACTCACGATTAATTCACACACGCTTGAAGTCCTGTATATCATTGGTGCTGTGCGAAGTAAGCAAGGCAAATTCACTGCGCTTCTCTGATGTGTAATCGCAAGGCTCGGAGAACAATACTTGATAACACGTTGTTCATCAGTAACGTATAGAGTGCAAAAACATGGGGAGGGGGGGGGGGGGGGGGGGTTCAATGAAAAAAATATGTTTTTTTAAGTGTTCGTATTAATAATACATTATAAAAAACTCTTTATTATATTTTTTTAATACAAAGAATAATAAAGTAACATGAAAGTTACGCCAGTGCCAGGAAGATATTTTTAAAAATCATAAATTTCTTACTTTAAATTACCTAAGAAAAAAAGAGGAGTTACTGGCTCAGTTATGTGGCAGAAGTCACCATAGAGCTATACAGTACATGAATATAAATAATATACTAGAACATATATCACATTACAAAAATATTTGATTGTAGTGCAATTACGATACCGACTTAGGACGGTCATTTAATTTGACAAAAGCCAAACAAATGGTGTGGTTAACCGGTTTACGGGCCCATATCTTCATACGAAAAGTTTTTTGTAAAATCGTTTTATATACTGGACAAGATAACACTAAAGACAAAAGAAAACTTTTGCACATTACGTCAGAGTTTAAAAAAAACTTTAGATTAAGAGAGCTACATATCAATGAATTGAGGAAGAAAATCTTTTTACGTATTTTTTTTTTATTTATTTATTTATTTATTTTTATTATTATTATTTTTTTTTTTATTTCTTTTAATAAAACGGAAGGATGTGTCTGTGAAAGTGAGTAACAGAGATATGAAGTTTAAGGATGAAGCAGTTTTACAGAAAATTGCATTGAAAAATGTTGGTAACTAGGACGCGTAGTTTTCGCGTTCCTAGACGGTTTCTTAATAGCGTTGGCGTATTTTCTAGGGGAGAGGGTAAATAATATCAATTAAAAAAATAATTAAACACAGTGAAATATATTATGCACAGTGGTCATCCGACGACAAATACGTAAGTAAAAGAGAAAACTGAAGATACTGACAAATCTGCATACACAAAACACTGAGGACATGCACTAAAAACAAAACAACAAAAGTACTCTAATAACATGATGTTTGAACACTTCATTTTATAATTACAATGGCATTAAAATGGTTTTAAAATAATGAAGCACATTTTTTTCACGCTGAAATTGATATTTTAAATCGTTTTGTAACATTTTGGCAATGCTTGGACTTAAAATTTTAAAAATTATTCAAAATTACGTAATTTAAAAAACTTTAAACTTATATAGCATATTTACCATAAATTGCGTTTCCCTGGCTTTGCGTGTAAACAGGAGAGATCAAAATGTTGTTATTATAGCTGTTTCTGAGAAAATTACAGTCAAAGTGATAATAATAATAACAATAATGATAATAACCATAATGAGAAAAACATTACTAAGGTACGAAAGTAGTTGGGGTCACATGCCTATGGCACTAACAACAATGCACAACAGTGGACATTCATGGACCACTAAAATTCAGAGGTAAGACTAGGTGCCACGGAGGAATGAGCGTCTCCTGTTGGTTTGCAACACGCGCTGTGAATGCTTTTACATACAGGCGAAACAAATATAATTCAGCACTGTATATACACAATGTATAGAAAGTGCCTCTGAATGATAATAATAATAATAATAATAATAATAATAATAATAATAACGATGATGATGATGATAATAATAATACTAATAAAAATAATAATAACAATAATAATAATAATAACGTTTTCCTGTTTTATTTTGTTTTTGAAAAGAAATCAACCTTGAAAAATTATCTCCCACCCTTGTTGCTTACCATACTGCAATATTTGTATCATTTACCATTATTAAAAAAAGTAACTTAATAAGACTAGCGACACGATATATCGATGTTAGGAAATGAGAAGACCCTACCTTTTTACAAACAGTTCGATTCACAGACTTATTACGAACAATGAGAAGACACTACCTTTTCACATACAGTTCGATTCACTGACTTATCACGAGCAAAATGATTCCTATATATATGTAGTAAATAATAGTCGACCTCGTAATTGGAAGAACATTTACAAGTAACATGTGTAAAGCTGCTACAGGAATATGGATAGGATTTCGGATCCGGCCAGATTAAATTCACATTGAATACATAAATAGAACAGTCAAATATCAAGTTTCTCATTTTCATCATGTTACAAGTTTATTACGCCTTATTGATACACGCACTCAGTTATAGGGATAATCAGACTTAACTAAATCTGATTTAAGTCATATTATGGAAATGAATAGATCAATTATTTGCAACATAGCCAACGAGGCATGACTCTTAACTCACAATCTTATATTTTTATATTCTTAACTCACAATCTTATATATATATATATATATATATATATATATATATATATATATATATATATATATATATATATATATATATATATATATATATATATATATATATATATATATATATATATATATATATATATATATATATATATATATATATATATATATATATATATATATATATATATATATATATATATATATATATATATATATATATATATATATATATATATATATATATATATATATATATATATATATATATATATATATATATATATATATATATATATATATATATATATATATATATATCTATATATATATATATATATCTATATATCTATATATATATATATATCTATATATATATATCTATATATATATATATCTATATATATATATATAATATATATATATATATATATATATATATATATATATATATATATATATATCTATATATATATATATCTATATATATATATATATATATATATATATATATATATATATATATATATATCTATATATATATACCTATATATATATATATATATATATATATATATATATATATATATATATATATCTATATATATATATATATATCTATATATATATATATATATATATATATATATATATATATATATATATATCTATATATATATATATATATATATATATATATATATATATATATATATATATCTATATATATATATATATATATATATATATATATATATATATATATATATATATATATATATATATATATATATATATATATATATATATATATATATATATATATATATATATATATATATATATATATATATATATATATATATATATATGCATGTATTGTAACAAGTCTATATATATATATCTATCTATCTATCTCAGTTTGTCAGACCAAATCATACCCATCCTATATCAGGCCAGCAAAATTATACCCAACAACCCAATTTTCGCCCCTTTCGCCCAAGGCAATATCAGCAACAAAAACCAAGATTTAACTCGCCTAGGTTCGACTCCACTTAAACTCTCTGTACTTAAAAATACCTTGCTCAGTGTCCTCAAATTTATGATGAACAATTGTTACTTAATGGCTTCACATCTGGTTTTTATCTGAATTATGCAGGCCCAAGAGACTATTTACAATAAAAAAAAAAACATGAAGTCCGCCAGTGAGCATGTACAAGAATTATTAACAATTATTAAAAAGGAAATAGAATTGGGTCGCAAGACAGGCCATTTCTCTAGCCCCGTTTTCCAAACATAAGTTGTAACCCTATTGGTGTATTACCTAAAAGATGGTGGATGGAAGTTAATTTCAAACCTGTCGGCACCAATAGGCAATAGCACCAATGAACATATTGACCCGATTTTATGTTCAGTTTCCTACAGCTCATTTGACCAAGCAATCGGTAAGATTCAAAGAAATGGAAAAGGGGCTTTACTTCGTAAAATAGATTTGTCTATTGCATTTCGACTTTTACCAATTCACCCAACAGATTTTTCATTGTTAGGTATTTGTAAACAATACAAATATTATATTGACATGTGCATACCTATCGGTTGTTCTATAGCATGTTCAACATTTGAAAAATTCTCATCATTCCTGCACTAGCTAGTAGCACAAAAGTCACAAAATCAAAACATCATCTATTATCTCGTTGATTCTTTTTTGCTGGGAAACAAAAGACTGTAGATTGTTTGGACTTGCCAAAATATTTCAGTTAACTTGTAGTGAGTTAGACACCCCGATAAATGACAATAAAAGAAGGCCCCTGTACAAGATTAACCTTTCTAGGTTCAGGGATTGACACCATACAACAGTTTATCTTTATCCCGGACAATAAGATTACATCACTCTTTTCCTCCAAAAGAGTAATCTTCAAAGAAATGATATCACTTTGTGGACACCTAAACGTTTTTGCAAAAGCAATCCCAGGCAGTAGACGTTTAATCGTAGGTTTTACAATACAACAATTGGCATTAAGAAATATTACTTCTTGATAAAGATTACACAAGCCGTTAAAAAGGATGCTAGTGTTTGGCTTACATTCCTAAAAGAATACAATGGGAGTTCTCCTTTTCCTGAACTTACTTGGTTTATTAACGAAGCTCTAAAACCTTTTTCCAACAGCTGTGATTCCTACGGTGGAGGTACATGTTTTTTCCTTAATCACTTCGCAGTCAATTCCTCGCCATCATGATGGGTTCCAGACATTCGGAAAGATCTCACCTTTTTAGAATTGGTGGCTATTCGCTTGACTGTTTTGGTTTGGGCTGATCACTTTACCGCAAAGAAATTACTGATAAATACCAACAACATAGCGCTGGTCCATATATTAAATTCCCAGACTAGCAAGTCTAAGAGAGGTTGTGCATCAGATATAACATTCAGATTAAAACTGTACATATTCCAGGTTATCAAAACCCTACTGCAGATTCAATTTCTCGATTTCAGTGGGAAAGATTCAGAGCATTGGCTCCTCGAGCAGACAGCAATCCAGCCAGTATACCTCCAGCATTATTGACTCTCTTAGACCCCACGCAGAAATTTGCTTGATACAGCAAAATTGAAAAAAATAACCACAGCTTCAACTTACCAAAAAGGCATAAACTCTTTCGATACCTTCCATTCTAAATATGATTTCGATTTATGTTGGCCTCCACTAGTCCTACCGATAATTAACTATATAGCATACTTCCATGCAAGTCAAGTATCGTATTCAACCACAAGATGTTACTTAAGCGGTATAAATTACAAAATCCAGTTAGAGGGGGTATTGACAACACTAAAACCTTCATAGTAAAGAAAATGTTGGAAGGTTTCCGTAGACTTAATCCTGCAAAAGAACAACGATCCCCAATTTCCCTACCAATGCTGCATCAGCTGATATCTAGTCTACCTACTGTATGCTCAAACACATACGAAGCGGCAATGTTTGCGCATCTGGTGTACAAAATTGAAAGGTATATATATTCTATATTTATTTCAACCGGCTTTCAATTAGCATTCTTTGCACTATTGCTCATAAGCGAATTCACGTTCACCAGTAACTATACACCTGTACTATCTTTCCAAGAGGTCACCATTGATGAAGAAAAAATTAGCTTGGTCATCAAAGGTTAAAAAACTGATCAATATCACAGGGGCGCCACTTTACAAATTGCATTCAGTTCGCAAACTGAATCCTTATTCAAGCTCTTGAACAATTCTGTGTCAATAAGACCTCAAATATAAGGTCCTTTTTTCTGCCACCTCAATGGTAAGCCTCTCACCAAATATCAATTCACTACACTACTGCACAAATCTGTCAAATGTATTGGTTTAGACACGTCAATATTTTAATTACACTCATTCAGAATAGGCAGGGCATCTCATTTGTACTTGCAAGGGGCTTCCGATTAAGACATTAAAGGTCACAGGAAATGTAAAAATTATATATCAACTTTAGCATCTAAAATTGTTCATCTCTTAAACCAAACGAGAATCGTCTCAATCCAATGTACGATACGTCGTTGTACTTCTTCAAGAACGAGAAGTTATTTATAGAATTCTTCGGTAATATTCGTAAATCTCCGTATTTATTCGGCGCGTGACGTCATTCCTGTCCTTGTTTAAATGAAAGTAGAGGAAACTATAGACGCTGTGCACCTGTTAACAATAATTAAATAAAATCTTTGAGTGGGGACATGGTCCACTGTGTAGTATTTGGATGTAACAATACCAGTACCAACTCAGACGTTAGTGTCTTTCAATTTCCGAAATTTTGGAGAACATGGAAGGGGGGAAGTCTCATATGGACTGGGTTGTTGAACTTGTTCACGTCATTAGTACAGATGCAAGTAGCATTAGATGGACAAGCTATAGATACCAGAAGGGTCCTCACATATATGTTTAGATCATTTCACACCTGACTGCTTTGCACGAAATCCATTTCTTGCTAAAGCTGCAGGATTCAGCTGAGACTTAAAGTTAAAGATGTAATGTGACCCCTTTCGTTTTCCCGTCTCATCGGCATCTTGATGAAAATAAAGTTAAAGAATTGGCCGAATTATTACGGCCAGCTTTTACAAAAAAAAGACAACTGTTGAAATTAAGTATTATTATTCTATTAAGATATGGTCACAAACACTTAAAATATTTTAAATTTATTATTACCATACATGATGGTATAGTAGGCATTAACACACACACACACATGTATATATATATAGCACAAGAAAGCGACAAACAACACTAAAATAAAGAAAAGATATTTCCTACTTGTGCTTTTATATATTATATACATGCATATATAGCACAAACATACAGCTAACAAGTCACCCAAAATTTCCTCATATTCGTTCCTGTCTAAGATTCTTGTTATGAGTATTATGATATATGTATAATGACCTTCCAAAATTAATTGATCATGATGTTTGTAACTGCAAGAGCACGTACAGAACACTATAAATCTATATTTAAAGAGTTCAGGGGCAATTTTCTTATTTCTATACATGTCTTGTCTAAAGTTGTCTGAGGATATGTATAAACATTCTTATAGCTATCTCCCAGCTCTGGTTATCAAACATAAGACACGATAATATCAAGTGGGATTCTTTATAAACTATATTTATATTTCAACAACAAAAACACTACTTCGTCACTACCTGAGAAAGTTTTTATTGTTTTTTTTTTTATCTTTACATCTTCAGTTTTGTCATTATTGATCTTCCATGCGGTGTGATATAATAGCACACTGTTATAACAGACACTAGTATATTTTGAGTTAATTCATTAATTGACACTAAGATGAAGATCCTTGCATTTATTCTATGATTTCAGAATGCATACATGTACTTAGTACCTCAAAGCCATTCTTGAGGATTATAAATTTTATGATTGTAATTGTAGTATCATAGTTACTGACTTGGTTGTGTGGGAGTTTTCCCCAGGGTTTGTACATCCTTATCCCCCCTTTTCATTAAAATGGCTTCAAATATAATAAAAATAAAATACAAATCTCCTAAAGTTATAATCACACCACTTAGATTGCCCTCTGTGTCCACTCTTCATATTAAATTCGTAATAATTCACGACGTAAATACCAGAATTTTCTTTATAACCACTTTAATAAATACCAACATAATATTAACAATGTGAAAATAACTCCAGTAGAAAATATCTCCAAATTACCAGGTGATACGAAATCAGATGTTAAAAAACGACTTTTGGAAACCGAGCTCTACTGGATTAAACAACTACAAACCCCTTACCCTCTCGGTCTCAACGACCAAATATATCGACAAGGTAATATTTCTTCTTGTCAGAATAAGATCAACATTTTTACATTAAGACATAAAACTATTAGAAAACGTAGGTCACATAGTCGTCGCCGTAATCGTAACATCAGAAAACGTAATCGTTTAAATAGGTCATTAAACGATCTTCTATTAATCGCAAAAAGATAATGGCCATCATGAACTTTTCCATGCACTATCCTCTATTCCGGTAAATAAATTGAAACCTATCCTGGACGAAGCTGATCTTCGAAGTTTACGTAATTCTGATTGATATAAAGTCAATTTGATTATTTTATTTTCATATAATAAACTCTTTCCTCGTATTCCGTCTCTTCCACCCAAGCAGCAATTTCTCAAAATTAAATTTATTAATAAAGGCTTCGATCTACTTAACATTTCTAATATTTTCTGTGATCATAGAGTCACATCTAAAATCCCCCAATATTTTCAGAATTTAGAACCTCCACTTATTTGTTACCAGTACAAAAAGCCTTTAAGAAATCTTATTTTAAATTATAATAAAGTTACATCTAACCCTGATGTTTCAGACTCTATTCCTTCGTCGTGTTCTTGTGAAAATTCTAAATATATTTATAAACCGGCAGGTCATGTTATTACTGGTGACCTAAACTGTATTTCGGACAAGAAATTGCGCACCCTTTTTGGAAAAGGACCTAAATATGGGTTACCGTCCAGGATAGATTTCAATAAATGCCGTGACGTTATAGAAGGTGCTTTAGCTACATATTGTAAACGTTGGTGTAAAAAAGAACAGGTAAATGTTCATGCTCTTAATGATTGGAAATACGAGATTTTAAGAATTGTCGATATCCGTATTAAGAACTTTACGGAAAATCCGCATTTATTTCAACAGCCTAATACATTGACGACAAATTCTATTAAAAAGAAGATAGCTGACTTACATCCTAAATAAGTCGACATGCAATAGACAAACCTATTTTACGAAGTAAAGCCCCTTTTCCATTTCTTTGAATCTTACCGATTGCTTGGTCAAATGAGCTGTAGGAAACTGAACATAAAATCGGGTCAATATGTTCATTGGTGCTATTGCCTATTGGTGCCGACAGGTTTGAAATTAACTTCCATCCACCATCTTTTAGGTAATACACCAATAGGGTTACAACTTATGTTTGGAAAACGGGGCTAGAGAAATGGCCTGTCTTGCGACCCAATTCTATTTCCTTTTTAATAATTGTTAATAATTCTTGTACATGCTCACTGGCGGACTTCATGTTTTTTTTTATTGTAAATAGTCTCTTGGGCCTGCATAATTCAGATAAAAACCAGATGTGAAGCCATTAAGTAACAATTGTTCATCATAAATTTGAGGACACTGAGCAAGGTATTTTTAAGTACAGAGAGTTTAAGTGGAGTCGAACCTAGGCGAGTTAAATCTTGGTTTTTGTTGCTGATATTGCCTTGGGCGAAAGGGGCGAAAATTGGGTTGTTGGGTATAATTTTGCTGGCCTGATATAGGATGGGTATGATTTGGTCTGACAAACTGAGTTTGAGATGACTGGTATGACCAACAGCGTATGCGCGGGTGAGACTTGTTACAATACATGCATGCATGTTGGAAGAAACACTGGAGTTTGCAAAATGAACCTTTGAAGAGTTGAATTCCAAAAGGATTTATATATATATATATATATATATATATATATAATATATATATAATATATATATATATATATATATAATATATATATATATATATATATATATAATATATATATATATATATATATATATATATATATATATATATATATATATATATATATATATATATATATATATATATATATATATATATATATATATATATATATATATATATATATATATATATATATATATATATATATATATATATATATATATATATATATATATATATATATATATATATATATATATTATATATATATATATATATATATATATATATATATATATATATATATATATATATATATATATATATATATATATATATATATATATATATATATATTATATATATATATATATATATATATATATATATATATTATATATATATATATATATATATATATATATATATATATATATATATATAAGATTGTGAGTTAAGAATATAAAAATATAAGATTGTGAGTTAAGAGTCATGCCTCGTTGGCTATGTTGCAAATAATTGATCTATTCATTTCCATAATATGACTTAAATCAGATTTAGTTAAGTCTGATTATCCCTATAACTGAGTGCGTGTATCAATAAGGCGTAATAAACTTGTAACATGATGAAAATGAGAAACTTGATATTTGACTGTTCTATTTATGTATTCAATGTGAATTTAATCTGGCCGGATCCGAAATCCTATCCATATTCCTGTAGCAGCTTTAACACATGTTACTTGTAAATGTTCTTCCAATTACGAGGTCGACTATTATTTACTACATATATATAGGAAATCATTTTGCTCGTGATAAGTCAGTGAATCGAACTGTATGTGAAAAGGTAGTGTCTTCTCATTGTTCGTAATAAGTCTGTGAATCGAACTGTTTGTAAAAAGGTAGGGTCTTCTCATTTCCTAACATCGATATATCGTGTCGCTAGTCTTATTAAGTTTCTTTTTTTAATAATGGTAAATGATACAAATATTGCAGTATGGTAAGCAACAAGGGTAGGAGATAATTTTTCAAGGTTGATTTCTTTTCAAAAACAAAATAAAACAGGAAAACGTTATTATTATTATTATTGTTATTATTATTTTTATTAGTATTATTATTATCATCATCATCATCGTTATTATTATTATTATTATTATTATTATTATTATTATTATTATTATTATCATTCAGAGGCACTTTCTATACATTGTGTATATACAGTGCTGAATTATATTTGTTTCGCCTGTATGTAAAAGCATTCACAGCGCGTGTTGCAAACCAACAGGAGACGCTCATTCCTCCGTGGCACCTAGTCTTACCTCTGAATTTTAGTGGTCCATGAATGTCCACTGTTGTGCATTGTTGTTAGTGCCATAGGCATGTGACCCCAACTACTTTCGTACCTTAGTAATGTTTTTCTCATTATGGTTATTATCATTATTGCTATTATTATTATCACTTTGACTGTAATTTTCTCAGAAACAGCTATAATAACAACATTTTGATCTCTCCTGTTTACACGCAAAGCCAGGGAAACACGATTTATGGTAAATATGCTATATAAGTTTAAAGTTTTTTAAATTACGTAATTTTGAATAATTTTTAAAATTTTAAGTCCAAGCATTGCCAAAATGTTACAAAACGATTTAAAATATCAATTTCAGCGTGAAAAAATGTGCTTCATTATTTTAAAACCATTTTAATGCCATTGTAATTATAAAATGAAGTGTTCAAACATCATGTTATTAGAGTACTTTTGTTGTTTTGTTTTTAGTGCATGTCCTCAGTGTTTTGTGTATGCAGATTTGTCAGATGTCTTCAGTTTTCTCTTTTACTTACGTATTTGTCGTCGGATGACCACTGTGCATAATATATTTCACTGTGTTTAATTATTTTTTTAATTGATATTATTTACCCTCTCCCCTAGAAAATACGCCAACGCTATTAAGAAACCGTCTAGGAACGCGAAAACTACGCGTCCTAGTTACCAACATTTTTCAATGCAATTTTCTGTAAAACTGCTTCATCCTTAAACTTCATATCTCTGTTACTCACTTTCACAGACACATCCTTCCGTTTTATTAAAAGAAATAAAAAAAAATAATAATAATAATAAAAATAAATAAATAAATAAATAAAAAAAAAATACGTAAAAAGATTTTCTTCCTCAATTCATTGATATGTAGCTCTCTTAATCTAAAGTTTTTTTTAAACTCTGACGTAATGTGCAAAAGTTTTCTTTTGTCTTTAGTGTTATCTTGTCCAGTATATAAAACGATTTTACAAAAAACTTTTCGTATGAAGATATGGGCCCGTAAACCGGTTAACCACACCATTTGTTTGGCTTTTGTCAAATTAAATGACCGTCCTAAGTCGGTATCGTAATTGCACTACAATCAAATATTTTTGTAATGTGATATATGTTCTAGTATATTATTTATATTCATGTACTGTATAGCTCTATGGTGACTTCTGCCACATAACTGAGCCAGTAACTCCTCTTTTTTCTTAGGTAATTTAAAGTAAGAAATTTATGATTTTTAAAAATATCTTCCTGGCACTGGCGTAACTTTCATGTTACTTTATTATTCATTGTATGAACAAAATATAAGAAAGAGTGTTTGAGAAAGTATTATGAATACGAACTCTTAAACAAACATCTTTTTTTCATTGAACCCCCCCCCCCCCTCCCCATGTTTTTGCACTCTATACGTTACTGATGAACAACGTGTTATCAAGTATTGTTCTCCGAGCCTTGCGATTACACATCAGAGAAGCGCAGTGAATTTGCCTTGCTTACTTCGCACAGCACCAATGATATACAGGACTTCAAGCGTGTGTGAATTAATCGTGAGTTACTGTGCTGTACACGTGCGAAATCTTATATTACTAAACTGACAAGAAATAAGGATATTTATGTCAGCCTTTCGTAATTCAAAGAGTAGGATTAATTGTAGATACATGAGCATGGAAATAGCGGGGCCTTACTTTGTTTCTTCGTTATATGAAGAGCAGTGTTAATATTCATTTCTGTCATTGATTTATTTGTGTCACTTTGTTCGTTTTGAGTTTCTTTGTCTCCTTACTATTATCGCTGGCATTCAACTCTCTTGACCGTTGTAATGCGAAATACACACACTCTGTCCAGCTATGTCACATTACATCACCACGCTTCTTGATGGGAATAATAATAATAATTATGATGATGATGATAAATATTATTATTATAATAATTTTTATCATCATCATCATCATTATTATTATTATTATTATTATTCTTATTATTATTATTATTATTATTATTATTATTAGTAGTAGTAGTAGTAGTAGTAGTAGTAGTAGTAGTAGTAGTAGTAGTAGTGGTAGTAGTCTACGTCGTCGTAGAAGAGTAGTAGTAGTAGTAGCAGTGGTAGTAGATTTTAGATTAAACATATTGTATTCAATATATGAATACATTGAAAAGGATTGGGCTACAAGTTTGGCAACATTAGATAATCCCCTCTCCTTTAGCAGATATACAACATACATGATATGTTAATCCGGTAAGTGGCAATACAAAGTATAACAAAGATATTTAGATTGATATAATATTGTGCAAGGGAGTATTTAGTAATAATAGTAGCAGTATCATCATCAAAGCAGTGATACCCATTCGTCTCTGTTGTAGATGAAGTATATAGCTATTATGATGCTTATACCAGTCGCAGTGTCAGCAGAGGGAAATTGCAAGGATATATTGACAGGATTTTTGTCTGGCCAGTCGTACACCTCGCCTCTCACTCAAGAACTTGATGTCTTGAAGAAAAAAATGCGCACGATGAGCAGTGTCATGTCTACAATGCAAAATAAAATCACGACCTTAAAGGGATATGTGGATCAGAGTGTATCTCAGAGAAACGGTAAAGAGTACTATTCACTCAAATCATTACAGGTACCAAAGTATCAACATCATCGCAATCCAACGTATAAAATAGAATCTTACGCTCAATTTAACTGTAATCAAACCCGAATTGCTATGTCAGCTTGTGATGGATGATTTAGCTTAGTTTGCATGCATTTTTTTATTTTAATAAAATTACTAAACCTAATCACATCTTTATTTCTCAAAAAAAAAATCGGTGTGTATCTTTTTGTCTTCTCATAATGACCGATGTATTTGTTTAATTTCTATATCTTAATTTCTAATAAAGATTCAACATTAGGAGTACAGGTTTAAATGAATTTAACCCACTCGGAGAGTAATTAATCATCCATGTCACATATTGACATTACAACATCCATCTATTCTGTTGGTATAAGCCTCTTTCAAATATTTGAAATTTTTATATATTATAGATAAACTTCAGTAGAAATAAGAAACTGTGGTTGTATTTAATAGGTAAGAGTGTCATGTATACAAGATGGGGAAGGAAAGAGTGTCCAAGTAGCGCTGAACTAGTGTATTCAGGTAACTTGATTCTATTCTTTGTTGTCCTCTGAGTAATTCTAATGTATTATTTTTACATATATTTGTAACTATAGTTTTAACACTAATTTTGAATCATTTAAAATGTAAACACACACACATAGAAACATATATAGAATTCTGTTTTCAACATTTAAAGGCTACACTGGAGGCTCTTATTACAACCACAGAGGTGGTGCAGCTGAGTATGTCTGCTTACCCAAGGATCCACAATGGGGCATTCATGTAGATGGACATGAAGGAAACAACGCTTACATGTATGGAACAGAGTATCAGTGGTCCACATTGAAGGATAGCCGCCGTAAACGACTCCATGATCACGACGTACCATGTGCTGTGTGTTGGAAGAAAGGACCGTCTGTCGTTCATATGATACCAGGTAAATAAAAGATATCTATTATTTTATTCATTGGAAAAAAGCAACACCATGAGAATTCTTGATGATTTACTTGCTTTTACATCTCCATTCGATTGTAGGACTTATATATTTTTGAATTACCTTATTGTATGTACGAAAATTATCCTCTTATACGATTTTCTGGGTCCTTATTGACTCCAAAGTGACAATGAATGTTTGAGATCCACTGATCACCGATATTTTCAAGGGATTGTAAAGATATTTGAAGTAATGACAGCTTTGCCAAAAAAATAAAATAAAAAAAAAAAAAAAAGAAAGAAAGAGCAACTCCTAGCGTGGCATAACACGCCCGTCGCTTAATTCGCATTTGGCAAGAGTTTCATGAAAAGACTTTTGACAATTACTAAAGTTGATCTGTTAAAATTATGTATTTCTCAAAAATGAAGAAAAAGATATCAATACCTGTAATATATGTGATAGTTGGTACCTTTTACTTGTTTCATGCTAACTTTCATAATGTTCTTACAAAAATTAGATTTTTAATGAATATTCCAAAAAAAAAAAAAAAAAAAAAAAAAAAAATATTGAAATTTATAAGTCCAAGGGCCACAAATACGTCAAAAGGGATCAATCGTACCAAAACTCGAACTGGTACTGACGCCGCTTGATATAAAGCAATATACCAAATTTCAATTCAATATCTTGAAAGACGGCAAAAAAAGGCTGGAAAACATGACCTTGGCCAGATGGTCAACCACCCCCCCCCCTAAAATTATAAATTTCTCAAAAATGAAGAAAAAGATATTAAAACCCGTAATATATGTGATAGTTTTTACATTTTACTTGTTTCATGATAAATTTCACAATGTTTTGACAAAAAATAGAGTTTTAATGAATTTCTGAAAAAAATCTTGAAATTTATAAGTCCAAGGGCCATAAATTCGTCAAAAGTAGGTCAATCGTAACAAACTCGAACTGGTACTGAGGCCGTTTGTAATAAGCTTTATACCAAATTTCAACTCAATATCTTGAAAGACGGCAAAAAAAAAAAGTCCGGAAAACATGACCCCGGATGTACGGACAGCGCCATAACATAATACGTCCCGTCTAATGACGGACGTATAAAAATAACAACTCTGTATTTGAACTGTGGAATACAAATATTTTACCTTCTTTTATACATGTATGTTTAATTTAGTAGCGCATCATCATGGACCGAGTTTTAAAATGTGACATAAGCACAGTTACTTATTATCTGCAGTTCATGCACTTTTGTCTATCGCTCACATATTGCCCCTAGTTCTGTATCACCGTCTATCATCGATACATAGTCCATTTCTGATAGTCTCACACATTTTTGTCCGTCATTGACAGTCGATACTTTTCACAGTAAATGCCAATCTTTAAAGACATACAGATACATCTATGGTCAATCGAAATTAAGAAAAAAGGAATGCTGCCTTCAGAAGAACAAAAGATACAAAGTACAAAAAATGCAGTCACTGTCAATTAAGCCTTTAACTTTTTTGGTTTATACTCCGATTGACTTTAGAACACAGATGAGACTTTTTAACCACCCCTGCCCCACATGCACACAAATTGTAGCTGCACATCACAGGTGTACTCATATCCGAATGCACTGAATTGGTTTATATGACGTATAGCATGGTATTAAAAGACCATATGAAATACTCTATTGTCTTGTAATAACATTCCTACTATCCTAACGCCTCGCAGTGAAACTCAATTTCTGACGGGGTATTCGCCGATACCCTGTCAGTTTTTGTAAAACAAAAGCATGGTAACCGCATTCTAATGCATTTGACAAAAATAATTACAACTAGAGACACAGAGTTAAGGCTTTCTAAGCCAAGACCCTAATCACAGTCATATCAAAATTGTAGGCTATCGTGATGTCACAAATCAGAACCTGCTGGATATCGTGACGTCATATCAAAAACTGCAGGAGTATCGTGAATACCTTTGCAGTTTTTTAAATCGGACAGCCAATGAGATCGCGTGTTACAAACAAAAAGCATTAGAATATAATCTTATAAACTTGATTTTTAAACATCAGTTATAATAGTAACAATACAGTAGCCTTTGGAAATAATAATTCCACATGAAAATAAAGTATTCATCCTTATAAAATGATTAAGTATAAGATTCTAATCTGCTATGATACAATGTCAAAGTTTTCATATCCTTTAATTTTTATTTTAGCACGTACTCAATGTTACAAAGGATGGAAAACTGAATACCAGGGATATCTCATGGCTGGATATCATAATAATCTATCTGCCACGCAGTACGTTTGTGTTGATAGAAACCCAGAAAGTTTGCACTCTGGTCACTTGAACGAAGATGGGTGTCTAATGTACAAGGTAGAGGCTGCCTGTGGTTCTCTACAGTGTCCACCATACGTGGAAGGAAGAGAGCTCACCTGCGTTGTCTGTACACGTTGATTGAAGGTTTAATAAAATATATTAAACTTAAATTAAACCCATTTCTCCTTACAATTCTTGTATTTAGAGTAATGAAGGAATGTACTAATATTGTCATTAAAAATGTCCGGAAAATAATCTAGTGACGTTATACATTCATTGTCTTGTATTTAATTGGAGTTACTGTCATTTCCGCTCTTTTGGAAGTGGATAAGTAAAATGTTCTCCCCATTTAATGAAAATAATTAAGTGAACTAATACGAGTATTGTTGTGTATTTAACTAAAGTTACTTTCATTTTCCGATATCTCGGAAGTGGATAAGTAAAATGATTGTATTCTAATCAACCAAATGATATTTTTCAAGTTTTTGCACATCCTTTGCATAATATTTGAACGATTGAACAATGTTAAATTGTTTGCAAAGACGTATAAATAGAGACCTTTTTTTTTTTTTTTTTTAAATAATTGTGTAATTATGTATATGGAAGAAAAACTACGGCTTCACCTCCAACATAACGGACAAAGGAAAGTAACTTCAATTAAATTTTAACAATACGACCCATATTGTCACCTACACGAATATTTTACGATATACCAAAATGCGCTTGCCAGTAAAAGTACACACGACGAGAAGGATATTGACAGCTATAAAGTACCACGAAATACAAATTGATATTCTGTTGCCCTAAATTAAGTTATGGCATAAACTATGTTATCTATTGAATATATTGACGGTTTCCAGAATACCCTTTTTTCATTAACATGCGTTCAAAAATGTTACCTTACAAATGACAATATTTTGACGCCCCGTTGATCTGTTTTGAGAGGTAATCGACTTTCTCGACTCTCTTGACCGTTAACACAATACTTTAAAATTAAGAATATTAGTAGTAGTACTATTATCATTTTGCATTGCATTATAATTAAAATGTTAATCAGATAAATAAATGATTAAACAAACAGAAAAATATATAAATAAAATACCATTTATTCAATGACAAGAATGGAACTATAAAAAATTCAAAAGAAATTCTATTAGGTATATATGACTGTTAAGTACATTTAAATCAGCAAACGAAGCAAAAAGACATCCCTATGGAAATAACGTCATCTGTCTCTTATAGAGGTAAAAAATGAAGTAACAGTATTCAATCGAATTTGAAATAAATTATCAAATTAAAAAGAAGTATCTAAATGAAAAATAAATTATCAAATTAAAAACAAGTATCGATAATGAAAAACGCTGTATTATTTGTGTTATATTAAGGATTAAGTCTAATCGTAATGCTGAAAAACCTCAGAGAGAAATGTTCCTAAATATCTACATGTATGCGCAATTAGCCGTAACATTTTAATTCACTCACAAAGGAAAAGCTTTTCTGAAAAAAACGTTAACACTGTGATTGATATATCTTACCGTACAACTTAAACAGGAGAAAATAAGAGCAATTTCCACATTGCTTACTTATTCAGAGGCCACGGCAAATGCATAATTTGATACAATGATCAGGTAATAAGACGAGAAATACTTCAATTTAAAACAGGAAATAATACAAGGTTATGATGCTATTCTTGTAGATATAAATGCTCGATGATCATCAAACTTTGGAATTATGGAGGAGAAGTACAAGTAATAAATAAATAAATATATATATATATAAATAAATAAATAAATAAATAACTAGATATATATATATATATATATACATACATATATATATATATAGATATATATAGATATATATATATATATAACTATATATATATATATAAATATATATATATATATATATATATATATATATTCGCTGTTGTAAAATAACTCTTGAAACGTAAAATCATTGTTCTGTTCTACAAAAGAGCCGTATTTTACAAGTTATTTTTGAAACGTCAGAGTCAGAGTATGAAGGCAGTAGTCTTTATGTTTAAGGGAGATCATGAGATGTATTACAGTACTAAGAAATAATATATTGCATTTCCTCTTACTTGTTGTGAGTCTATCAAAAATAATGAAAAACGCTCTATTAGTAGTGTTACAGTAAGGTATAAGTCTATTCGTACTGCTGAAAAACCTCTGAGAAATATCTTCTTAAATATCTACATGTATGCGCAATTAGCCGTAACAACCTATTTCACTCACAACGGAAAAACGTGTTAAAAATCTTTAACCCTGTGATTGATATATCTTACCTGACAACTTAAACAGGAGAAAATAAGAGCAGTTTTCACATTCCTTACTATTCAGAGGTCATTGTAAACGCATAATTTAATACAATGATCAGGTAATAAGATGAAAAACATTAACTAAGTTAATGGTGTATTTTAGTTAATATTTTGTTTTAAGACAGGATACACACGGTTTTAATGTTATTCTTGTAGAAATAGATGTTCTATGATTATCAGATTTTCTAATTACGAAGGACAAATTACAAATAAATAAATAAAGAAATAATTCATTCTCTGTTGTAAAAAAACTCTTAGAGTGTAAACTCATTATTCTGTTCTACAAAAGAGCCGTATTTGAAAAGTTGTTTTTGAAACGTTTTTCTCCTTCAGTGTAAATATTCATCTCTATAGTTACGTCACCATATAACTTATAGAGACCGCCGATTTCCGACAGATAACCTGGCTAACCTCTTTATTTGTCCTGAACAAAGTGCAGTTTCTTCTGACTTATGAGACTGCAATTTCGTCTTGATTACATGTACCTTATCCTCCTCGGATATATATTAAAGTCCCCGAGTCAGAGTATGAAGGCAGTAGTCTTTATGTTTAATGGATATCATGAGATGTATTACAGTACTAATAAATGATATTTAGCATTTCCTCTTCCTTGCTGTGAGGCTTCAACACTGCTCTTCATATTTTTATATATTTTGAGAAATCCATTCATTCGGCCACGAGCATCACTGAAGAGACATAATTTGTCGAAATGCGCATATGGTGCACAAAATGTTCTATATTTATTATAACCACTAGGCCGGTGTCACTGCTGGTGGACTGATAGTCCCCGAGGGCATCATAATTCTAGTTTTCGTGCTTTTGTACTGACATGAAATATATACTTAAAATTTTCAGACATCAAATTAAGTAAATCACTCTAAAACTAACGGAGTATCTCCCTCATGCATAGCTCTGTCCTTAGATATTGTCTTTGGTTAACCTTTCGGTCATTTTGGCTTCAACACTGCTCTTCATATTTTTATATATTTTGAGAATTCCATTCATTCGGCCACGAGCATCACTGAAGAGACATAACTTGTCGAAATGCGCATATGGTGTACAAAATTAAAAGGTATATATGTTCTATAATTATTATAACCACTAGGCCGGTGTCACTGCTGGTGGACTGATAGTCCCCGAGGGCATCATAAGTCTAGTTTGCAGTGCTTTTGTACTGACATGAAATATATACTTAAAATTTTCAGACACCAAATTAAGTAAATCACTCTAAAACTAAGGAGTATCTCCCTCATGCATAGCTCTGTCCTTAGATATTGTCTTTGGTTCACCTTTCGGTCATTTTGGCTTCAACACTGCTCTTCATATTTTTATATATTTTGAGAATTCCATTCATTCGGCCACGAGCATCACTGAAGAGACATAACTTGTCGAAATGCGCATATGGTGCACAAAATTAAAAGGTATATATGTTCTATATTTATTATAACCACTAGGCCGGTGTCACTGCTGGTGGACTGATAGTCCCCGAGGGCAACATAAGTCTAGTTTTCAGTGCTTTTGTACTGACATGAAATATATACTTAAAATTTTCAGACATCAAATTAAGTAAATCACTCTAAAACTAAGGAGTATCTCCCTCATGCATAGCTCTGTCCTTAGATATTATCTTTGGTTCACCTTTCGGTCATTTTGGCTTCAACACTGCTCTTTATGTTTTTATATATTTTGAGAATTCCATTCATTCGGCCACGAGCATCACTGAAGAGACATAACTTGTCGAAATGCGCATATGGTGCACAAAATTAAAAGGTATATATGTTCTATATTTATTATAACCACTAGGCCGGTGTCACTGCTGGTGGACTGATAGTACCCGAGGGCATCATAAGTCTAGTTTTCAGTGCTTTTGTACTGACATGAAATATATACTTAAACTTTTCAGACATCAAATTATGTAAATCACTCTAAAACTAAGGAGTATCTCCCTCATGCATAGCTTTGTCCTTAGATATTGTCTTTGGTTCACCTTTCGGTCATTTTGGCTTCAACACTGCTCTTCATATTTTTATATATTTTGAGAATTCCATTCATTCCGCCACGAGCATCACTGAAGGGACATAACTTGTCGAAATGCGCATATGGTACACAAAATTAAAAGGTATATATGCTCTATATTTATTATAACCACTAGGCCGGTGTCACTGCTGGTGGACTGATAATCCCCGAGGGCATCATAAGTCTAGTTTGCAGTGCTTTTGTACTGACATGAAATATATACTTAAAATTTTCAGACATCAAATTAAGTAAATCACTCTAAAACTAAGGAGTATCTCCCTCATGCATAGCTCTGTCCTTAGATATTGTCTTTGGTTCACCTTTAGGTCATTTTGGCTTCAACACTGCTCTTCATATTTTTATATATTTTGAGAATTCCATTCATTCGGCCACGAGCATCACTGAAGAGACAAAACTTGTCGAAATGCGCATATGGTGCACAAAATTAAAAGGTATATATGTTCTATATTTATCTAACTTAGTTGTAAGGCAGAAGTCTCCAAGGAGATGTAAAATACAGTTAGGTGCAGTCCTAACCTTACATAAAGTGCACTTCGAGTTAACTTTATGACTGCTTTTCAAGTTTACTTGGCGACAACAGAGTAAACTTGGAATCATGTTTAGTAGTAAACTTGATTCCAAGTTTAGTAGTAAACTTGAATCCAAGTTTACTCCAAGTGTACTTTAAGTTTAGTTTACTTTTTAAATACATGTAAATTTACTATATTTTTCTATTAAAACAATCTTTTTATATAAAATATGAAATATTTATTGTAAATAATAAGACAATTATTTCTATCATGTTATACCAAACTGGATAATTGTAATAAACAAACGCGAAAAGTAAACTCGGTGTCACGTGATAGTAAACTTAAAGACGGAATTACTTTAAACTAAACTTGTTATCAAGTGCACTTGACTAAACTTTATGACTGGATTTCAGGACGAAAAACTAAACTTGAAGTGCACTTGAATGTAAGGTTAGGACTGCACCCAACTGTAACACTTGGTAACAAGTAATGAAATACATGAAATGACTTGGCAAAAATATTGATTTCTTACCGACTTTGGACTGTCAATTGAGCAACAAACGATACCCAAAATTAGTGTGGTTAACCGGTTTACGGGTCCACTTTCTCACTTATTGCAAATGCAGTACAATCAAAAGACACACATTAAAAAATTTACAAATAGTCCTCCATATAGAGAAAAAAAAGAGCAACAAGTATCCCAGGTTGAGAGGTCATAAAAATAGAGTAGAGTAATTAAATATAATTCAAATCTTATATATCAAAATATACGGTGCGATATCAAGAGGAGGTAACTGTGCTTTGCTGGTCTGGAAGCGAGCTCAGACCCTTGATCTGTAGGAGTCACAACTTATAGTCAGAGGGAACGAGGTTTGATGTTACTGATGTATTTGTTCCAAATAGTATCTGCATACTCTATAGTTAGCCGCATAAAAGACAGGTAGATAATTTGAAGAGTTTTCCTATCTAATTTGACAAATCTTAAGATCTGTATACTTTTCCAAGCTTTAGCTGTTGCATCATCATCTATGTGGTCATGCCAGGTAGGTGTCTGGTAAACTGATGTTACTATATGAACCAATATGTTATTTATAAGCAGTGGTTGGTGATCGGGAAATCGCTTTACAGGTATACCTTCCTAATCGTCGCAGTACAGGTACATTATACAGGAAAATATTCGAACGTATTTAGACAAATAACGTACTTCTTTGAACTACATACAGATTGTAGTAGTAACTGAGATTTGAAATTGCAAAGACCACAATGCATTATAAGTGAATGCCGAAGTAAAATAATTACTGTAAAACAGAAATGTAGAATTATCCTCAATAGATTAAGAACTCAATAAATTTCAAGATTTTTCACCTGTCTATAAAATATTGGTCCGCCGTATATTCTATAAGTATAATTGTTATGATGAACAACAGTAACAAAACAAAAACACAAGAAAGATGTCCTTATTGACCTATATTGGTGACCTGACCGCTTGGAATATATGATTTATTGATTGAGTAATGTTTTTCGTTACCTTTCCGATTATTTCGCATATATGTTGACGGCAACTGCCGGATTAATTGCAGAGAATTTTACACATTTACAACGGACCTACCCTAAGCATTGACGGATCATTTAAGTGCCACGCCTTCAGTGACATGGGACCTGGGTTTTTAAAGTTTTGTCCGAAAGATAGCACATCGAGTTGTCCATAGCTGAAATGGAACAGGGGTTCTGTAGGTCACGTGCCGGGCACCTTATTTGCCCATCTACAGCGGTTTCTTTGAAGATATGAATTTAGAGAATGTAAATTTTTAGACCATTCCAGAAAACCTTGTCGAAACAGGAACACTACTTGTATTCTAGGTTAATTTCTTCAATGTATAATGATATAAAAATCCCTCTTTTGTTAAGTCTGAATAGAAATATTGAATCAAAATCTAATGTAAAATACGAAAGTAAATGGTGTCACATGACATTGACACCAACAATAATGTACACGTACCACAGTGGACATTCACGAACCCCAGAAATTCAGAGGTGATACCAGGTGCCCGGGAGGAGTGAGCGTTTCTTGTTTGGATAGCCTCATCCGCCGCGAATGTCCTTAAATACAGACGAAAAAAAAAAAAAAATTCAGCACTGTATATATATAAATGTGAAGAAAACAAAAACTATTAATATATTTAAATGATCTGTATGTGTGCAAGAAAAGGTGCCATTAAAGTATCTTAATTGAATTCAGAATTGAGCCTAAAGCAGCAACACTGCATTTTAGACAAGAAAGGCACACTCTTGGGCATATATCATTTAACAGTAAAATAGTAATCCATATTACTCATATAAATGAGTGTCTGTATCAATAAGTCGTAATAAACTTGTGACATAATGAATATAAGAAAGCGGATATTTAACTGTTGTATTTATGTATTCATTGTGAACTTAATCACTTAATCTGGCTGGATTCGAAATCCAATCCATATTCGTGTAGCGGCTTTATGCATGTTTCTTGTATATATTCTTCCAATTACGTTGTCGACTTTAATTCATTACATACATGATGATCAGTGATAGTGATAAGTTAGTGAGTCGAAGTGTATCTGAACAGGTGGGGTCTTATCATTTTCTTAAATCAGTACTATCTTTTCGCTAATCTCTATAAATGAATGTGTTTCTTTTATTGATAATGATGAATGATACAAATATTGCAGTATGGTAAGAACAACGGGTGGGAAATAAATTTCAAGGCTTAATTTTGAAAATTGTTATTATTATTATTATTGTTGTTGTTGTTGTTAGGCAGTAGCAGTTTCTATACAATGTTTATATACAGTGCTGAATTATATTTGTGTGAGGCTTTCACGGTGTATGTGGTGAACCAATAAGTAGACGTTTACTCCTCCCGGACACTTGATTTCTGAATCTCAGTGTCCATGAATGTCCAATGTGGTACATTTTTGTTAGTGTCATAGGTATGCGACATCAGCTACTTTCGTATTTTATTATATATATCTTTGCTGTTGTTGTTATTATTATTATTATTATTATTATTATTATTATTATTATTATTATTATTATTATTATTATTATTATTATTATTATTGTTGTTGTTGTTGTTGTTGTTGTTGTTGTTACTTTAGTATTTTACATTATTGTTATTATTATTACTTTTATTATTATTATTATTATTATCACTTTCCCTGCCATTTTCTCAGAAGCAGCGATATAAATCTTTCTTGTTTAAACGCAAAAGCCAAGAAAAATCGATTTAAAGGGAAAAATTGAAAAAATGGGATTTTAAATAAACTTAGGTAACAATGTTTAGTCATTGAATTTTCGCAAATGGAGAAATTATAATTTCTGTCAGACTCTTCAGCCCTTCATTCTCACATTTTATGGTTGTGTTCTTGACAATGAAATAAACGCGGATCATCTATCTATTATGGTTAAGATGCTATATAAGTATAATTTTTTTTGAAGAAATTACGTAATTTTTATTTTTTTTTTTAATTTTAAGTCTAAGCATTGCTAAAATGTTATAATACGATTTAAAGTATCAATTTCAGCGTGAAAAACTATGTTTCATTTAAGGTAAAGAAACACAAGCACTCTGTATTGCAAATTTTCGGCCTCACGACCTTTATCAAGCAATTTTCAGAAATTTTGTCATCTGAGGTCGTGAGGCCGAAAATTTGCAATACAGAGTGTTTGTGTTCCTTTGCCTTTTATGTGTCGGACTTTCCTTTGGAGGACGTCTTCAAATCTATTTTTCATTATTTTAACACAATTTTAATGTAATTTAAAGTAGAACATTAAGTGTTCAAACATAATGTTATTAGAGTAATTTTGTTGTTACTAACTATTTTTTATCGAATGACCACCGTGCATGAGAAAGATTCACTGTTTTTAATTCATTTTTAACATTAATATGATTTCCCTCTTCCCTAGAAAATGCGCCAATGTTATTGAGAATCCTTCACGGAACGCGACGATTACGCGCTGTAGTAAGCAGTATTTTTCAATGCAATTTCCAGAAAAACTGCTTTATTCTCAAAAATTACTAGTCCAAAACCTGCGATGAAAGAGGATAAAAGAGTATTAACTAAATAATAAACTATGAGACGCATTTTGAAAGCAGTACAATGAATGCATAGCCTTTATTACATTTATACTTAAGAAATAATTGCTCCGCATACTTCTGTTAGGTGTATTGTATCGAAACATTATATCGTTGCATGAATATTTTTAATATATGGTCATTTTACTGAGATGAATTACCTGTTGTTAAAGTTGAAGCATTATTAAAAACAATTATTTTGAAACGAACTATATACAAAGAACGATAAAATTGCACACATTCTGATCAGTTATTCTCGCTTCTGCTTTTTGATTATCGAGTGCATTCCTGTGTATACCATACTAAGCTTAAGTGGTAGGTTACCATTTAGTTTTAATACAAGTCCCGGCACCTCGTCTTGTCAACAAATTAAGAGGAAATTAATTTTTTCGACAACCCTCCTGCAAACGTGAAAGGCCGATTATTACATCTTTTTAACATTTCTAAATCATTGTCATGTCAAATTGACATTCTATATACAGCTATCATCATCATTGATTCTTGCATATGCCACCTTTCATCTTTCTTATTAGAACTGATGTTTACACGTGAACATGATTGCGGTGTTTTGGTCAAATTTGCCCTCTGCATGACATTTATTTTATTGTCAAATATCACAAGTTCCGGTGAATGGAGATATCTGTCTTTGATATTCCCTAGCGGCTATTGTGAGTGCTAAATACATTTTACTATATAACGGAATGCGCTTCCCAGTAATAGTACACATTACCAGAAGGATATTGATATCAATAGAGCACCATAAAATGCCAATTAATATTCTGTTTGAATAAATATAGCATAAACTGTATCATCTTTCGAATATATTGACGGTTACCGGAATATCTTTTTTCATTATCATGCAGACAGCCTCCAAAAGTGTTAAATATAATAATCAAAAATGATTGAGGGACGTTGAACTGCGTTGAGGGGGAATAGATTGTTCTTTTGGACTGCCCAAACATATATTTTTTTTTCAGTTAGTAGTAATACTATTATAATTTTACATTGCATTCTAATTCAAATGTCAATCCGATAAAGATATAAATAAATGAAAAAATAAATTGGGACAAAATTTGAAAAGAATGGAACTATCAAATTTTTCAAAGAGAAGACAGAAGACATCTGACCGGGCTGTATAATAAAATTGAACCGGGGAAATGCACATAAAACATGATAGAAATACAATTAACACAGAAAACGACATTATAATTTCCCTATCATTTTATAAGTGTCATCTAATTATTAATGATTTTAGTATTAATTGAGTATTAATAATTATCAACTTCAGATTCGATCTTTTATCCTTCGTCGCTGAGAGATAACCGATAATGGCAGCACGAACGATCAAATTTTAAAGAAATTTAAATTATAACCAATGGCGGATTTAGCAAAAATTATGAATAAAAGTTGAGATTTGTGCTAATATTTTACCATCACATGTGGGTCCCCACCCTTTCTTGGAAGCCCTGGATCCGCCACTGATAACTGTCCATTCAAACATTATATATACATATATGAAAAGGCATAAATGCCGAAGACATTCTAGGGATTTTATTCCCACCAGCGATTCGTCGATATTTTGTCTTCAGGACGAATGTCAAACTATTGGTACCGGGTCTCAGTCACTGTCGGCTCGTAAAAAATCCCGCAATTCTTCGGTGTATCCATTGTAGATGAAGAACATGTCGTCAATGGATAGATAAGACGTAAAAATGGAACAAGCATGCAAGTAAATTTGATTTCACTTCTATTTAGAATTTTGGCCTTTATTAAATAGAGCAAGTAGACAAATCCGCAAGTTATTTTATTTCCAATGTAAGCTTGTATAGATCTATGAAAAATCAATCACCAATGGCAGTTGACATGACATTTGACTACCTCAAGCTGTTTATCGTTAGATGGACAAGTAATTAATATACAGGTTACGAGCCTCGACATACTAAATAAACAAGCAAGAGACGAGGTGAGGCTGTAAAATACCTGGCTTCCTATAGTAATTAAAAAGATTAATTTGACATCAATTTAAATTTTAAGTCCAAAAAGGTGTTTCTTGGTCGGAAATATTGGTTTTGTTTAATTGATTTTTAAATAGATAAATGTCAGTGATATATTTTTCATCTTATCGATAAGGTCGACACGTAAGTAAGCCCTGTTTCTGAAAATCTTGAATAAATTCTACTCATGCTCATGACGTTTTTCAGGCCAGAATCCCAAATACACAAACCGACACCCTCACATACATACATACACAGACAGACAGACACATAGACACCCACATACACACACACTCTCTCTCTTTCTCTTTCTCACACACACATTCATTGTAATAGAAGAAAGCAACGAAATACCGAAGGGTTAACCACAACTCGAATCCATAGAATTAAAGAACAATATCGTGTATATTATTGTAATATTCAGACAAATGCAAATTTCAATGAAAATGAGGTGAGACCAGGCGTTTTTCCCACATTTGATTTTGAGACTGAGATGTCATTCAGATCTAAGAAAAAAAAAAAAAAAAAAACCAACCTCAAAAGTGCGACCCACGGAAATATTTCCGTCTCTATTTGAGATCAAAGTTTGAGTCCAAGCACATGTTTGCGCCCCACGAATATTTTACTAAACTTAAGTGAGTCAGAAAGTTGAAACATAATCAGATTTAACCAAGACAGATCCCTACTAGTGTCAAACACAAAATAGCCACGTAAATGTGTTTCTCTATATAATATTACTAGTGAATAGGCGTAAGTTTACATACAACATCTCATATAATGTTATTCTGGGACTTATAAACAAGTTTGTTTATAGGTCATTGATGTATTCAGTAGTAGTATATGTATTTACATAGTTCACACAATTCATAACTTAACACTGTTGTAAGATAAGGCATTCAACATACTATCATTATTCATACAATCATGTTTAATGTGATCATAAATATTAAAAACCTTTATGATGCAGATCTAACTCTACGTTGATACATAAAATCTACGTTGATACATACAATGACGTCATGATATGTCATCAAATATAGCAAGAGAAATGGGGATGACCGCCTCTATGCATTTTGCATCGAGTTTTACATAATCCCCGACCCTGTATTGAGAAGAGGTTGGAGATATTCCGATTGTATTATGGGATATGACTTTGATTTTATCGTAAACAGTAATGCAAATTTCGATCAGATATTGTTAATATTATTATAAATACATCTATAGCAGCATTAGAATTCACTGAAGAAGCAGAAAAAAGATGCCATAAATTTAATTATTTTCTCACAGCAGGCAGGAGTCATATTAAAACAAAAAATCGAAAAATGAATTTTTTTTCAAAGTACCTGAAGATAAATACCGAGGTGTATAACCTTAGAAAAGTAATTTGTCTGGATCTTCTCAGCGTTTGACAAGAAGGCGGAATCGAAATAGGAGAACATTCATGGGAAGCGAAGTTTTTTTTTCGAAAGAAATTCATACTGCTAGAAAGATGACGATAAATACTGTTAGCGTGATTTTATTTTTCGCTAGAGAAAATTTCGCAAAAATATCAGTCTGTCATTTCGCATGTGGATAATTTTCGTGGTATCGAACTCTTCAATTTGTCTTAATAAAATTTTAATCAGAAACGCTGTTTTGTGTCGCTTTTAAATGTTAACAGAAGCTGGTGCAGCACAGTGATGAGGTACTCAGCTCGTGATCGGGAGACCCGGGTTCGACTACCAACATTAGGTGCACCGTATCCTGTCATTCTGATGAGACGTTAAGATTCACGGTAACGTGTCATGGTAATCGACGGGAGTAAAAGATCCCTCACTTTTGGGTGAGTCTATAAAATTTCTATGCAGTGCTGTAGGCAGATGCTGTCACCACTGATAGGTACTTGACATAATCGTGAAGTGACGTACAACATTAATCAATTAATCGATCAATCAATGTAAACAACCCTTCATGGTAGAATCAACATTACCCAAACATTGATTTACTTTCTAGGTAAGATGTGATTACTTATCGGTGTTAAATTGTCACCAAATACACGTATACCCGATACCGGATACTGTCTGCTTATGTTTTGAAATTTTTAAACCCCATACACTAAAACTTACCTTTAGATACTTTGCCCGCTTGTTCATCTGAATTTTCTAAAGGATCATGCCGATGGAAAGTATTTATTTCGATCGTGCATCTGTCCATGTTCTGTCTTTTACAGTCAGTCCTTCTTTGAGGTCACTTAGCATTGTCACATTTTTGTATATGAAGTTTTACTCATACAAAACAGTTTTAAAAAGAAGTATAAACAGTCGTAGTAAATTAATTGTAAGACAAGGACGCAACTTAACACCATTATGATGTAATGCGTTACGCCACGATGACATTATGATGCGTTTGAATAAGAAGCATTCGTAAAGAAACAATAAAGGAACGGAAATGATGCCAAAATTTAATTTCTTTTCTTATCGTTATGGAAAACGAAATTAAGGCCGCCTACAGCAATGACAATTTGCTCAGCTTGTCAGCTTAGTTGACTTGAGCTCAAAGTTGTTTCGTGGTCATTTTCACATATCTCAACTAAAGAAAATTATATTAGTTTGAGGTTGGCATGAAGCTTGCGAAAAATCTTATACGCGAGACGCAGGCCATTACCTGAGTGGAATAAGCGTACCCTATTTGCATATATATATATATATAAACGAATTGATGTCTGTATGTATACATATGATTGCAAATCAAGTATAGTCCTCACTGACAATTTCAAACGTTCCTCAACATCCCTTGATAGTAGTTTTATGTCAAGAAGCCTCGACATCGGGTCGAAATCTTTGCATTTAGAACATGCTCTGGCACAGCGAATAAGTTGTAAAATGAGAACTTTTCATGCGAGAGAGGAATGTATGTTGCTAATGAGGAAAGGAAGTTGGAAATAATAAAGTTGAGTATGTCTAGGTATGAAGCAGAAGATGCACTCTAAATTTGATATATTATCCCATGCTGCTTATGCATTATACACTGAAAGAATACGACATTCTCAATTATCTGGACTAGCAAGTCATATCTTTTAAATATCATAGTGGTAATTGAGATTACTAATTTGAAAAGAATGCCATTCGTTATAATTGAATGCCGAAATTTAATAATTACTCTAAATTGGAATTTGTATTCAATATCAAACCATAGGATAACTTAGTAGGTTTAGAACTAAACAGATTTAACAATTTTTCACCCGTGGCCATAATATAAGTTCACCATAGTGTAAAATAATTTTTGTCAGCAACAACACCAACAAACAAAAACACGAACAGGAAAACCAATTGGGCCGATATCGCTCACATGAATACCTTGAACTTATGACTGATTAATTTATTGATTATTGTTTTACGTCACTCTACAGTTATTTCACGTATGAGGTAATCGCACCTGTCTGATGCATTGCATATCAATTTATACATTTGCAAGACTTCCACCCTAGTGAGAGAGCTTATAAGTACCAAGGCTACAAAATCACAGAACCTCGGCTTTTACTGTCTCATCCAAAAGACAAAACACAGGTATGTCCACGGTCGGAATCGAACCTGGGGTCTCTAGGTCATGAGCCGAGTTCCTCATTAACTAGGCGTTTACTATAGTTTTCATCAATATATATACTTCGAGAATATTAAAATTTCACTCATGAAAGTATGCTGTTCTGAAAATTTTATTCAGAATTGAACGAGATAGAAAATCACATCATGCTAAACTCTCGCAAAAATATGGCATTTTCATTTATAGTAACCAATATCTTATAAAACTTTCCTTCAGAACATTCTATGTTATACCATGTACCAATCCATAGCAGTCTCAATCGAAAGAGCGACCGTACTTGTAAGTGACTTTCAGTATTTCTTTGCTGTCTAATGGTCTCAAAATCCTTCTTTTTGTTTTGCAGAAGTCGTCTATCAAAGTTTAATAAATATATATGTATACCCAATGGGTTTGCCTCTCCCTTCTTTTTGAACTGTGAAGAGAAAACTGGAATAAAAATCTAAAAAAAAAAAAACAAAAAGAATTATTATAATTAAATAGTAAAGGAAATTGCCTGAAAATGTGCAAAAAAGTCCTCATTATTTAAGCTTCTGAATTGAAATCAAAATGGAACATAAAACAGCAAAACACTTATTAAGACATTTTGAAAAAGGAGGGAACCCTATTGGCATATGCTATTCCACAGTATAACAGTAATCCCAAGTTAATCGTGTAATGAGCAATTTCAATGAGATTCATCACAACAATTATCAATATATCTGACTAGGTATGTCCGCATTTAATAAAAATTGATGAAAACGAGAAATTGGATATTTTACTATTCTATTTATGCATTTTATGTAAACTTAATCTTGCAGGATCCGAAATCCAACCCATAAATCTATAGCGGCTCTACATATGTTATTTGAAAATTTTCTAGGAATCCAATTACTTGATCGACCTTTATTTAATATATAGATATAACAATCATTTTGTTAGAGATAATTTAGTGAATTGGACTGTATGTGAAAAGGAAGGGTCTTATCATTTCATAAATTCAATATTATCTTGTTGCAAGTTTCATAAAGTAAGTGTGGTATTTCTTTTATTAACAATGATGAATCATACAAATGCGCTATATAGCAGTATGGGAAGTACAACGGGTGGGAGATACCTTTTCACGGCTGAATTTAGAATAACAGGATAACATATTATTATTATAATCACACCAATTGAGTGACATTTGCTACTTCAATTGACCGTCCTAAGTCGGTATCGTAACCGCAGCACAATCGAATATTTTTGTAGTGTCGTTCCGTGTATATTATGCTGTTGTCATTTTTGTGTGCAGGTCCTTAGTGATTTGTGTCATTCAGCTTTGTCAGATGTCTTCTGTTTTCTCTTTTATAATAATAATAATAATAATAATAATAATAATAATAATAATAATAATAATAATAATAATAATAATAATAATAATAATAATAAAAATAATTGTCATTATTATTATTATTATTATTATTATTATTATTATTTTTATTATTATTATTATTATTATTATTATTATTATTATTATTATTATTATTATTATTATTATTATTATTATGAACATGACCCCTTACTGGGTTTCGCCAGAACTTTATCCGCAATCGGACAACTAGAGAAGTGGAATAAAGATATGGTTTTAATCAGTTTGGTAGTAGTAGTAGTAGTAGTATCATTATCATCATCAAATGCAATGATACCAAGTTGTCTTTGTTCTAGATGAAGTTTGTAGCTGTTATGATGTTTTTACCAGTCACGGTGTCAGCAAAAGGAAACTGTAAGGATATATTGACAGGTTTCTTGTCCGGCCAGTCGTACACTTCGCCTCTTACTCAAGAACTGGGTGTTTTGAAAAAAAAAAATATATGCGGAAACTGACCAGTGCTATCTCCATCATACAGATGAAATTCACAACATTAAAGGGAGGTGTGGATCAGTAGATAGCCCCAAAAACGATAAAAGAAAATATTAACTCAAATCGATATAGGTACTAAAGTATCAAAATTATGGCAATTCAGCGTACATAATAGAATGTTATGATCAGTTTGAATTTAATTAGACGTTAACACCCCAGACTCCTCTGTCAGCTTCTTACAGATAATTAAGTTTATTTTGCTGCCTTTTTTCTACATCAATCGGATTCTTAAACCTAATCCCACCTTTTCTTCTCGAGGGATCCGTGTTTACCTATTTCTCTTCTCATAATGATCAATGCATTTGTTTAATTTTCATATCATAAAGATTCAGCATTAATGGAATATGTTTACTTGATTTTAAGCCATCCGGAGAATAATTAAACGTCCTTGTCAGATATTGGATTTACAGGATTTTTCTGTCGGTATAAGTTTCTTTTAAATAATTGTTACATACTATAGATAAACTTGGATGAGACCGCTCCCTATTCAATAGAAATAAAGGATTCTGTGGTTGTATTTAATAGATAAGATCGTCATGTATACACGATGGGGGATTGATTGATTGTTTTTGTTTTACGTTACACCACGAATATTTCACGTATGCGGGGCATACAAATTTTGACCTTTGCAACGGACCCACCCGAAGCAGTGAGGGATCTTTAACGTGCCATGCATACCACGACACGGGGCGTCAGTTTTTACTGTCTCATCCGAAAGACAGGACACCGACATGGCTAGAGCGGGAATCTGGGAATCTTACCCCGGCCTCCCGATCAGGAGTACAGCGCGATACCACTATGCCACGCCGGATTCCACGATGGGGGAGGAAAACGTGTCCAAGTAACGCTGAAGTAGTGTTCTTGATGACTTGATTTTTTTCTTTGATTTCGTTTGAGGACTGTTTGTGTATTATAACCGTTATTTGTAACAATAGCTTTTAAAACTAGTTTTGGATCATTTAAATCAAACACACACGTAAAAACAAGTATGAGATTTTGTATACAACAATTCAAGGCTACACCGGAGGTTCTCATTACAAGCATAATGGTGGTGCAGCTGAGTATGTCTGTCTACTTAGGGATTCATAATAGGGCATTTATGTAGATGGACATGGTGGAGACAGCGCCTACATGTATGGAGCAGAATATCAATGGTATTTAATGAAGGATATTCGCAAACGACTTTACAACCACGACGTACCACGTGCTGTATATTGGAAGAAAGGGCCGTCTGTCGTTCATATGACACTAGGTAAACAAACGATATATATTAGTTCATTCATTTCAACACATGGTAGAAGTATAGCAAATACAATCCAGATAAAACAGAAAACACCAAATCATAAACCTGATGATGTTCAAACCAAGTTTAACTATACTTGTTTAATTCTTCACGTCTTAAGACGATTATTGAATTTAAATAGGGACGGCATCTACCTGATGCAATACAAAGACATTTAAACTTATGCAACGACCCCGTTCGCAATAGTGAGTGACATTTCACTTGTCAAGTCTACCATGTTATAAATACAGATTGTAAATAACCTCATTGCATGCACGAAATGTAGACTTTTACTAAACGACTAGTTGGGTTCCGTTTGACTTCAATACGGCGCTGAATGACTTAAAGTCCACTGAACACCGATGCTTTTAGAAACTAGACATATTAGCTGAAATTATTAACAAGTTTTGCAATGAATGAAGAACGAAAAAGCATCGAATGATTAAGCATATCTCATAGTCTATGAAATAAAAGGACAATATCATGTATAGTGTCACATTCAGACAAATGCGACCCCTATTAAAATCGAGGTGAGACCAGTTCCCCCGAAGGAGTGAGGGTCCCTTGGTTGCATGCAACACCCGTTGCAAATGTCCTGCAACAACTTTTCAAGTAGCAGGGGTAAATATACGTAAATATACACATAAAAACATGAAGGAGACAAGAACACGAACTTAAATTGTCCTATTCTTGTATGAAATGTTGTTAAACTCAAATTCCGGCGTTGGGAATGCACTCGAACAAATCTCTTTATATATACATACTATGTCAAACATGTATAGGCAAAAAGCTAAGATGATTAGTTTGTATGGTCAAGTCTTAAAATATAGGTTAATATTATTGAAAGAGTGATCTGAAAAATGTGCTTTGGAATTAGGAAATCAAAAACCTTTTTCCTCTTTTATATGTTTAAATTAGTAACACAGTATCATGGTTTGAGTTTTAAAGTGTGAAATTAGCACACTCACTTTAGTATATCGCATACATTCTGCTTCTAGTTCTGCATTGACCCTTTATCATCGATCAGTGTTCCATTTCAGAACGTCTTTAATTTTTTTTCGTCCAGTGTTGATTGTAGATAATTCCCAAAGTAATTACTTGTCTTTATGGACATACAGATAGATGTATGGGTGTTCGTAAAATTAAGAAGAAATCGAATGTGGCCCCAATAGGTGCGAAAGATACAAAGTAAAACAAAATGTAGGCACCGTCACTGAAGCTTTCAATTTCTTTCAATTCTTCATTCATATCTAATTTCTGTTAATTGGTTTATATAGCATGGTAATAAAGGAGCATATAAAATAATCTATTGTCTTTAAATATCACTTTTAGTAACAACCAATATTTTGTTTGACACTTTCAATCATCACGTTAAAGAAAATTCACCGAAGTCGGTGTCGTTAATATGATAGTAGTTTTAAATTACATAAGTCCTAAGCTTACATGCCAGTAACAAGTGCACTTCAAGTTAAGTTTTGTGTCCTGACAACCAGTCATAAATTTTAGTCATGTGCGTATTTTAACGTTCAGTTATGTTCCGACGGCATTTTATTGGAAGTACTGACACTACTACGCCGATATCTGATTATTGTTTTATTTTCTTCTGAAGCTTGTGTGAATCATTATCCCTATTTGTTTTGTAATGCGGTACCGCCTAATCTCATCGATCACATGACCACTTCCACGTGATTTAATTATCCTTTTCCTTTTATACACTGATATCCGAGACAATTTTACAATAGGTGTTTATGTCAAATGTTTAAATAAAAAATAAACTCGAAAATTTAAAGGCATGTGCTCAGTCCGGTTACATGAAGTAAAGTGAAGCGATATTCATGGACATGTATTTAGAAAGTTAACTAAACTTTAAGTGTACTTTTAATTAGTACTAAACTAGATTCCAAGTTTGCTCTATTGTCGCCAAGTAAATTTAAAAAGCAGTCATAACGTGAACTTGAAGTGCACTGTATGTAAGGTTAGGACCGCACCAAACTGTATACTGTACCTTTGGAAAAACATAATTGCACATAAATGTGACAAATGGAGTGGTAGTTGCACCATTATGAAATGTTTAAGAATAAATTCTATATAAGTGTTAGAGACAGTCAAGCCCTTTTCTTGTATTTAAGCGTAAATAACGAGAGTAGAGAAAATTCGAGTGTGCCAGGAAATAACTACATTTTTATACCAACAGATAACTATTCATATTCTTTATTTATATTCTAGCACGCACTCAATACTACAAAGGATGGAAAACCGAATTCCAGGGTTACCTCATGGCCGGATATCATGGACATGCATCTGCCACGCAGTACATTTGTGTTGACAGACACCCAGAAAGTCTGCATGGTGGTCACATAGATCATGATAAGCGTCTAATGTACAATGTAGAGGCTGTCTGTGGTTATCTACAATGTCCACCATACGTAAATGGAAGAGAACTCTCGTGTTTTGTCTGTACACGTTAAATTAAATTGTACCAACGATGCGAAGTCATAATATCATTGCAATCGGCCTCGGCCGATTGTATAGTACGATAGTAAATTTGCTTTGAGAGCGCATGTGGAAACTCCATTAGCGTGGCATGTTGGGTAATAATCTAGTACTAAGAAACATTATTAGCACATAATTCTGCTGTAAATATTGAGATTTCTAGAAATGAATCTTATAAAATGTTCACAATTAAAAAAAAAAAGAAAGATTTGCTCACTACAAAAACCAGCTTATTTCCGAATATTGACGAGAACATCCGAAAGACTTTCCTTTAAAAGGAAAAAAGGCGCGGCTACCTTCCTAATAAGGAAAAAATGAGGCGTGGCTTTAGAAATTTTATCGGGAAAATTCACAACTGTACATAAAAAGATGGTTTTATAAACAAATACATGTAATTTCTATTTACATAAAGCCATTTGGCGTTTTGACCAACAACTTAAAGATTTAAAGCTATTCCGATTGCAACCTAAGCTTTTTAAAAAGCTACGCTTGTTGTAGATAGAAATGGTGATAGTAAATTCATTGCAAAAAATCCGGTGTCAGAATACCCCGTAATAGTTGACATACAGCCGATTTTGTGTTTGAAGTTAATTAAGCACACCTGTGGTTTTACTTGACCAGCAGGCAATCGGCTGTTTCCGTGCGTGACGTCAGAAGATGAACCCAGTCGAAAGCTATTAAAGGAAAGAAAAGACGCATACAAGATTTTCTGCAAGTTTAAAAAGAAATATGCCAAACAGGGACTGAGAAGGTACTAGTAAATGTACTGGAAAACGATCTGTAGCTGCCAATTGTGGAAACATCGACAAAAACGGCGTTTCTATACACGAATTCCACTGTATAACTGATCCATACCAGAGAAAACGCTGGATCAACTTTGTAAACGTCAAGTGTATAAATTGGTATGGGCCTTTGAAATATTCAGTTTTATGTTCAGATCATTTACTTTGCATTGTTACCCATTTAAATTTGGATTTGAGAAAACTCAAACAGGGATTTGGCTAAAGCACGTTCGCTTGAATAATGGGGTATGTCCATCAATCCATGCCATTCAGCCACCTTAAAAGGAAATCAGGCCAGGTTCAAGCGGTACACAAAATACAACATATTAAGAAAATGCTTTATTACTTTGGTCGCCACCTAAAAAAAATGAAGAGAGCATATGCTAAAAGAGAAACAGAGTGAGTGCTTGATTTTTTTCATTAATTTATAGTAATCCCTTTAAATTTAATTACATTTCCCCCTTTCTTTTAGTCTAAAGTTTGCATGAGACTTTTTAGCTAAGCAACAAAATTGTTACTAGATACATAGAAGAAGTGCTTTGAAAGTTGAGGAAATATATATATAAATTTTCAAATAAAAAAAAAGAAAGATGCAATAAATATTTGTATTAATGTTTAGAGTATAAGAGGTAAATCATTTAATTTTGAGTTTATTGTAATTTAGATAATTACTGAATACAAAGAACAGGTATAGCCAAATGAAAGTAGTAGTGATGTGGATATAGGTTTGAATCAGAGTTAGATCTATTCAGATCAGATGTATTTTACATTTATGTAAAATTGAAACACGTGTGCACTCTGCCCTAAATAGATATTAGGTATATGAGCATTTGAAATATAAATTAGACACAATTTTTCTCTCATTTACAGATGCTACTTAATATAAGAAGGAAAACAAAGTCAAGGAAACGCCAAGTCAAATACAATGATTATTATTTTTTCCATGAGAATTATACCTTTATCAGTGGCGGATTTAGAGGAGGTCCGCCCCACCCCATTCTCGCCACATATTTACAAGTAAAAATCAAGAGTTGGCACCTAAAATGGCTAAGTAGTTTGGCTAATACACATTTGCTTTCCTCTTTTCGGAAATTCTGGATCCGCCACTGTTTATAATGATTAGTTGTCATAATCTGTCTATATACTTCTTCTCCAACCCTTAGTCTCAATGTACGTAGATTAGATATTTGTTTATTTCTTAGTCCGAAGTTCTGTTTTGACACTGTGTAATTTTATACAACTAAAAGTTCTGTTTAAGAAATACTAAATAAACGTAAATATAACTTCTTCGTCCGATGAATCGGATGCATTAGAATCGTATGGTTCAAATAAATACAGTACAGAACCAACTTTGTCTGAATTGTTTACATTTTCGTCTTGGGTATCTTTATAATAAAATTCATAATCACTAAATGCATCGATCTTGTAATCTGTCGATTCACACGATAAAGGAGATGTTTCGCTGTGATCAGACATTATTGCAATGTTTATATTGTGTATCTGCTGTGTGTTCAATGTCTGACGTCACACAGCACCAGATGTTAACTGACCGGAAATGCGGCCAAGAATCATCGGATGTAATCGTTCCCAGGTGCAAATTACAACTTTAACTCGCGAGTACTTGATACTGAAGCATTTTAACTTAGTTATCAAGTGTTGATTACGTAATTTATGAATATTTACGTATAAATATATAAAATCGTTTTGCATTGTTCGTACACTTTAAGGTTAAATAAATATGTATAAAAGAAAAAGACCACTAATTTCTCTTTACAATGCATGCATTTACAGCAATGAAAGAAAGTACTAATATTGTCACTTAAATGTGTCGGAAAAATAATTTATTGAACTAATACATTCATTGGTTAGTATAACTGGAGTTACTTTCATTTGCCATTATCTCACAGATGGATATTGTTTGTATTCCAATCAACCAAATTATGGAAGAGATTTTTCCTATGGGATAATGTTTGCCTTGTTTTTGTACATATTTTCAACTATTAAACAATTTTAGATTGCTTTTAAAAGAGTAGAAATATAGACAATTTTTCTAAATAAGTATATGAAAGTATTATGTGTATGTAGCAAGAACTACAGCTCCACCATCATGGTGGCAGGCAAAAGAAGTAACTTCAACTACCACCAATATTGTCACTTACACATATATCTTACTACATAGTGCGCTTCCCAGTAAAAGTACAGATGAACAGAAGGATATATATATATAGTATCATAAAATGCAAATTGATATTCCGTTAGCCTAAACTAAGCTAAATTATGGCATAAGGGTATTCAATGGAAGTTATAATAAATTATCAAATTAAGAATTAAGATGGTTTAACGAAAGTATCGCCACGTCGAATTATCGGAGGTGACCGTCCTAGTAGGCCAGTCATTCTACCGAAAAAAAATGACTAAATTAGGAACAAATTGCAACAGTTTGTTTCTCTCTTTTTTTTTTTTTTTTTTTTTTTGTACATTTATGGTGTCCTCTACCACATACAAAAAGTTTAGAAAAATGTATGCTCGGGAAAGTTGATGTTTTGGGGTGAAATATATCGATTTCTGGTAAATATGTGGGGAAGCTGGAAAAAAATTAGTATTTCTCTTAAATGAACCCAAATATTTCTTGTTTTTAATAAAGTGGGGAGCAGGTAAGTTGAGAATGGTAACGTGATTAAAATTATCAAATTTTTCTCCAAGGTCGCAAATCTTGGGTCAAAGTCATTAAATATTCATTCCAAAAGCAATGTTTACAATAGGGTCATACAGTTTTCTGTTGTGGGTTTGAGCATTCTGGGCTTACTTTACTTTAATATCACATTTATTGATTGACGCCCATAATGGAACTAAGCAAAGAACCTGTCTATCTGTCTGTCTCTCTGTAAGACCACAAAGTGTCACATTCAGATATTATCGTAACATGTAGATTTGAATATATAGGGCTAATCTCGTTTACATATAACTCTATGAAACTTGCCTTATCTCGTCTGCACATAATACTAGTTTCACTGCAAAAACTTACAGTGACTGCCAATCTTCATCAGATGTAACATCTTGTCAGGTTCAAGGCTACCTCATCTCAATTTTACCACGGCCATATAAAAATGTTAAGAAATGATATAAGGAAAGTACACATGATCCACAAAATTCATTTTAAAAGTATCGACAATTCAAAGAAGAAGTAATGCGTTAAGACATAATTCATAGCAAGAACCCAATAGTCCAATTCAACCATTTATAAATCATCACTAAGATCTGGGGCCAAAGAATATGAACAGTGTCCACGACACTCAGCACAACTGACCGTGCATTCTATACCATTTATGCGACAGCTACACCGTCGAAAATCACAATTCGACATACAACCTAACTATTTTAGAAGTGAGGCAGGTGCAGCTGCTTTGCTGGATTTGATGGGACATAGATTTCCATTTATCATATGCCAATCCCAGTCTGCAGAAGGAAGAGTTATACCAGTCATCTAATAGTATGTTTGTTGGTAGGCCCTTTGGATATGGAAAGATGCTGCATCGGAAGTTGGAGGTAAATTCTGACAGTTGATAGCAATTAACCCTGCAGCCAGCTTTATAGCAAACTTTCTACATCTCAACTCATCTTAGCCTTCATTTGGAATACCACCATATAGGCAAGATATCACTTCCGTGCCAGCATTTATTATAACGGTTTTATCAGACGACAGGTCTGTAAAAATGTTGAAGCGTTTCCCTAAAACGAAGAGATGTTTTAAGTTTCTTCAATGAAATGCTTTTACCGACACCAAGCAATCTTGAAGTGGTGTCACATCCTGTCAATGAATGTATTGCTGGCAGAAGAAAAGCTACCGTATATGTACCGTGGAAGTTGGAAAATCCTCGTTGCCTCGGTGGGCAGTCCACGTCTGTCCTCCGTGGACACCACGGGAGGCCAGTTTTCTGTCCACGTTAATGTTAATAATACAGTTTGCCATCTACCTGTACTTGTCCTCTCGAGATCAAAGCGGACAAGGTTTTCACACCTTTTACCTGTACGTGTTTCTCTGGTGGACAAAACGGACGAGCTTTTCACACCTTTAAATTAAAATTGTCCCACAGTGGACGTAAGGGACATTACATAGATGTGCCTGTATTTCACAAACCGTCAGACATAACGTGTTGACGTCTTGTCTTTAAAAATACGATCGTGAAACTTCCAGATTATTTTTATATATTTTTTTGCTTCCGCTAAACCTCCTGAAAGACAGACGCAAAAATTAATTACGACCCCGATAACCTATTAACCGGCTGTTAGTAGAGCTTAGTTTTGAAAAATGAGTGAATACAACAATATTGCCGTGGAAATGGTGTCAGTTATTTTAAGATTTATTATTTTTATTTTTAATTTTTTGTGACCATGTGCCCGAATATCTTTCTTGCCGGTATTATGTCATGTTAATTAAAGAACATTAACGATAGTTTCACTTGTTCACAGCAGGTATCGGACATTTACGATTAACTTCTTTTTTTACCAAAATACTTGCTGTAAGTTCGGGTATCACATTTCAATGGACAGTCATTAATCAACCGTCGTTTATTGCCGTTTGGTGCAATTAATTTATAACTAGGTAGGTCATTCAAGTGAGGGGATGTAGGAGTACAGCAGTGCCTGTTTACATGGGAATTTTTACATCGTTTAAGAAAACCCAGGGTACGGCGCCATAAATTGAGAAAATACTTAAGTGGTATGTTTTGTTCAGCAATGAATTTTTAACTGGGATTTGGATTTTTTTTTTTTAGTTTTATTCTATCCATAAATAGAATAAACCCATTCTGTATGACAATTTATTTGAATGTTTGATAATCAAGGACTTATAAAGAAATTGTTTATAAGTCCTTGTGATAATGGAATAAATTAAACTGAAATAATTGAAATGATTTTCTCAGTTTATGGCGCCAGACTCGGGTGTTTTGCTAAAAATCAGAAATCACGATGTTTTATTTAAAGAGTTTTTGATTAAAGAAAAAATAAATTAAAAAAATCACAATGTTTTTAAATCACCCTTAGTTGAAAGCATCCAAGGTGTTCCCCTATTGTGGAAAACGTCTAATCATTCATGTGTGAACCAACTTTTTTTTTAATTTGAGCCACAGAGGTGTGAAAATCTCTAGTGTGAAGACTGTTATACATGTACATACCAATGCATATGCATGTATTCTATCGTTATATGTGGATGTGTATTAATAAATTGTGTACTAGCATTACTTGAAAACTAATCATTATCAGATTTCTTGTGATTTATTACTCCCCCTCAACAGCAAAATCTAAGAACCATATCTGCGGCAAAGAGAGAAAACCCAAAACTGAATACCCCCCCCCCCCCCCTTCTCCTTTCATTTGTACTAGTTGATAATGAAGAATTGTACGATGTTTCAGTCAAATATCTTATTCGCCAATACAATGGGTGATTTCCCTATTGCAAGTCTAAGCATTGTGCTGTAAGCCTACAGGGCAATAAATTTAAGTGAAAGATCGACGCCACCTAACGACCGAGTTAAAGTAACGACACGTCACCCCCCTTTTCTCTCTCTCTCTCTCTCTCTCTCTCTCTCTCTCTCTCTCTCTCTGCACGAGATATCGTTTGCAAACGTATTTTAAACTTTTTCAATACCACCAAAATATATATTTGTGTATGTATTATTGTAAAACATGCAAGATTCAGTGTTCAGTCGGGTCATCATCTTTTATGCATGATCGTATCCGTGAAATTAATCCAAAAAAAAGATACGATCGCATTGGGAAAGAATGTGTAACAAAACAAAAAAAAAAAGGGGGGGGGGGCTTTTCCTCTCTGTTTAGGTCAAACGGCACTTAGTCCAGGTAACCTTACGACTGGAGCACGCGTGTTGTGTGAAGTCTATTGTTTTACTTCACCCTGGTAGCGAATAAGGGTTTGACTTATGGCACTGATTAATACACGGAATTAGACGATCGCATTCTATGAAATCATAAGATACATAGGGCCCTATATCTGGCAGGAGTATGTAAGAAGATAAGAAAATGAAAGGGTGGGGGTTCTGAAAGATACTTTTCTTTACTGTTTAGGTAAGAAAACGACCGACACTCTAGTTTCCCTTGCGACTCAAGTGCGCATGCCTCGTCTTTTGTTCTGAGGCTATAAATATTTTTGAAAAGTTTGCCTGCACTTCACCAGGAAGAAAAAAGCTACATAAAAAAAGAAGAAAACAGACCAAAGAAAATAATAATGAATAAAATAGAATGAAGATCAATGTCCATATGTATAAATATCTACCAGAATTAATCAATCATGTATTTCATCGTAATCGTATGTAATATTTCAAAATCTGAATATGTTTATCAGAGCAATCAATAATGAATATCATATCACATGTAATTATATGAATTTATTTGATTTTAATGTCGGCTTTACTGTACTGAACCCACAAGTAGTAATTGCGCTTTTCAATTCGTATCGTTGCCTTCTTTAATTATGAGTCCGAAATAGGTGTTACAAAGAAACTCGGCACACTCTCGGAATAATAAATCATTTTTTGTGTGTATGTCCTTGATGAGTTTTGTCATACAGCTTTGGCAGATGTCTTCAGTTTTCTCTTTTAAATCACACTTATACACGTATCTGTACAATGACTAATCAGCTTGTCTTTACCGATTTCATTCAAATACCATAAATGCACTTTTACGACAAGTACACGTGTAGATATACGGGTATAAAGAACGTATATAACGTAGTTATACGTCCAGACAGGGGCATATATATCTAAAACATTATATACGTCCGTGCTCCAGGTGCGCACTGTATTTTCAATTTTTATATAAAAATACGTTCTAATTTTTAAAATATCTAGAATAGCGGAATATTTTAAGATACATTTCAAACGTTCATTGTGTAATCAAGCAGAGGAGATTTAAAAAGATGTTAAATGATTATTAATCAAGATATCTTTAAGTCTAATTTCTTTATTATTCATGCTTCACTGAGCAAACACAATACGCATCATCATAAGGTCGTTTCCTTTTTAGCACTATCATACCCATTTACCGTGACATATTTAGTGTCCACGTTTGACCGTCTGACGGCGCGGACACAGGTAAATGACCACCTATATACGCGGTCAATATGGCCGATATACAGGGACAGTGTCCACGCGTGTCCGCGGCTTTACACGCGCAATCCAATGTCCACGGTACATGCACGGTACATCTTCTCCTACTACAGAACGAGTATTTCTTATGTCCCATAATTTTTTACCTGGTCCTCTATGAGAGTCATCGCCAAAATAAATCTTACACTGAGACGGGTCGAAATTATGACACAGTAACACAAGTAAATCGGTATCTGTCCCTATTACCACAACATGCACCGTGGATGATAAAGAAACTGCTGTCTGAACAATTGTGATATCACCGTCATTTTCAGTATGAATTACATCAAAACCGGAAGTTTTGAGTGAGCATCCGAGGAGATTGATGGATCGTTGTTTGTTTCGCGGGTTGGTGAGAAAGATGTCCTTGTTGGATCTGAAGGGAGTTGTCCCATCGATAAACACCTCTGTAGCGTTCATTCCTCTACTACGACGAATATGTGTAATATCTTTGGATGCTGAGGATATCCATCAAATACTATAACAGCTGAAGCATATCGTTTCTTTACATATTCAGTATACCGAAAACAGATCTGAGCGAATGTATCGCCTTTCTGCCATGGTATCAGATGTAAAAGACACCCACCATCGATGACATGCCTTGTTTGTACGCCAAGGTCTGCTTTTCAATCACCTAAACCCCATATATATTCTGCAGGTGTAGCTTTATGTGCTTCACGCAATAAAACCAATGGAGTCAAACAAAGACGGAGGCATACTGGACAGTTCGTAAGATAGGATATTTGAGAGGTCCTCACCCCGGCTTCTGGTTGCTGTTGCTAGTCTCCGGAACAACAGGTGAGGGTCTATTTGTATGGGGTCGTCGTCTATTTTGATATGGGCTTTACAATTCATAGGAGTAACCTACAAAGAATGTTTAAAAGAATACTTAAAGATATTCTTGCCAGCCATAGAGTTTATGATATATTGGTCAATGGCCTTAGCGGTATCAGTATTGACACTAGTGTCTGCAGTGACTCTAGTTTCAATATTTCGTAGAGCGGCATTATTTTCAAATGGATCCCTCTCCCGCAAAAATGAGACCATTTCGTTGATATCAGTTCTGTCTTTCTCCATTCTGGACTTGTCCGCATCTCTATGTTTTTCACTAGTCACATATCTCGTATCTGTGAGATCGGTCATAGCGTTGTTGATTTCTGCAAATGCAGGCATATATAATACCCACTGTGATCATTGAACATCTGTCAATCCTCTTCCTCGTGTTAAGCCACCACACGATTTAACGCTTCTCATCAATACTTGTTCTACGATGTGATCGGAGAAAAGTCCAACCCAATGTATGTCTGCACGTCTCATCACATGATGTCCCTGCAGGAAAGGGGGGGGGGGGGGGGGGGGGTTCATGTTGGTGGCGCGTAAACGTATGAGGAGTTGGCATATAAATTACGTCCTGCAGCTGCAAAAACGGAAGCATTCGGAAAACTGTTTCAAAGTGAAGCTTTCAATTTCCTGTACGTTCTGCCTTAATGAAGGTCTACAAAATTCCAATCATTTCAAGATACTGCACCCACAATGCAGCTGTTCTGCAATTCTGTGGCAAGCCTGTAACGGCGTCTTTGACTTTTTCACACCGAAGTTCAATTTCATCATTTTGAATTAAACACTGTAGTGTGTCTTCCCCTCTTATCAACTTTTCATAAATTAATAGTACAGAAGGATCACGACACATGGAAGATAATGTGTTCTCTTGTGGTACATCGATGTTAATTTCATCGATGTCCAATTTCGAAACAAGGAGACAATATAGAGCAGTATCTATAAGCATATGGGTCCTAATAGCTCTGGAAAAGGCTTTATCACTGAGAATATGAGAGACGGTATTTGGGGCATAACATAGTTCCAAACTTCGCGAAGACAGGATCCTTGCATAATATGACCCATAACCCCAAGAAAACTCATGCACATATGGAATCCACCAAGTCTTAAGGCTATTTTCTTCAATGGGCTATTGTCAAGTTCGTTTACTCTTATTTGGAAAGCTTTCTAAAACAGAGGCTGATCGGAAGTTAGAATCGACGTAAAACCATAATAAATAGCCTGATTAGACACAAATTGCATAGTTGAGAATACACAAGAGAGATCTGATGGATTCAGATCTATCATTGGTAAAAACACTACCGATGTCTTGCCTGGATATTCTCCTCTTGATGTCATTTGCCAAATTCCTGACCATCCAGTAGTAGTGGACTTTAGGGGCCACATAATATTCTTAAAGACATCTAGCCTGTTTGTGCTGTCCACATTATTAAGAATAGGCTATGAATCAAATGTCATTTTTGTCATATGGGGGGTTGTAGTAATGCTATTTTATTTTGCCAATCTTTTTTTTTTAAATCATCTGATGTTACATGCAATCTCTTTATCCTGTGTTTTACTCTGGCGCTAGGGGTTACTGCAGCAACAATACCCATACCATGAAAAGTCCCGTTTCCATCTAAAGTGCCAACATTATGATCTACATTATCTGCTATGAGCTGCAAGCTGGAGGCTGCTTTAATACCTGGAATTGTAATGCCTTGCGAAAGAGCTGCACATTTTTCGAACTTTTGCACTTCCGTATAAGAGCATGAAAAACCAAGACTGTTCAGTAACTCCAGAAAAGACCTAGAACCAAAGCAGTGGTGCAGTTGAACAGCAAGTCCTATTTGAAGGGGTGGTAGGAAACATCTTGGCCGTGTTGTTAGCATAATGGCTTGTCCAATGGATGATACTCGGAGACTAGATTTATTATCATTCGTGGCCATCAAACTTTGTAAAAAGATCCTAAGTCCCTCTGGAACATATCTTAGGTTGTCGCTTAGGGATCCAATGCTGTCAGCAGAAGGATAGAATTCCTTTTCTGCTTCAAGCGACTAGATTTCATTCTTAATTTGACTGGCTGCACATTTTAGTATAGCAATTTTTGCATCTTCTGAACTGGTCTTTGGTCTTTAATAAAAATCCCTCAGGATTGAACTGGCAGCTTGGCGGAGAGTTACAACCCCAGCAGTTCCTTTCTTTTCAAATATCATAATATCATTTTTGAAGTGCTCTTTCAGACGTTTGACCATGAAGTTTGGAGTATATGCGAGATCTCCACATAACTCCTGCATTCTGCCAACTAGATGTTTCACTGTTATTTGGGCGTCTTGTTTTTTTAAGGAATGATACTATATTTGAAAAGTAGTCATCAGCACTACTAGGGCGTTCAGGACATCATTTTGATATTGTTTCTGAATAAGCTGAGAAGACATGTGGAGGGGGTTTCTTTGTACGGAAATTACAGCTGCATAACTGATGAAAGATGGCATCTTCTGCGTGCAAATCATTTACCGATTCTATCCTCCCAAGGACTTCTACTGACCATTTGTCTTTTCTTTCTTTGCAAATGTCGATAATGTTCTTTTGAAAGTCAAGGGATCTCACGAATTGTACATCTATAAAACGTTTTCTTTTTCTTCTTTTTTTTTTTTTTTGTCTTTTTTTTTTTTTTGAGACTTTTCCACAACAGAGGCTATGCGTTGCGAAATTAAATTGAACTTTAGATCGAAAAACAAGCTGGTTTTTAGAGACATCGGTTTCTTTTGTCTCATGAGAGATTTTCTTAGCAATGTTAAAACAGTTAATATATGTTTAGCGACATTTTGGATGTGCAAATTGTCCGGCTACTGTCACTAGATCATCCCCACGTTTTCTTGCAGCATCGTTGATAACTTTAGTACCTTTATCACGCAGGTATTTAAATGGTTCTCCGTTATCTTTATTGCAAATGACACACACATCCATTATTTTTTTATATCAAAATTCAATAAACATCAACTAAGGCAGCGAAATTGAACAAACACAAATAGGCCTTAACTGTAATTCACTTTTAATATCACGAATGGCGATCCATAAATGAATTTTGTTCCACAAAATCTGTATCGATGCTATTCACAAAAATATTATCAGAAATTAAATCTGGCCTTCATAGATACTGTGAAACAGTATATTCCAGAAGTGGAATTAATCAAATGTGGATTCTTAAAAATTCAAAAGAGTTATTAGAACATCTAAAATCAAAAAGTTTTACTAAAATTCACTCCATTAAGTCTTTTGAATTTTCGACTTCTTACACAGCGATCCTTCATCAGAAATTAAAAGACAGATTAGCGGAAATTATTCAAAATGCATTTACTAGTAAAAATGGAAGCCGGAAATTCAAATATATAGTTATAGGCCATGATAAAACTTACTTTGTTAGGGAAAATTCTGATTCCAAAAATAAATACACTGAAATAGCTGTTATTCAGATGTTGAACTTTCTTATCGATAAAATTTTTGTGGTGTTTGGAGGAAAGGTTATTCAACAAATTGTCGGCATTCCAATGGGCACTAACTGTGCTCCACTTCTGGCTGACATATTCCTTTACTCATACAAAGCCGAATTCATTCAATCTTTGCTTTCGCAAGGAAAAAACAATTGGCTCTTGGTTTCAGTTTTACTTACAGATGTATAGATGACTTGCTTTCAATTAATAATCCTTCGTTTGTGGATTACCTTACGATTTGACTCTTTCTATGGGTATGTGTGACGGGTGTTGCTAGCAAGCAGGAGATGCTCACTCTTCCCGGGCACCTAATCTCACTCCATCACAGGGGTTCACATATGCTCTTCAAGTAGACATATTTTGATATTTTCCATTTATTTTTCTTTTTCACTGATTTTGTATGCCCTCTGGTTTCATGATTTTTAGACTTATGGTTTGGATTTATCCATCATCTTTACATTTATTCCAATTCGTCAGGATGTCATAGAATCAAATGTGCACAACTTTTTCATTGAAAGTATTGAATGCTATAGTGAAATTATATAAATCTGTCAGGAAAAACGAAATTTGTGATGAAAATGTGGATTTTAATATAGAATTAAGCGCTTGTTATGCGTACAATATGGTACAGTATAATATCTAAGATATGTACTAATTATGTAAGCATTTGTATTCTTTATTTATATGATAACGTGATGGTAAAATGTAACTGGTACTGTTTTGTCACATTTCTAACTACTTTACATAAGTACAATACATAAATAGTTGATACATGTGCCATTACGATCGTCGTCTGATGTGTTTATATTACACGATTCCACCGGAAGTTTATTAAATGATGGGTATGATGCGCCGTTGGTGTTTGTGAATATGCCAGAAAATTGCCATTTTCATCGCATGATTTAACAAATTCCCCCTATATATATATATTTCTAAACTTTTGATATGTTGTATATGGTATATTGTTCTGGATAACTAAGTTAAAAAACAAACGGTTGCAATTTGTTCCCGTCAGTTTCATAGAATGACTAGCCTATGGCCGCCATTGTTTGATGGAGACTGCATTAATTCCTTAACCTACAAGTACTGAAACACTGCGTTTTTTCAATAGGAGAAAATGATGTCGTTGCAATTTCCTTACTGTAAACGAATTGCCACGATGGACATCTATGGATTTCTTAGATTAGAAATGGTACCAGGTGTCTGTTTTGCTAGCCATAAATATTAAAGCATATAGTTGACAGAAACATACGTTAATGTTGCAAGCATGCGGTCGATAATGAAAAACGCTATATAAGTAGTGTAACATTAAACTGTATATTGAAACTTAATGCTGAATAACCTAAATGAGAAAACATGAACTAAGATATCTACATATATGTACAATTAGATTTGGCAAATGATTTCACTGACAAAGGGTAAGCTTTTCTTAAGAAAACACGTCGACCCAATGATTGGTTCATCTTACCTGAGAACTTAAACTGGATAATATAAGAACAATTTGCCGTCCCTGACTATTCAGAATCCACGAATTTTGATACATTGATCGTTTAATAAGAGAAAACCATTAAATAATCTAAAGGCATTTTTCAATGGATACTTCAATTTAAGACGAGAAATTACACACGGTTATGATGTTATAATTTATATAGACATCAATGTGCCGTTCATGATTATCAAAGTTTCGAACTAAGCAGCACAGAGTACAAATAAATAAAGATAGATAAATAATGAATAAATAAATAAGAACTAAGACAGTCACTGTGTTAAAATAAATCTTAGAACGAATAATCCTGAAATTGCTTAGTTTATAAGTTTTATAAAAAGAGTTGTAATGTAAAAAGTTACGTTTGAAGCATGTATTTTCTACAGTGTGAATGTACATATCTACCTCTACCGCTGTGCCATCACATAATAGAAACCTCCTATGTCTATAGGTATTCTGAGTAGCCTGCTATTTGTCTTGAGGCTATAGGTCTTGTATATGGCCCCTCTACAGCCTTATGCAGACTTTTACTTGAACGTTGTACGCTGACTAACAGGGCAGTGAGGACTATATGACCGGCCTTGTCCAAACCTCTTTCAGAGGAGACATGGTCCTGAACCTCGTCCCCTCTGACTGTTGGTCGGGACTCCTACATATCTAGGGTCTTAGCTTGCTTTCAGACTAGCAGAGCACGGTTTATCATGTTGATGTCGCATAAATTTTTATATCAGTATGTGTTTTACAATGTCTTAATTGTTTATGCGATACCTGTTGACCCGTGTTCTTTACATAGAGAATTATTTATAAATTTTTAAATGTACGTCCTTTGATTGTTCTGCTGTTACGGTGAGTGGGAAGGTGGGCCTGTATACAGGTTAACCACACCATTTGGTTGGCTTTTCTCTAATTAAATGACCGTCCTAGGTCGGTATCGTAATTGAACTATAATCAAATATTTCTGTAATGTGTTATATGTGCTAGTATATTATTGGTATTCATGTATTGTATAGCTCCATGGTGACTTCTGCCATATAACTGAGCCAGTAACTCCTCTTTTTTCTTGAACAAGATATAGTATATTCCGATTTCAGGGAGGCCAGTTTCATTCCGAGCACACTATCCTTCAGGAAAGCATTAGTCTCTATGATTACGGGATATTACGGAATAAATTACATTACAAATAAATTTGCAATATAGAGCATTTCCTCTTGACGTGAGTCCATCAAAAAAAAAAAAAAAAAAAAAGATAATAATAATAATAATAATAAAGATGATGATGAGCTTCTTCTGTTTGGCTAGCCACTTCTGCTTTGAGCACCCTTAGAAAGAAATATAATTCAGCACTGTATATATACGTCAACGTATTATCAATATTATTATTATTATTATTATTATTATTAGCATTATTAATATTATTATTAGTAGTAGTAGTGGTAGTATTAGTAGTAGTAGTAGTAGTAGTAGTAGTAGTAGTAGTAGTAGAAGAACATGTAGTAATATTTAGAAGTAGTAATATAATGATAATTGCTTAAATTCATTGATAACTTACCCTGTAAGTGCATTTCAGTAGCATTTCTTGCTGATTTCTTCATCATCCGTTTGGTTCAAAATTGCTGATTTGCTGTTTTGTTACTCCTTTCGTTTTAAGACATTTCTTGGTACTAATATTTTTTCAATGTATTTGGAAATCTCTATTTATTTTTAGGTAAAACAAATAATCTAAAAGCTTCTTTTAAATAACTGACAAAGGCGAAAGTGAGTATGGGCCACTTAAACTATTTAAATGCTTTTACTAAGTATATCAATAAATGGAATAAGGCATTTCATTTCATGAATGATGGAAGGTAGGCATGTAAACCCGTTAAACACACCACATGAAAGCTATTGCATATATTTCATCACATTTACCAAGCTTCTCTGTTCTCCTTGGTGACTTCAGCCAAGTCAGATATCTTTCACTTTCCCTCTTAAAGTGCTAACTTGAAGCCTGTTTCTCAATTCATTAATATCTCCACATTTTTCTTTGCAAGTGTGTTTTGGCCACCACCCCACCTAAGAAAGAGGGAGACAGACAGAGACATAGAGAGAGAGAGAGAGAGAGAGAGAGAGAGAGAGAGAGAGAGAAAGAAGGGGGGGGGGGTATTTCGAATTTATTCCTGCAATTCATCGATGATTTGTCTTCTAAATAAAACAATAAAAACAGAGGTCCAGTGTCTTGGTCACTTCTTTTTAAAATTATTGCATAGATTAAATTGTGCAAGTAGTGAAATCAGCTGGTTATTTTTATCTCTTATGTAAGCTTGTATTGATCTATGAAAAATGAAACATCAACAGTTGACATGACATTTGACTTCCCCAAGCTGTTTAACTACAGATGTACAGGTAAGTAATATACTGTAAAACAAGACAAATGCAGCGTCGATGTGCTAAATAAACAACCAAGAGATGAGGTAAGATTGTCAACTACATGGTTTCATGAAGTATTTAAACAGATTAATTTGCTAAACATGTGCTTGAAAGGTGGAATATTTGTTCTGATAAACGGGTGATTTATTCCAGCCAATATCTCTCTTTTGTCTTGTATGATAGATTTTCCTTGCTAATTACTGCCAGGTATCTTGGTATCTCACTTTCGTTTACACAGAGTGTATAAAGGTTGCACAAACGCAAACATGGCATCCAAATGCAGTAAAACAATAATTATTTGCACTTTAATATCGAACAATATTCCTACTTTTTGTATAATAGGTGTTCCTTGCTGACCACTGTTTGCTATACGAGTATTTCCATAAAGGTTACAAAAACTGACACATGGTCTCAAAGCATTGTAAACTTTAATTATTTGGACTTATAGCATACGAGTTATCGGCTCTATTCTATTTTACTGATACCTTCTTATATATTGTATACAAATACTACTATACAATAGTAGTGCATAAATAAAATTAATAGTAATAATAATAAAAAGAAACAACCCCCCCCCCCTCTCAAAAGAAAAAAAAACCCTAACAAATAACAAAAAGGAAATTTTGTCATATATAATTATTCTACTTTAGAATAACAGCACATGTATATTTAAATGAATGAAAATGAAACAAACACAATGCTGAAAAGCATCTGATATTTTAGCATTAGTTAACTAGTACAACATTATAACAGGTTTACACTTAACTGACTATTAAAAAATACTTAGATTAATGAGCAACTTCTGTATTGACGTAATATTGTATGGAAGACGAAAAATTGAATGGGGGAGAGGGGGGAGGGGGATTGGCGTATACAGTTGAATAGACTATTACTCAGTAGTCGCGGTATTGATTTATAATTGCAGGTAAATCGGTCATTGAAATGAACACAGTAAATCGGTCGGTATAAAGTATACTTAGTATGAAAATATAATTTAAACATACAATAAGGGGGCGGCAATTTGATCCTGAAGGAGGGAGTGGGGGCAATTAGTCATGCTATTTATTTTTATACCTGTACAAGACAGAATATTTAGTTTAAAGCTGACCAGAGCCTAATTATAAATTTTCTTCAGTTTCTTCAACTTTTTCGAGATTATAATATTTATATAGTAGATAGCAAGGGTAACATTACAATCGTACTGAAGACAGCATACTGTAATTTCGATAAATATATGTAATTATATTAAATTTATACTACAAATATAATTTATGCAGTTTTGGGTAATTCAGTCCATAGTATAACGTCGTATTACGTAAGTTCGGTATATTTGCATTCAAAACACAAAGGTAACATCATAATTAGGAAACAATAACAAAAGGGTAACATACACTACACACACTTTAATAGAAAGAAAGAAACCACTGTTCAACAGTCAATGTTAATTAAAACGCATCTCTCAATCCTACTTAATGCTTAAAGTAGACACCATACCATCTTTTATACCTAGAAGGAGGGTTGATAAGTATTGTAATCTTCCTCTGACCTGTAAACTAAGTAGTGGCGAACGAAGGGAGCCGACAAATAATGAAAAATTTACAGACATCGAACGAAACAAGCCGATTTTGATCAAAATTACATCACACATCTTCAATACACCCAGTCTCCCCTTTCAGAATCAAATGGTTGTCCGTTTAATAATGTTTAGGATTGACCAACTAGCAAGAATATTTATATCACACTCTATTCTTGTACTAAAGGTTTGAATGTATAAATTTATTGTACAAAATCAGTTATACATGACAGTATTAGGTATCTTAAGCAATACCTGATTTTGATGAAAAAAAAGGTGGATGCAGAGTTTATTTTATTGAAGATACACAGGAAATTGTCCTAAACCGTTTGATTTGAAGTTTAGAGGTCTGCTCAGTCTTACGTCTTAGAAAATCATACAGCTTTTGTTAAAATGAATAAAATAAAATAGAATAAATAAAAAAATAAATAATACTTAATGGCGGAAGGTTGTTTCTAAACCTCAAACAGCACAAGTATCATTAAGTCTTAAGTGTTTATTAGATAAAAAAAATTGAGAGAGCTACAACCTAACAGCAGACGAGTGAAATGAAATGCATTAGATATCGTCTTTCCCTTACATAAACGATATCAGGAGTTCTCTTTTATGTTTCTGGAAATGTGCTTAAATGTGTACAGCGAATCGGTCTATCTGTAAATTCAGATAAAGAATTCTGATTTTTTTCTTCATTCTTTTTCTTTCTGTAGGGGAAAAAATTTGAGATAGACTAGTTCTAAACAATGTCCTTGGGCGTTGTTTTCAGACCATAGAACACGATTCCGACCTAATTGACACTGGTAGAACCAAAAAATGTAAACGAGTGTATCATGATTGTAAATCATTTTGTAAAATTTGATTAATCTATTATTTTATTTCGTTTTTCAAGGCTTGCCCTAGTCCAAGAATCTGCCACACTTTCTATCAATTTCAGTTAATTAGAAATGACATTTCTTTCCTTTTCACATTGATTTTGAAATCATTAACTTTTGAACACCAAGCGCTCTGATTGGTTGAACGTGTTTAAAGTGAAAATAAAGGTGAGACATGGAGATTGCTGGAAAGGGTCAGAGAATCATTAAGCTACACTTACTTGGTGAATAATCAATTGAATTTAGCATAGGATATCGGGATTAAATGATATTCACCTTATTTTATTCGAGTTAATTCCTATTTCTGAATTTCTTAAATTCTCGAAATTTTGTTCGTCTTTCGCAGGCCACACCCCCAAATACACACACTCACACACCTACACGTGCACACCCTGAGACACACACCTACACACTATTTTGCCTATTCTTGTTTAAAATAGTACCATCCAGTCCTCCCTTTAAGTTTCCCCTTTTCGTAACAAGTGCAGTTTTTCCAAATAGTATCTGCATACTCCGTAGTTAAATCTAAATGAAAGGTCGACTTTTCATATCTAATCTGATAGATCTCAAGATAGCTATACGTTTCCAAGCTTTCATTGTTTTAACATGTACGTGGTCATGCACAATTGTTTGATGGATGGTAAATCGCTTTACATGTATACCTTCATAATCATCGAAGTAATTGTTCAGGAAAAGAATATCGTTCGAACGTATTTGGATAAACATTTATCTTCTTTTATACTACATAGATATTGTAGTAGTAAATGCAATTAGAAATTTCAAAAGACCATCCTTAATTATAATTGAATGCAGAAGAGTAGTAGTAATTCTAAAACGGAAATTTGTATTCAGTATCAAACCATAGGATAAATGAATAGTTTATATTTCACTATCTTTCCCTATCGCTTGAATATTGTATATACATGCAACAATCAAACGTCCTTGAAGAAAGTATATCAGTCCTTAAATTTCACACAAAGCACACCCAAAGATAGTGAAGTAACCAAAACAAAACGTCCAAGCCCGTCCTTTTCAATATCAAAATCGGCAAATATTTCCATTGGTGTCAGTTACAATAGTTAAGCCAGATATTATCTTTAAGGTATTGATAAACGATCGACATAGTCGAGTATCCAAAAATACATCGAGAGTAAGGGAATTATCGTATCCCATTTTATGTTTTTTCAAACCTCGCTCAAGGACATATCCACGAATAGCGGAAATCAATGTGCCGCTAGAACATGCGTACCGCTGTGAATCCGACAATTTCTTGCCAGAAGGAGTGCGTTGCCGGTACAATAAAGGCGACTGGGAAGAACTTTACCTCGTAATTACACGTATAACGAGGAAAAAAGACTGGGAAGATGGTGACTAAGCGCATTAATGAACTTTGAACTCTTGATTGCACTAATAATGTACAGCATAAAAAGCTTGCCAGGTACAGATAACTGAATGGTGAATGCGTCCGTCTTTTTACGGAACGTTTTGGGTTCTACTCCCGGGTCCGGTCACATCTTTTTCTTCTGGACGTTACCAAATATTGGAAACGAATAAGAGGAAACTCGAAATGACTTTTAACCGGTACACATGCATAGACATTAAAAATCAAACTAGATTATTGCCCTTTTTCGTGCTAAAGAGGCGTGGTCATGTGTGTTTATATAACCAATGGCAGTAATCCCAATAGCTGACTACGTAGTACGTACGAGTCTTATTTGCGTACGGAAATGGACGCGTTCTTACGATTGACTTAAAGGGTCAGGGGAGCATTTAGCTGCAATTGCTTAGTGAATTATCAATTGAATTTACCATAAGATATCAAGATTATTTGAAGTTCACCTTATTATTCTAACGTATGCCGTCTCTCTGAAATTCTCCACTTTTGTGATGGCTGTTTCTCAAGCCAAAAATCCAAACACACACAGACACACACATAAACTCACTCACACACACTTATAGTCTGTTCTCGTTCACGACAGTCCCATCTGGTCCCTTCTTCAATTTCCTATATTTCAAAACTTGTGCATTTGTTCCAAATACTAGCTGCATACTCTATAGTTAGCCGAACAAAAGACAGGTAGGTAATTTCATCCTATCTAATTTGACAAATCTCAAGATCTTTATACATTTCCAAGCATTGACTTGCATTATGCATGTGGTCATATAAGGAACCTGTCTTATAAAGTGATGTTACTACATGAACCAATATGTTATTTATAAGGAGTGGTTGGTGCGTGGGAAATCGCTTTACAGGTATACCTCTCTTATCATCGCAGCACAGGTACATTATACAGGAAAATATTCTAATGTATTTAGACAAATATTAGACCATAATGCATTATAAATGAATGCCGAAGTGAAATAATTACTCTAAAATGGAAATGTAGAATTAACTCAGTAGATTAAGAACTCGACAGATTTCACGATGTTTTACTTGTTTCTAGAATATTGTTCCGCAATATATTCTTTAAATATAATTTTTATGAGCAACAACAGTAACAAAACAAGAACACAAGTACGATGTCTTCATGTACTTATATGTTGACGGCAACTGCGGGATTTATTGCAGAGAATTTTACACAATTGCAGCGGACCCACCCTAAGCTTTTACGGATCGTTTAAGTGCCACGCCTACATTGACATGTGACCTCAAATTTTACAGTCTCTTCCGAATGACAGCACACCTGTGTCCATAGCTGAAATGGAAAATGGATAAATTATACTTTCTTCACTCTAAGAAATTCATCTGAACTTATTTAAAATCCCTCTTTGAACATTCTATCCCAAACCATTCCAGAAAATATCGTGTCGAAAATGGAACACTACTTGTATTCTAAGTTAATTTCTTTCATGTATAATGATATAGAAATCCTTCCATTTTTTTTTTTTTTTTTTTTTTGCAGGAGTGGTATATCAAAGTTTAATATATATCTATAACACAGATGTTTGTTTCCTCCCCTGTTTAGTTAAGTCTGAATAGAAATATTTAATCAAAATCTAATGTAAAATACGAAGGTAGAGTGAGGTGCAGTCCTAACATAACATTATGTTAACGTCGCGTTAACGTAAAGTTTGCTTTCTTCGTGCGCTCAGGACTGCTGAGCAAACGCGTTTGCCTTAAAGCAGATTTCCACGTGAACTTAATTTGGAGACCGCGTGAACGTGCTTGACAGCTACGTTCGCTTGCTTACAACGTATATTAACATGTATATATAGAAGAGTGTGAAGGAGAATCGATATAATTATACATTGTATGTTTTTTACAAAATAAAACATTAATATGTAGTAGAAAAAAGAGGAGTTACTGGCTCCGTTATGTGGCAGAAGTCACCAAGGAGCTATACAAGAAATAAATACATAAATAAACTAATTAAGAAATAACTGTATTAATTTTTATGTCTATTGACGTATAGACTGACAAATTGATGCTCAAAGTGTATAATCCGCTTTTTTCAGTCTTTAAGTCTACAGACATAAAAATTAATGCAGTTATTTCTTATAATTTAATTTTCTATCAAAGAAAACGAAAATTATATGAGAAAAACAATTTAATATCCAATAAGAGCTAGAAAATCAGCCAAGCACATTTATCACAGATCCCCGATTCTGTATAAACAAATGCATGTCTTATCGATTAACGGGGAAGTGGAAAGAACAATTTGAAAAAGATGAATTTGCAAAAAAAAAAAAAAAAAAACCCAGCTGATAGAAAGTTTTTGATGCCATTTGGTGTTGTTTGTTGTAAGTCTCATTTTGCGGTTGGTTATTGGATTGGGGGGGGGGATAGCTGTTATTTGTTACGCTTAAATTCAGCTGACGGAGATCGAGCAAATTCGGCAGCATCTGAAAAGGGCACTGCAGATTTCGGGGAAGATGTGGTATGCGATGGCTTATGTAACGTTTGCAGCGATTTGCTGTCAGAATTGAAGTCATGAGAACCATTTCAGAGATTGTTGCTTATGCTCTTTTTCTGTTCATCCGAGCAATTCCTGCTGTAGGATCTAATAATGGCCTCGTTCCTATGACCGGTAACCATCCTTATGTGGCGCAATTCATGACCAGCATCACTCATAGCTTGAATTGATTTTGCCCGCAAACAGTGTACTGTGTATGATTTGGAACACCAGGCATTCTCACTTATTATTTGCTATGAACCACTTGTGTGTGAAGGCAGATGCCACAGGAGCTGGTTTAGCACAATAATTAAAGAGTGCACGATCCATCAATTCACGTAAGGCTTTGACAGGACAATGATCATCGTTGTAGCATACATGCGCTTCTCAGCAAATTCTGTGTAATCCACCCCTCCTTGATAATTTTTGGCTTCACATCGTGTACAAGTGTGACGCACTACCGGCATCATCAAATTTAAACTTAAATGAATCTAGCCTCAGTTGTGGATGACATTCTAAACCCCTAGACACAAAGTGTATTGACAATAGAAAGCACACATTTTTGGACATTTTAATAATAAAGGATGGCATAAAAATTATAACCGACTTATATTGTAAAGATACGGATACACACCAATACCTAGATTTCTGATCTTGTCACCCGTCCCATACTAAACGGAATATACCGTTCAACATGGCCCGCCGGATATGTACGATTGTGACAGATGGAAATTTTTATGCCATCCTTTATTATTAAAATGTCCAAAAATGGGAGTTCCTTCTCATTCCGCCAATATAATTTATTGTGCGACATGCCTAACATGCGGGGAAAATTATATTGGCCAATCCGGTAAACTCAACGCCAGAGTGAGGGTACATAAGCAGCAAATAAAGGACCCGAGCGTTAGAAACACCCCGTGTTGCGAACATTTTGCGAACTGTGGAAAGGGAATGTTCAAAATTTTCCCTTTCAAATATCTTTGATAGGGTCTGCTGGCACTTTGTGTCGGTGACCGTTGTTTGCCGTTATCACTTTCGTCAAACAACGGTCAGGTGGCCTACATGCGACCCTATCTTCAACTTAATTATCAGACATTAGTGAGAAATTGTAAATGAACTTTGTTATATTATGACAGAACTTCAGACATATGATCTGTTGGAAAAGATGTATATTGATTGATAAATTGATGTGAGTATTTGAACTTTTGGAAAATATGTTGTATATTGAATGATAAATTTATGTGACTGATTGATTGTTTTGTGAAAACTATATATGTATTGTGTTACCGGAAATACATTTGCGATTACCCTGTTTATTTGCTGCCACAGGTTAACCCTCGGCCCGGTAACACAATGTATCTATTGATTGTTAGGGAGCGAGCCCGTACATGTGTTTGGCGGCCCCCACTTGTTACACCAGTTGTGTAGTGATTGAAGATTATTTTACAATGTATCTCTTGAAAAAATATTAATTGATATATCATAATTATTAATTGGAAATTTTAGGAATATTAAATTTAATTGTACGCCTCCGCGGCCCAATATTGCCATCAAATTAAACACATAAATACCAGGAAATTCTCGTGTTGAGTTCTTTTACAGAAAGCAGACCTAATGAAATGATACAGCAAAGTTGATTATTAAGTGAAAATCTACAAGTGATTGCTTAATGTGAGAGATATAAGCTGTTGTAATGCGCATGTTTTGTTCATTAGATTAATAATGGTATATGTTACGTTTTACCAAGTGCCTCGTTAAAACGTTATATAAGTTAAATGTATGGTGCGGTGCTGTCTGTCGGTAAATAAACTATTATTAAAATCAAATAGTCACTGTATGTGTATGCGTGCAAGTAAAGTCGCCAATAAAGTGTCTTAATTGAGTTTAGAATTGAACCTAAAGCGGACAACACTACATTTTAGGCAAGAGAGCACACTTTTGGGCATATATCATTCCACAGTAAAACATAAATCCATATTATTTCAATAGAATAGATCAACAACACAGTATTGGCAGTCTTTGTCATGGCTTAACTTTAGTTATATACATTCAATTCAGTTTTGACAATCAGTATATCAATCCACTATATTATTGTATTACATAATATGTCGTGAAACTAAAATGCATGATCTACATCGACTTTGGGTAGTTAAGACGTAAGATCAAGGCTCAATAAATTGATCAATCAATCAATATTTCAAACAAACAATACTTCAATCAAATAAAACAACCCAACACAAATATATCAATATACATATATTGCAATACATCAGAGACCTATATACATATACATGTGTATGTATGTCACTGAATACATGCAAGGACTTGTACAAGTATAAGTCCTTGATACATGTAATAGTAAAACTGTATGTAAACCGACAAGTTTAAGGTAATATTTGTCTTTTTATCAATTGACTGTAGTCTAAGTATCTCTTCCCAGTTATTCCAATTTCCACTGTTTGAATTACAATTTTGATCATTTATAAAGCACAGTATTTGGATCTTGAATTAAGCCCCCCCCCCCCCCCCCCCCCCCCCCCCCCCATCTTCAAGTTAGATTGCTTAATATTACTGAAAGTAGTCTATGTCCTAATCTGCACACAATACTCGTAAGGGGGTGTTGCAGTATACGTAGATAGATAGATATTATAACACTGCCTTACGTACCACTCATCTAGATCTAAACTAAAACATTGTTTTCAACATCGCTATGTCAGTATGTGTCTCGGAACTGTCAGATGCAGATTCCTCCGTATCACTGGCTCGTATTCCTGCTCCTCCAACATTTGAAACTAGTCAGGCTCAAACTGGTATGGCTGCAAAACATACCCCATGTCGTCATAATCCATTTTCTCCAATTTAAATAGGCGTTACGATCGTGATATTTACAATATAAGTGAATACTTTCTCTTTCGAGTTTGGCAGAAATGACGTCATTTTCTTTAATCCAATGAAATTGCTTGAATCGTATAAGAACGATAACTCTTTTAAGAGTCGATAAAAAGGTAAATAAATACTCACCCATTCAAAGACAAACTAATAAAGACAAAAACAGACAATGACCATAATTGGGGTTTTTTTTTATGTATTAAATTATGCGTTTACAGTGACTTCTGAGTAGTAAGGAATGTGAAAACTGCTCTTATTTTCTCCTCTTTAAGTTGTCAGGTAAGATATATCAATCACAGGGTTAAAGATTTTTAACACGTTTTTCCGTTCTGAGTGAAATAGGTTGTTACGGCTAATTGTGCATACATGTAGATATTTAAGAAGATATTTCTCTGAGGTTTTTCAGCAGTACGAATAGACTATATCTTACTGTAACACTACTAATAGAGCGTTTTTCATTATTTTTGATAGACTCACAACAAGGAAGAGGAAATGCAATATATTATTTCTTAGTACTGTAATACATCTCATGATCTCCCTTACACATAAAGACTACTGCCTTCATACTCTGACTCTGACGTTTCAAAAATAACTTGTAAAATACGGCTCTTTTGTAGAACAGAACAATGATTTTACGTTTCAAGAGTTATTTTACAACAGCGAATATATATATAAATATATATATTTATTTATTTATTTATTTATTTATTTATTTATTTATTTATTTGTACTTCTCCTCCTTAATTCCAAAGTTTGATGATCATCGAGCATTTATATCTACAAGAATAACATCATAACCTTGTGTTATTTCCTGTTTTAAATTGAAGTATTCACTAAAATATACCTTTAACTTAATTAATATTTCTCGTCTTATTACCTGATCATTGTATCAAATTATACATTTGCCGTGGCCTCTGAATAAGTAAGCAATGTGGAAATTGCTCTTATTTTCTCCTGTTTAAGTTGTAAGGTAAGATATATCAACCACAGTGTTAACGTTTTTTTCAGAAAAGCTTTTCCTTTGTGAGTGAATTAAAATGTTACGGCTAATTGCGCATACATGTAGATATTTAGGAACATTTTTCTCTGAGGTTTTTCTGCATTACGATTAGACTTAATCCTTAATGTGACACAAATAATACAGCGTTTTTCATAATCGATACGTGTTTTTAATTTGATAATTTATTTTTCATTATCGATACTTCTTTTTAATTTCATAATTTATTTCAAATTTGATTGAATACTGTTACTTCATTTTTAACCTCTATAAGAGACAGATGACATTATTTCCATAGGGATGTCTTTTTGCTTCGTTTGCTGGTTTAAATGTACTTAACAATCATATATACCTAATAGAATTTCTTTTGAATTTTTTATAGTTCCATTCTTGTCAATGAATAAATGGTATTTTATTTATATATTTTTCTGTTTGTTTAATCATTTATTTATCTGATTAACATTTTAATTATAATGCAATGCAAAATGATAATAGTACTACTACTAGTATTCTTAATTTTAAAGAATTGTGTTAACGGTCAAGAGAGTCGAAAAAGTCGATTACCTCTCAAAACAGATCAACGGGGCGTCAAAATATTGTCTTTTGTAAGGTAACATTTTTTAAACGCATGTTAATGAAAAAAGGGTATTCTGGAAACCGTCAATATATTCAATAGATAACATGGTTTATGCCATAGCTTAGTTTAGGCTAACAGAACATCAATTTGTACTTTGTGGTACTGTTTAGCTGTCAATACCCTTCTGTTCGTGTGTACTTTTACTGGCAAGCGCATTATGGTATATCGTAAAATATTCGTGTGAGTGACAATATGGGTCGTATTGTTAAAATTTAATTGAAGTTCTTTCCTTTGTCCGTTATGTTGGAAGTGAAGCCGTAGTTTTTCTTCCATATACATAATTACACATAATCATTTTTCTTTTTAGAAAAAAACGGTCTCTATTTATACGTCTTTGCAAACAATTTAACATTGTTCAATCGTTCAAATATTATGCAAAGGATGTGCAAAAACTTGAAAAGCATCATTTGGTTGATTGGAATACAATCATTTTACTTATCCACTTCCGAGATATCGGAAAATGAAAGTAACTTTAGTTAAATACACGACAATACTCGTATTGGTTCACTTAATTGTTTTCATTAAATGGGGAAAATCTCTTCCACGATTTGGTTGATTGGAATACAACATTATACTTATCCACTTCCAAAAGAGCGGAAATGACAGTAACTCCAGTTAAATACAAGACAATGAATGTATAACTTCACTAGATTATTTTCCCGACATGTTTAATGACAATATTAGTACATTCCTTCATTACTCTAAATACAAGAATTGTAAGGAGAAATGGGTTTAATTTAAGTTTAATATATTTTATTAAACCTTCAATCAACGTGTACAGACAACGCAGGTGAGCTCTCTTCCTTCCACGTATGGTGGACACTGTAGAGAACCACAGGCAGCCTCTACCTTGTACATTAGACGCCCATCTTCGTTCAAGTGACCAGAGTGCAAACTTTCTGGGTTTCTATCAACACAAACGTACTGCGTGGCAGATAGATGATTATGATATCCAGCCATGAGATATCCCTGGTATTCAGTTTTCCATCCTTTGTAACATTGAGTACGTGCTAAAATAAAAATTAAAGGATATGAAAACTTTGACATTGTATCATAGCAGATTAGAATCTTATACTAAATCATTTTATAAGGGTGAATACTTTATTTTCATGTGGAATTATTATTTCCAAAGGCTACTGTATAGTTACTATTATAACTGATGTTTAAAAATCAAGTTTATAGGATTATATTCTAATGCTTTTTGTTTGTAACACGAGATCTCATTGGCTGTCCGATTTAAAAACTGCAAAGGTATCCACGATACTCCTGCAGTTTTTGATATGACGTCACGATATCCAGCAGGTTCTGATTTGTGACATCACGATAGCCTACAATTTTGATATGACTGTGATTAGGGTCTTGGCTTAGAAAGCCATAACTCTGTGTCTTTAGTTGTAATTATTTTTGTCAAATGCATTAGAATGCGGTTACCATGCTTTTGTTTTACAAAAACTGACAGGGTAACGGCGAATACCCCGTCAGAAATTGAGTTTCACTGCGAGGCGTTAGGATAGTAGGAATGTTATTACAAGACAATAGAGTATTTCATATGGTCTTTTAATACCATGCTATACGTCATATAAACCAATTCAGTGCATTCGGATATGAGTACACCTGTGATGTGCAGCTACAGTTTGTGTGCATGTGGGGCAGGGGTGGTTAAAAAGTCTCATCTGTGTTCTAAAGTCAATCGGAGTATAAACCAAAAAAGTTAAAGGCTTAATTGACAGTGACTGCATTTTTTGTACTTTGTATCTTTTGTTCTTCTGAAGGCAGCATTCTTTTTTTCTTAATTTCGATTGACCATAGATGTATCTGTATGTCTTTAAAGATTGGCATTTACTGTGAAAAGTATCGACTGTCAATGACGGACAAAAATGTGTGAGACTATCAGAAATGGACTATGTATCGATGATAGACGGTGATACAGAACTAGGGGCAATATGTGAGCGATAGACAGAAGTGCATGAACTGCAGATTATAAGTAACTGTGCTTATGTCACATTTTAAAACTCAGTCCATGATGATGAGCTACTAAATTAAACATACATGTATAAAAGAAAGTAAAATATTTGTATTCCACAGTTCAAATACAGAGTTGTTATTTTTATACGTCCGTCATTAGACGGGACGTATTATGTTATGGCGCTGTCCGTACGTCCGGGGTCATGTTTTCCGGACTTTTTTTTTGCCGTCTTTCAAGATATTGAGTTGAAATTTGGTATAAAGCTTATTACAAACGGCGTCAGTACCAGTTCGAGTTTGTTACGATTGACCTACTTTTGACGAATTTATGGCCCTTGGACTTATAAATTTCAAGATTTTTTTCAGAAATTCATTAAAACTCTATTTTTTGTCAAAACATTATGAAATTTATCATGAAACAAGTAAAATGTAAAAACTATCACATATATTACGGGTTTTAATATCTTTTTCTTCATTTTTGAGTAATTTATAATTTTAGGGGGGGGGGGGGGGGTGGTTGACCAACTGGCCAAGGTCATGTTTTGCAGCCTTTTTTTGCCGTCTTTTAAGATATTGAATTGAAATTTGGTATATTACTTTATATCAAGCGGCGTCAGTACCAGTTCGAGTTTTGGTACGATTGATCCCTTTTGACGTATTTGTGGCCCTTGGACTTATAAATTTCAAGATTTTTTTTTTTTTTTTTTTTTTTTTTCGGAAAATTCATTAAAAATCTAATTTTTGTAAGAACATTATGAAAGTTAGCATGAAACAAGTAAAAAGTACCAACTATCACATATATTACAGGTATTGATATCTTTTTCTTCATTTTTAGAAATACATAATTTAAAAAAAATTCACTTTAGTAATTGTCAAAAGTTTTTTCATGAAACTCATGCCAAATGCGAATTAAGCGACGGGCGTATTATGCCACGCAAGGAGTTGCTCTTCTTCTTTTTTTTTTTTTTTTTTTTTTTTATTTTATTTTTTTTTTTTTTTTTTTTTTTTTTGGCAAAGCTGTCATTACTTCAATTATCTTTACAATCCCTTGAAAATATCGGTGATCAGTGGATCTCAAACATTCATTGTCACTTTGGAGTCAATAAGGACCCAGAAAATCGTATAAGAGGATAATTTTCGTACATACAATAAGGTAATTCAAAAATATATAAGTCCTACAATCGAATGGAGATGTAAAAGCAAGTAAATCATCAAGAATTCTCATGGTGTTGCTTTTTTCCAATGAATAAAATAATAGATATCTTTTATTTACCTGGTATCATATGAACGACAGACGGTCCTTTCTTCCAACACACAAGCACATGGTACGTCGTGATCATGGAGTCGTTTACGGCGGCTATCCTTCAATGTGGACCACTGATACTCTGTTCCATACATGTAAGCGCTGTTTCCTTCATGTCCATCTACATGAATGCCCCATTGTGGATCCTTGGGTAAGCAGACATACTCAGCTGCACCACCTCTGTGGTTGCAATAAGAGCCTCCAGTGTAGCCTTTAAATGTTGAAAACAGAATTCTATATATGTTTCTATGTGTGCAGGCGTGTAGTGGTTAAGCGCTTGGCTTGCGGCGCCGACGATCCGGGTTCGATTCCCGGGTTGCGCCACTATGTTTAAGAGGTTGGTAACCTCCTGCTTCCATGTCGCGATATAACTGAAATATTGTTGAAAGCGACGTAAAACACCAATCAACCAACCAACAACCAACTATGTGTGTGTGTTTACATTTTAAATGATTCAAAATTAGTGTTAAAACTATAGTTACAAATATATGTAAAAATAATACATTAGAATTACTCAGAGGACAACAAAGAATAGAATCAAGTTACCTGAATACACTAGTTCAGCGCTACTTGGACACTCTTTCCTTCCCCATCTTGTATACATGACACTCTTACCTATTAAATACAACCACAGTTTCTTATTTCTACTGAAGTTTATCTATAATATATAAAAATTTCAAATATTTGAAAGAGGCTTATACCAACAGAATAGATGGATGTTGTAATGTCAATATGTGACATGGATGATTAATTACTCTCCGAGTGGGTCAAATTCATTTAAACCTGTACTCCTAATGTTGAATCTTTATTAGAAATTAAGATATAGAAATTAAACAAATACATCGGTCATTATGAGAAGACAAAAAGATACACACCGATTTTTTTTTGAGAAATAAAGATGTGATTAGGTTTAGTAATTTTATTAAAATAAAAAAATGCATGCAAACTAAGCTAAATCATCCATCACAAGCTGACATAGCAATTCGGGTTTGATTACAGTTAAATTGAGCGTAAGATTCTATTTTATACGTTGGATTGCGATGATGTTGATACTTTGGTACCTGTAATGATTTGAGTGAATAGTACTCTTTACCGTTTCTCTGAGATACACTCTGATCCACATATCCCTTTAAGGTCGTGATTTTATTTTGCATTGTAGACATGACACTGCTCATCGTGCGCATTTTTTTCTTCAAGACATCAAGTTCTTGAGTGAGAGGCGAGGTGTACGACTGGCCAGACAAAAATCCTGTCAATATACTCCTTGCAATTTCCCTCTGCTGACACTGCGACTGGTATAAGCATCATAATAGCTATATACTTCATCTACAACAGAGACGAATGGGTATCACTGCTTTGATGATGATACTGCTACTATTATTACTAAATACTCCCTTGCACAATATTATATCAATCTAAATATCTTTGTTATACTTTGTATTGCCACTTACCGGATTAACATATCATGTATGTTGTATATCTGCTAAAGGAGAGGGCATTATCTAATGTTGCCAAACTTGTAGCCCAATCCTTTTCAATGTATTCATATATTGAATAAAATATGTTTAATCTAAAATCTACTACCACTACTACTACTACTACTACTACTACTACTACTACTACTACTACTACTACTACTACTACTACTACTCTTCTACGACGACGTAGACTACTACCACTACTACTACTACTACTACTACTACTACTACTACTACTACTAATAATAATAATAATAATAATAATGATGATGATGATAAAAATAATTATAATAATAATATTTATCATCATCATCATAATTATTATTATTATTATTCCCATCAAGAAGCGTGGTGATGTAATGTGACATAGCTGGACGGAGTGTGTGTATTTCGCATTACAACGGTCAAGAGAGTTGAATGCCAGCGATAATAGTAAGGAGACAAAGAAACTCAAAACGAACAAAGTGACACAAATAAATCAATGACAGAAATGAATATTAACACTGCTCTTCATATAATGAAGAAACAAAGTAAGGCCCCGCTATTTCCATGCTCATGTATCTACAATTAATCCTACTCTTTGAATTACGAAAGGCTGACATAAATATCCTTATTTCTTGTCAGTTTAGTAATATAAGATTTCGCACGTGTACAGCACAGTAACTCACGATTAATTCACACACGCTTGAAGTCCTGTATATCATTGGTGCTGTGCGAAGTAAGCAAGGCAAATTCACTGCGCTTCTCTGATGTGTAATCGCAAGGCTCGGAGAACAATACTTGATAACACGTTGTTCATCAGTAACGTATAGAGTGCAAAAACATGGCGGGGGGGGGGGGGGTTCAATTAAAAAAAGATGTTTGTTTAAGAGTTCGTATTCATAATACTTTCTCAAACACTCTTTCTTATATTTTGTTCATACGATGAATAATAAAGTAACATGAAAGTTACGCCAGTGCCAGGAAGATATTTTTAAAAATCATAAATTTCTTACTTTAAATTACCTAGAAACATATCTTCATACTTTAAATTACCTAGAAACATATCTTCATACTTTAAATTACCTAGAAACATATCTTCATACGAAAAGTTTTTTGTAAAATCGTTTTATATACTGGACAAGATAACACTAAAGACAAAAGAAAACTTTTGCACATTACGTCAAACTTTAGATTAAGAGAGCTACATATCAATGAATTGAGAAAGAAAATTTTTTTACGTATTTTTTTTTTTTTTTTTCATTTATTTATTTATTTATTTTTATTATTATTTTTTTTTTTTTATTTCTTTTAATAAAACGGAAGGATGTGTCTGTGAAAGTGAGTAACAGAGATATGAAGTTTAAGGATGAAGCAGTTTTACAGAAAATTGCATTGAAAAATGTTGGTAACTAGGACGCGTAGTTTTCGCGTTCCTAGACGGTTTCTTAATAGCGTTGGCGTATTTTCTAGGGTAGAGGGCAAATCATATCAATTAAGAAAATAATTAAACACAGTAAAATATATATTATGCACAGTGGTCATCCGACGACAAATACGCAAGTAAAAGAGAAAACTGAAGACATCTGACAAATCTGCATACACAAAACACCGAGGACATGCACTAAAAACAAAACAACAAAAGTACTCTAATAACATGATGTTTGAAAACTTCATTTTATAATTACAATGGCATTAAAATGGTTTTAAAATAATGAAGCACATTTTTTTTCACGCTGAAATTGATATTTTAAATCGTTTTGTAACATTTTGGCAATGCTTGGACTTAAAATTTTAAAAATTATTCAAAATTACGTAATTTAAAAAACTTTAAACTTATATAGCATATTTACCATAAATCGTGTTTCCCTACCTTTGCGTGTAAACAGGAGAGATCAAAATGTTGTTATTATAGCTGTTTCTGAGAAAATTACAGTCAAAGTGATAATAATAATAGCAATAATGATAATAACCATAATGAGAAAAACATTACTAAGGTACGAAAGTAGTTGGTGTCACATGCCTATGGCACTAACAACAATGCACAACAGTGGACATTCATGGACCACTAAAATTCAGAGGTAAGACTAGGTGCCACGGAGGAATGAGCGTCTCCTGTTGGTTTGCAACACGCGCTGTGAATGCCTTTACATACAGGCGAAACAAATATAATTCAGCACTGTATATACATAATGTATAGAAAGTGCCTCTGAATGATAATAATAATAATAATAATAATAATAATAATAATAATAATAATAATAATAATAATAATAATAATAATAATAACGATGATGATGATGATAATAATAATACTAATAAAAATAATAATAACAATAATAATAATAATAATAATAATAACGTTTTCCTGTTTTATTTTGTTTTTGAAAAGAAATCAACCTTGAAAAATTATCTCCCACCCTTGTTGCTTACCATACTGCAATATTTGTATCATTTACCATTATTAAAAAAAGAAACTTAATAAGACTAGCGACACGATATATCGATGTTAGGAAATGAGAAGACCCTACCTTTTTACAAACAGTTCGATTCACTGACTTATTACGAACAATGAGAAGACACTACCTTTTCACATACAGTTCGATTCACTGACTTATCACGAGCAAAATCATTCCTATATATATGTAGTAAATAATAGTCGACCTCGTAATTGGAAGAACATTTACAAGTAACATGTGTAAAGCTGCTACAGGAATATGGATAGGATTTCGAATCCAGCCAGATTAAATTCACATTGAATACTTAAATAGAACAGTCAAATATCAAGTTTCTCATTTTCATCATGTCACAAGTTTATTACGCCTTATAGATACACGCACTCAGTTATAGGGATAATCAGACTTAACTCAATCTGATTTAAGTCATATTATGGAAATGGATAGATCAATTATTTTCAACATAGCCAAAGAGGCATAACTCTTAACTCACAATCTTATATTTTTAAACTTTGACACAACATTGTTATAACCATTGACACTACCCCTTGTGAATGCACATATATATACCGTGCGCGTTAATAACAAATCCTTTTGGAATTCAACTCTTCAAAGGTTCATTTTCCAAACTCCAGTATTTCTTCCAACATGCATGCTTGTATTGTAACAAGTCCCACCCGCGCATACGCTGTTGGTCATACCAGTCATCTCAAACTCAGTTTGTCAGACCAAATCATACCCATCCTATATCAGGCCAGCAAAATTATACCCAACAACCCAATTTTCACCCCTTTCGCCCAAGGCAATATCAGTAACAAAGACCAAGATTTAACTCGCCTAGGTTCGACTCCACTTAAACTCCCTGTACTTAAAAATACCTTGCTCAGTGTCCTCAAATTTATGATGCCCAATTGTTACTTAATGGATTCACATCTGGTTTTTATCTCAATTATGCAGGCCCAAGAGACTATTTACAATAAAAAAAAAAACATGAAGTCCGCCAGTGAGCATGTACAAGAATTATTAACAATTATTAAAAAGGAAATAGAATTTGGTTGCAAGACAGGCCATTTTTCCAGCCCCGTTTTCCAAACATAATAGGCAATAGCATCGATAAGCATATTGACCCGATTTTATGTTCAGTTTCCTACAGCTCATTTGACCAAGCAATCGGTAAGATTCAAAGAAATGGAAAAGGGGCTTTACTTCGTAAAATGGATTTGTCTATTGCATTTCGACTTTTACCAATTCACCCAACAGGTTTTTCATTGTTAGGTATTTGTAAACAAGAAAAATATTATATTGACATGTGCATGCCTATCGGTTGTTATATAACATGTTCAACATTTGAAAAATTCTCATCATTCCTGCACTAGCTAGTAGCACAAAAGTCACAAAATCAAAACACCATCTATTATCTCGATGATTCTTTTTTGCTGGGAGACAAAAGACTTTAGATTGTTTGGACTTGCCAAAATATTTCAGTTAACTTGTAGTGAGTTAGACATCCCGATAAATGACAATAAAAGAAAGCCCCTGTACAAGATTAACCTTTCCAGGTTTAGGGATTGACACCGTACAACAGGTTATCTTTATCCCCGACAATAAAGTTATAGAACTTCAGTGTAAGCTCACATCACTCATTTCCTCCAAAAGAGTAACCTTCAAAGAAATGATATCACTTAGTGGATTCCTAAACTTTTTTTGCAAAAGCAATCCCAGGCAGTAGACGTTTAATCGTAGGTTTTACAATACAACAATTGGCATTAAGAAATATTACTTCTTGATAAAGGTTACACAAGCCGTTAAAAAGGATGCTAGTGTTTGGCTTACATTCCTTAAAGAATACAATGGGATATCTCCTTTTCCTGAATTTACTTGGACTACTAACAAAGCTCTAAAACCTTTCACCGATAGCTGTGATTCCTACGGTGGAGGTGCATTTTTTTTTTTCTTAATCACTTGGCACTCAATTCCTGGCCATCATGATGGGTTCCAGACATTCGCAAAGACCTCACCTTTTTAGAATTGGTGCCTATTCTCTTGGCTATTTTGGTTTGGGCTGATCACTTTACCGCAAAGAAATTACTGATAAATACCAACAACATAGCGCTGGTCCATATATTAAATTCCAAAACTAGCAAGTCTAAGAGAGGTTGTGCATCAGATATAACATTCAGATTAAAACTGTACATATTCTAAGTTATCAAAACCCTACTGCAGATTCAATTTCTCGATTTCAGTGAGAAAGAATCTGAGCATTGGCTCCTCGAGCAGACAAGAATCCAGCCAGTATACCACCGGCATTATTGACTCGCTTAGACCCCATGCAGAAATTTGCTCGATACAGTAAAATTAAAAAAACCACAGCTTCGACTTACCAAAAAGGCATAAACTCTTTCGATACCTTCCATTCTAAATATGATTTCGATTTATGTTGGCCTCCATTAGTCCACCCGATAATTAACTATATTACATACCTCCATGCAAGTCAAATATCGTATTCAACCACAAGATGTTACTTAAGCGGTATAAGTTACAAAATCCAGTTAGAGGGGGTATTGACGACACTAAAACCTTCATAGTTAAGAAAATGTTTGAAGGTTCGGCCACCTCAATGGTAAGCCTCTCACCAAATATCAATTCACAACACTACTGCACAAAGCTGTCAAATTTATTGGTTTAGACACGTCAATACTTTAATCACACTCATTTAGAATAGGCGGGGCATCTCATTTGTACTTGCAAGGGGCTTCCGATCAAGACATTAAGTCTAAAGGAAGATGGAAATCTAACACATTCAATTCTTATATTAGATTTTAATCGTAATGCTTATGCCTGCACCATTATCTTATTCTACCTTAAGTGAATGCTGCGTTTGCAGGTCATACTACTGTTCGGATTATTGGATTCTCAATAATTCATTATGCTGCCCTTTACGCTGACAAGCAATTTGGAAACTCTCATCTCTCATATTCATCACCACAATATCAAAGTATTTTGGTCTGGTAAGAGAGGCATGGTTTGGGAGGATAAATAGCCCACGGTCAAACTTCTTGTTAGCGAAAAGGGACATCCATACTTTGTATTCATACACTGTGGGGGCAACAGTACAGCCACTATGCCGTTGCGTATACTTCAAAAATATATGAAATTAACAATTGTAAACTTGCAGGTCCAACTGCCAAACACTCGCTTTATTTAGTCCCAAATACTTCTAAGATGTTACTATAGACACATGATATCAAACGTTGCAGCAGAGAAATCCGGGATAAGAATAAACAAAGCATTAACTCCATTCATAGTAGCACTTAATGGTGGATATATAAAATATCAAGATCTCCAGCAATGAATACCAAATTTATTTCATGATGGAACACATTTGTCCAATACTTCTCAGTGTATATTCTTTTAAATACCATACGTCAGGGATTACTCAACATTGTGCATAGTAATGCCAAAGTTTATCCCCAACCTTCTTTCGTGTAAATAGAAAATTCAATCTCCCTGTCAAGGCAATGGAGCAAATTTTTTTCCGCTTGTGGCGGATGTCTTCATGTATCATATTTCATAATCATATATAACAAATATGGCCGAATTTTGCTAAAAGCCTACCCCGGAGTTTTCTTCCGGGTCAATAATTAGGCTTTTTTTGATTGAAATATTGATGGAATATATTGAGTGATTGAAAACATTGATACAATGGTTAATTGTCATATTGAGTGATTGAAACATTCATTGATTTAAAACATTGATTCATATGTTGTTTGATATTTTATTTGATTGAAGTATTGTTTGTTTGAAATATTGATTGATTGATCAATTTATTGAGCCTTGATCTTACGTCTTAACTACCCAAAGTCGATGTGGATCATGCATTTTAGTTTAACGACATATAACGTAATACAATAATATAGTGGATTGATATACTGATTGTCAAAACTGAATTGAATGTATATAACTAAAGTTAAGCCATGACAAAGACTGCCAATACTGTGTTGTTGATCTATTCTATTGAAATAATATGTATTTATGTTTTACTGTGGAATGATATATGCCCAAAAGTGTGCTCTCTTGCCTAAAATGTAGTGTTGTCCGCTTTAGGTTCAATTCTAAACTCAATTAAGACACTTTATTGGCGACTTTACTTGCACGCATACACATACTTTCAGTGACTATTTGATTTTAATAATAGTTTATTTACCGACAGACAGCACCGCACCATACATTTAACTTATATAACGTTTTAACAAGGCACTTGGTAAAACGTAACATATACCATTATTAATCTAATGAACAACATATGCGCATTACAACAGCTTATATCTCTCACATTAAGCAATCACTTGTAGATTTTCACATATAATCAACTTTGGTGTATCATTTCATTAGGTCTGCTTTCTGTAAAAGAACTCAACACGAGAATTTCCTGGTATTTATGTGTTTAATTTGATGGCAATATTGGGCCGCGGAGGCGTACAATTAAATTTAATATTCCTAAAATTTCCAATTAATAATTATGATATATCAATTAATATTTTTTCAAGAGATACATTGTAAATAATCTTCAATCACTACACAACTGGTGTAACAAGTGGGGGCCGCCAAACACATGTACGGGCTCGCTCCCTAACAATCAATAGATACATTGTGTTACCGGGCCGAGGGTTAACCTGTGGCAGCAAATAAACAGGGTAATCGCAAATGTATTTCCGGTAACACAATATATATATAGTTTTCACAAAACAATCAATCAATCACATCAATTAATCATTCAATATACAACATATTTTCCAAAAGTTCAAATACTCACATCAATTTATCAATCAATATACATCTTTTCCAACAGATCATATGTCTGAAGTTCTGTCATAAAATAACAAAGTTCATTTACAATTTCTCACCAATGTCTGATAATTAAGTTGAAGATAGGGTCGCATGTATGCCACCTGACCGTTGTTTGACGAAAGTGATAACAGCAAACAACGGTCACCGACACAAAGTGCCAGCAGACCCTATCAAAGATATCTGAAAGCGGCGTCGCGCTCTATTTGAATTTGCACAGTATATATATATATCTATAAGTAAAAAGTCCAACATCTCCAGAATAAATAATTACATTCATTGTATATCACAAGTACTTTCATGTTTACATTTTACAATCTTCAGGTGAACTGAATGTACAACTAGTATGACGTATCTAAGTAACTTTAGTTCAGTGACGTCATAGCATTGATATATATATATATATATATATATATATATATATATATATATATATATATATATATATATATATATATATATATATATATATATATATATATATATATATATATATATATATATATATATATATATATATATATATATAAAATAAAATATATATATATATATATATATATAAAATAAAATGTCAGAATATCACAGTATCCATTGTTTAATTCCGTTAGCGCTTTCACCTTAACGGTTCATCAGACGGAAATTGTTGTTATGATAATGTTAACAATTGAGCATTGTTTAGTTACAATTGTTTGACGTCGGGTGGTAGCAGTTATAATTTACAGAATCAAAATAATAATAAAACGATTATTTCCTATTGAGTTTAGGATTGTACAGTTTTATAAAGTAGTCCTCCTTAGCTCTTCTTGAATCATCGTTGTCGTTCCACATTTTAAAGAAAGGGAAAATTTTGAACATTCCCTTTCCACAGTTCGCAAAATGTTCGCAACACGGGGTGTTTCTAACGCTCGGGTCCTTTATTTGCTGCTTATGTACCCTCACTCTGGCGTTGAGTTTACCGGATTGACCAATATAATTTTCCCCGCATGTTAGGCATGTCGCACAATAAATTATATTGGCGGAATGAGAAGGAACTCCCATTTTTGGACATTTTAATAATAAAGGATGGCATTAAAATTTCCATTTGTCACAATCGTACATATCCGGTGGGCCATGTTGAACGGTATGTTCCGTTTAGTATGGGACGGGTGACAAGATCGGAAATCTAGGTATTGGTGTGTATCCGTATCTTTACAATATAAGTCGGTTATAATTTTTATGCCATCCTTTATTATTAAAATGTCCAAAAATGTGTGCTTTCTATTGTCAATACACTTTGTGTCTAGGGGTTTAGAATGTCATCCACAACTGAGGCTAGATTCATTTAACTGTAATGTTGATGGCGCTGGTGTAGAGTGCGTCACACTTGTACACGATGTGAAGCCAAAAATTATCAAGGAGGGGTGGATTACACAGAATTTGCTGAGTAGCGCATGTATGCTACAACGATGATCATTGTCCTGTCAAAGCCTTACGTGAATTGATGGATCGCACACTCTTTAATTATTGTGCTAAACCAGCTCTTGTGGCATCTGCCTTCACACACAAGTGGTTCATAGCAAAAAATAAGTGAGAATGCATGGTGTTCCAAATCATACACAGTACACTGTTTGCGGGCAACATCAATTCAAGCTATGAGTGATGCTGGTCATGAATTGCGCCACATAACGATGGTTACCGGTCATCGGAACGAGGCCTCCATTAGATCCTACAGCAGGAATTGCTCGGATGAACAGAAAAAGAGCATAAGCAACACTATCAGAAATGTCGCAGGTGATTCTCATGACTTCAATTCTGACAGCAAATCGCTGCAAACGTTACATAAGCCATCGCATACCACATCTTCCCCGAAATCTGCAGTGCCCTTTTCAGATGCTGCCGAATTTGCTCGATCTCCGTCAGCTGAATCGAGCGTAACAAATAACAGCTATCCTCCACCACAATTGAATACTCATCAGCAAAATGAGACTTACAACAATCAACTCCAAACGGCATCATTAAACTTTTTATCATCTGGATTTTTTTTATTTTTAATTTTTTTTTTCAAATTCATCTTTTTCAAATTGTTCTTTCCACTTCCCCGTTAATCGATAAGACATGCATTTGTTTATACAGAATCGGGGATCTGTGATAAATGTGCTTGGCTGATTTTCTAGCTGTTATTGGATATTAAATTGTTTTTCTCATATAATTTTAGTTTTCTTTGATAGAAAATTAAATTATAAGAAATAACTGCATTAATTTTTATGTCTGTAGACTTAAAGACTGAAAAAAGCGGATTATACACTTTGAGCACCAATTTGTCAGTCTATACGTCAATAGACATAAAAATTAATACAGTTATTTCTTAATTAGTTTATTTATGTATTTATTTCTTATCTGTTTATATATTTATAATTAATTAATTTACTTATTTATTTCCTCATTATAATTATCTTTATTAATTTTTATTAATTCAATTATTATTATTATTATTAATATTATTATTTTCCTAAAATAAGAATAAATTTCATTCAAGTGAATGTTCGGAAATTGTGTTCAATATTTTTAAAATTCACCCCTTAACTCGTAAGGGCTTCGTTTTATTTCATATTCATGTATTGTATAGCTCCTTGGTGACTTCTGCCACATAACGGAGCCAGTAACTCCTCTTTTTTCTACTACATATTAATGTTTTATTTTTTAAAAATATACAATGTATAATTATATCGATTCTCCTTCACACTCTTCTATATATACATGTTAATATAAGATGTAAGCAAGCGAACGTAGCTGTCAAGAACTTTCACACGGTCTCCAAATTAAGTTCACGTGGAAATCTGCTTTAAGGCAAACGCGTGTGCTCAGCAGTCCTGAGCGCACGAGGAAAGCAAACTTTACGTTAAACCGACGTTAACATAATGTTATGTTAGGACTGCACCTCACTCTACCTTCGTATTTTACATTAGATTTTGATTAAATATTTCTATTCAGACTTAACTAAACAGGGGAGGAAACAAACGTCTGTGTTATAGATATATATTAAACTTTGATATACCACTCCTGCAAAAAAAAAAAAAAAAAATGGAAGGATTTCTATATCATTATACATGAAAGAAATTAACTTAGAATACAAGTAGTGTTCCATTTTCGACACGATATTTTCTGGAATGGTTTGGGATAGAATGTTCAAAATGGGGTTTTTAATAAGTTTAGATGAATTTCTTAGAGTGAAGAAAGTATAATTTATCCATTTTCCATTTCAGCTATGGACACGGGTGTGCTGTCATTCGGAAGAGACTGTAAAATTTGAGGTCACATGTCAATGTAGGCGTGGCACTTAAACGATCCGTTAAAGCTTAGGGTGGGTCCGCTGCAATTGTGTAAAATTCTCTGCAATGAATCCCGCAGTTGCCGTCAACATATAAGTCCATAAAGACATCTTACTTGTGTTTTTGTTTTGTTACTGTTGTTGCTCATAAAAATTATACTTATAGAATATATGGCGGAACAATATTCTAGCAACAGGTCAAAAATCGTGAAATCTGTCGAGTTCTTAATCTACTGAGTTCATTCTACATTTCCGTTTTAGAGTAATTATTTCACTTCGGCATTCATTAATAATGCATTTTGGTCTAATATTTGTCTAAATACATTAGAATACTTTCCTGTATAATGTACCTGTGCTGCGATGATTAGAAAGGTATACCTGTAAAGCGATTTCCCACTCACCAACCACTCCTTATAAATAGCATATTGGTTCATGTAGTAACATCACTTTATAAGACAGGTTCCTTGTATGACCACATGCATAATGCAAGTCAATGCTTGGAAATGTATAAAGATCTTGAGATTTGTCAAATTAGATAGGATGAAATTACCTACCTGTCTTTTGTTCGGCTAACTATAGAGTATGCAGCTAGTATTTGAAACAAATGCACAAGTTTTGAAATATAGGAAATTGAAGAAGGGACCAGATGGGACTGTCTTGAACGAGAACAGACTATAAGTGTGTGTGCGTGCGTGTGTGAGTGAGTTTATGTGTGTGTTTGGATTTTTTGCTTGAGAAACAGCCATCACAAAAGTGGAGAATTTCAGAGAGACGGCATACGTTAGAATAATAAAGTGAATTTCAAAAAATCTTGATATCTTATTCAATTGATAATTCACTAAGCAATTGCAGCTAAATGCTCCCCTGACCCTTTAAGTCAATCGTAAGAACGCGTTCATTTCCGTACGCAAATAAGACTCGTACGTACTACGTAGTCAGCTATTGGGATTACTTCCATTGGTTATATAAACACACATGACCACGCCTCTTTAGCACGAAAAAGGGCAATAATCTAGTTTGATTTTTAATGTCTATGCATGTGTACCGGTTAAAAGTCATTTCGAGTTTCCTCTTATTCGTTTCCAATATTTGGTAACGTCCAGAAGAAAAAGATGTGACCGGACCCGGGAGTAGAATCCAAAACGTTCCGTAAAAAGACGGACGCATTCACCATTTAGTTATCTGTACCTGGCAAGCTTTTTATGCTGTACATTATTAGTGCAATCAAGAGTTCAAAGTTCATTAATGCGCTTAGTCACCATCTTCTCAGTCTTTTTTCCTCGTTATACGTGTAATTACGAGGTAAATTTCTTCCCAGTCGCCTTTATTGTACCGGCAACGCACTCCTTCTGGCAAGAAATTGTCGGATTCACAGCGGTACGCATGTTCTAGCGGCACATTGATTTCCGCTATTCGTGGATATGTCCTTGAGCGAGGTTTGAAAAAACATAAAATGGGATACGATAATTCCCTTACTCTCGATGTATTTTTGGATACTCGACTATGTCGATCGTTTATCAATACCTTAAAGATAATATCTGGCTTAACTATTGTAACTGACACCAATGGAAATATTTGCCGATTTTGATATTGAAAAGGACGGGCTTGGACGTTTTGTTTCTGGGGGCCAGGTAGCGCAGTTGGTAGCGAGCTCGCTTCTCACCAATGCGACCCGGGTTCGATTCCCGGTGTGGTACGTGAGATGGTGGGGCTGTCACCAACCTGGCTTCGTGGGTTTTCTCCGGGTACTCCGGTTTCCTCCCACACAAACGACACCCTTACGCCAAGATCCGTGCCAACGAGCAAGATTTATATAAGTTGTTAACTTGTTTCTTAATCGTTGTAAAATAAATAAAGTATAAATTTTTTTTTGGACGTTTTGTTTTGGTTACTTCACTATCTTTGGGTGTGCTTTGTGTGAAATTTAAGGACTGATATACTTTCTTCAAGGACGTTTGATTGTTGCATGTATATACAATATTCAAGCGATAGGGAAAGATAGTGAAATATAAACTATTCATTTATCCTATGGTTTGATACTGAATACAAATTTCCGTTTTAGAATAACGACTATTCTTCTGCATTCAATTATAATTAAGGATGGTCTTTTGAGATTTCTAATCGCATTTACTACTACAATATTTATGTATTATGAAAGAAGATAATTATTTATCCAAATACGTTCGAAGGATATTCTTTTTCTGAACAATTACTTCGATGATTATGCAGGTGTACATATAAAGCGATTTACCATCCATCAAACAACTGTGCATGACCATGTACATGTTAAAACAATGAAAGCTTGGAAACGTATAGATATCTTGAGATCTATCAGATTAAAAGTATATATGTTCCATATTCATTATAACCACTAGGCCGGTGTCACTGCTGGTGGACTGATAGTCCCCGAGGGCATCATAAGTCTAGTTATCAGTGTTTTTGTACTGACATTAAATATATATACTTCAAATTTTCAGTCATCAAATTAAGTAAATCACTCTAAAACTAAGGAGTATCTCCCTCATGCATAGCTCTGTCCTTAGATAGATTCTTTGGTTCACTTGTCGGTCATTTTGGCTTCAACACTGCTCTTCATATTTTATATATTTTAAGAATTCCAATCATTCGGCCACGAGCATCACTGAAGAGACATAACTTGTCGAAATGCGCATATGGTGCACAAAATTAAAAAGTATATATGTTCCATATTCATTATAACCACTAGGCCGGTGTCACTGCTGGTGGACTGATAGTTCCCGAGGGCTTCATAAGTCTAGTTATCAGTGTTTTTGTACTGACATTAAATATATATACTTCAAATGTTCAGTCATCAAATTAAGTAAATCACTCTAAAACTAAGGAGTATCTCCCTCATGCATAGCTTTGTCCTTAGATAGATTCTTTGGTTCACTTGTCGGTCATTTTGGCTTCAACACTGCTCTTCATATTTTATATATTTTAAGAATTCCAATCATTCGGCCACGAGCATCACTGAAGAGACATAACTTGTCGAAATGCGCATATGGTGCACAAAATTAAAAAGTATATATGTTCCATATTCATTATAACCACTAGGCCGGTGTCACTGCTGGTGGACTGATAGTCCCCGAGGGCATCATAAGTCTAGTTATCAGTGTTTTTGTACTGACATTAAATATATATACTTCAAATTTTCAGTCATCAAATTAAGTAAATCACTCTAAAACTAAGGAGTATCTCCCTCATGCATAGCTCTGTCCTTAGATAGATTCTTTGGTTCACTTGTCGGTCATTTTGGCTTCAACACTGCTCTTCATATTTTATATATTTTAAGAATTCCAATCATTCGGCCACGAGCATCACTGAAGAGACATAACTTGTCGAAATGCGCATATGGTGCACAAAATTAAAAAGTATATATGTTCCATATTCATTATAACCAAGCCGGCGTGGCCTAGTGGTATCGCGCTGGACTCCTGATCGGGAGGCCGGGGTTCGATTCCCGCTCTGGTCATGCCGGTGTCCTGTCTTTCGGATGAGACAGTAAAAACCGAGGCCCCGTGTCGTGGTATGCATGGCACGTTAAAGATCCCTCACTGCTTCGGGTGGGTCCGTTGCAAAGGTCAAAATTTGTATGCCCCGCATCAGGCAGATGCCGTCACCATATACGTGAAATATTCGTGGTGTGACGTTAAACAAAAATCAATCAATCAATCAATCATTATAACCACTAGGCCGGTGTCACTGCTGGTGGACTGATAGTTCCCGAGGGCATCATAAGTCTAGTTATCAGTGTTTTTGTACTGACATTAAATATATATACTTCAAATTTCCAGTCATCAAATTAAGTAAATCACTCTAAAACTAAGGAGTATCTCCCTCATGCATAGCTCTGTCCTTAGATAGATTCTTTGGTTCACTTGTCGGTCATTTTGGCTTCAACACTGCTCTTCATATTTTATATATTTTAAGAATTCCAATCATTCGGCCACGAGCATCACTGAAGAGACATAACTTGTCGAAATGCGCATATGGTGCACAAAATTAAAAAGTATATATGTTCCATATTCATGAAAAGTCGACCTTTCATTTAGATTTAACTACGGAGTATGCAGATACTATTTGGAAAAACTGCACTTGTTACGAAAAGGGGAAACTTAAAGGGAGGACTGGATGGTACTATTTTAAACAAGAATAGGCAAAATAGTGTGTAGGTGTGTGTCTCAGGGTGTGCACGTGTAGGTGTGTGAGTGTGTGTATTTGGGGGTGTGGCCTGCGAAAGACGAAGAAAATTTCGAGAATTTAAGAAATTCAGAAATAGGAATTAACTCGAATAAAATAAGGTGAATATCATTTAATCCCGATATCCTATGCTAAATTCACTTGATTATTCACCATGTAAATGTAGCTTAATGACTCTCTGACCCTTTCTAGCAATCTCCATGTCTCACCTTTAGTTTCACTTTAGACACGTTCAACCAATCAGAGCGCTTGGTGTTCAAAAGTTAATGATTTCAAAATCGATGTGAAAATGAAAGAAATGTCATTTCTAATTAACTGAAATTGATAGAAAGTGTGGCAGATTCTTGGACTAGGGCAATCCTTGAAAAACGAAATAAAATAATACATTAATCAAATTTTACAAAATGATTTACAATCATGATACACTCGTTTACATTCTTTAGTTCTACCAGTGTCAATTAGGTATGAATCGTGTTCTATGGTCTGAAAACAATGTCCAAGGACATTGCTTTAGAACTAGTCTATCTCAAATTTACTCACTACAGAAAGAAAAAGAATGAAGAAAAAAAATTAGAATTCCTTATCTGAATTTACAGATAGACCTATTCGCTGTACACATTTAAGCACATTTCCAGAAACATAAAAGAGAATTCCTGATATCGTATATGTAAGGGAAAGACGATGTCTAATGCATTTCATTTCACTCGTCTGTTGTTAGGTTGTAGCTCTCTCAATTTTTATTTATCTAATAAACACTTAAGACTTAATGATACTTGTGCTGTTTGAGGTTTAGAAACAACCTTCCACCATTAAGTGTTATTTATTTTGTTATTTATTCTATTTTATTTTATTCATTTTAACAGAAGATGTATGATTTTCTAAGACGTAAGACTGAGCAGACCTCTAAACTTCAAATCAAACGGTTTAGGACAATTTCCTATGTATCTTCAATATAATAAACTCTGCATCCACTTTTATTTTATCAAAATCAGCTATGGCTTAAGATACCTAATACTGTCATGTATAACTGATTTTGTACAATGAATTTATACATTCAAACCTTTAGTACAAGAATAGAGTGTGATATAAATATTCTTGCTAGTTGGTCAATCCTAAACATTATTAAACGGACAACCATTTGATTCTGAAAGGGGAGACTGGGTGTATTGAAGATGTGTGATGTAATTTTGATCAAAATCGGCTTGTTTCGTTCGATGTCTGTAAATTCTTCATTATTTTACGGCTCCCTTCGTTCGCTACTACTTAGTTTACAGGTCAGAGGAAGATTACAATACTTATAAACCCTCCTTCTAGGTATAAAAGATGGTATGGTGTTTACTTTCAGCATTAAGTGGGATGGAGAGATGCGTTTTAATTAACATTGTTGAACAGTGGTTTCTTTCTTTCTATTAAAGTGTGTGTAGTGCATGTTACCCTTTTATTATTATTTCCTAATTGTGATGTTATCTTTGTGTTTTGAATGTAAAAATACCGAACTTGCGTAATACGTAATAAGACGTTATACTATGGTCTGAATTATCCAAAACTGCATAAATTATATTTGTAGTATAAATTTACTATAATTACATATAAAAATCAAAATTACAATATAATATCCCCAGTAAGATTGTAATGTTACCCTTGCTATCTACTATATAAATATTGTAATCTCGAAAAAGTTGGAGAAACTGAAGAAAATTTATAATAAGGCTCTGGTCAGCTGTAAACTAAATATTCTGTCTTGTACAGGTATAAAAATAAATAGTATGACAAATTGCCCCCACTCCCTCCTTCAGAATCAAATTGTCGCCCCCTCATTGTATGTTTAAAGTATATTTTAACACTAAGTACACTTTATGCCGACCGATTTACTACATGGAGTGTTCATTTCAATGACCGATTTACCTGTAATTATAAATCAATACCGCGACTACTGAGTAATAGTCTGTTCAACTGTATACGCCAACCCCCCCCCCCTCTCCCCCTCTCAATTTAACATCTTCCATACAATATCACGTCAATACAGAAGTTGCTCATTAATCTAAGTATTTTTTAATAGTCAGTTAATTGTAAACCTGTTATAATGTTGTTCTAGTTAACGAATGCTAAAATACCGGATACTTTTCAGCATTCTGTTTGTTTCATTTTCATTCATATAAATATACATGTGCTGTTATTCTAAAGTAGAATAATTATATATGACAAAATTTCCTTTTTTGTTATTTGTTAGGGTTTTGTTTTTCTTTTGAAGGGGGGAGGGTTGTTTCATTTTATTATTATTACTATTTATTTTATTTATGCACTACTATGGTATAGTAGTATTTGTATACAATATATAAGAAGGTATCAGTAAAATATAATAGAGCCGATAACTCGTTAGGTATAAGTGCAAATAATTAAAGTTTACAATGCTTTGAGACCATGTGTCCGTTTTTGTAACCTTTATGGAAATACTCATATAGCAAACAGTGGTCAGCAAGGAACACCTTTTATACAAAAAACGTAGAAATATTGTTCGATATTAAAGTGCAAATAATTATTGTTTTACTGCATTTGGATGCCATGTTTGCGTTTGTGCAACCTTTATACACTCTGTGTAAACGAAAGTGAGATACCAAGATACCTGGCAGTAATTAGCAAGGAAAATCTATCATACAAGACAAAAGAGAGATATTGGCTGGAATAAATCACCCGTTTATCAGAACAAATATTCCACCTTTCAAGCACATGTTTAGCAAATTAATCTGTTTAAATACTTCATGAAACCATGTAGTTGACAATCTTACCTCATCTCTTGGTTGTTTATTTAGCACATCGACGCTGCATTTGTCTTGTAACCCGATTGCAGTATATTACTTACCTGTACATCTGTAGTTAAACAGCTTGGGGAAGTCAAATGTCATGTCAACTGTTGATGTTTCATTTTTCATAGATCAATACAAGCTTACATAACAGTTAAAAATAACCAGCTGATTTCACTACTTGCACAATTTAATCTATGCAATAATTTTAAAAAAGAAGTGACCAAGACACTGGACCTCTGTTTTTATCGTTTTATTTAGAAGACAAATCATCGATGAATTGCAGGAATAAATTCGAAACACACACCCCCCCCCCCTCTCTCTCTCTCTCTCTCTCTCTCTCTCTCTCTCTCTCTCTCTCTCTCTCTCTCTCTCTATGTCTCTGTCTGTCTCCCTCTTTCTTAGGTGGGGTGGTTGCCAAACACACACTTGCAAAGAAAAATGTGGAGATATTAATGAATTGAGAAAAAGGCTTCAAGTTAGCACTTTAAGAGGGAAAGTGAAAGATATCTGACTTGGCTGTATGGCTGAAGTCACTAAGGAGAATACAGAAGCTTGGTAAATGTGATGAAATATATGCAATAGCTTTCATGTGGTGTGTTTAACAGATTTACATGCCTACCTTCCATCATTCATGAAATGAAATGCCTTATTCCATTCATTGATGTACTTAGTAAAAGCATTTAAATAGTTTAAGTGGCCCATACTCACTTTCGCCTTTGTCAGTTATTTAAAAGAAGCTTTTAGATTATTTGTTTTACCTAAAAATAAATAGAGATTTCCAAATACATTGAAAAAATATTAGTACCAAGAAATGTCTTAAAACGAAAGGAGTAACAAAATAGCAAATCAGCAATTTTGAACCAAACGAATGATAACAAATCAGCAAGAAATGCTACTGAAATGCACTTACAGGGTAAGTTATCAATGAATTTAAGCAATTATCATACTACTACTACTACTACTACTAATAATAATAATAATAATAATGATAATAATAATAATAATAATAATAATAATAATAATAATAATAATAATAATAATAATGATAATACGTTCACGTATATATACAGTGCTGAATTATATTTCTTTCTAAGGGTGCTCACAGCGGATGTGACCAGCCAAACAGAAGAAGCTCATCATCATCATTGTTATTATTATTATTATTATTTTTTTTTTTATTATTATTATTTTTTTTTTGATAGACTCACGTCAAGAGGACATGCTCTATATTCCACATATTATTTGTAATGTAATTTATTCCGTAATATCCCGTAATCATAGAGACTAATGCTTTCCTGAAGGATAGTGCGCTCAGAATGAAACTGGCCTCCCTGAAATCGGGATATACTATATCTTGTTCAAGAAAAAAGAGGAGTTACTGGCTCAGTTATATGGCAGAAGTCACCATGGAGCTATACAATACATGAATACCAATAATATACTAGCACATATAACACATTACAAAAATATTTGATTGTAGTTCAATTACGATACCGACTTAGGACGGTCATTTAATTAGACAAAAGCCAACCAAATGGTGTGGTTAACCTGTATACAGGCCCACCTTCCCACTCACCGTAACAGCAGAACAATCAAAGAACGTACATTTAAAAATTTATAAATAATCCTCTATGTAAAGAACACGGGTCAACAGGTATCGCATAAACAATTAAGACATTGTAAAACACATAATGATATAAAAATATATGCGACATCAACATGATAAACCGTGCTCTGCCAGTCTATAAGCAAGCTAAGACCCTAGATATGTAGGAGTCCCGACCAACAGTCAGAGGGGACGAGGTTCAGGACCATGTCTCTTCTGAAAGAGGTTTGGACAAGGCCGGTCATATAGTCCCCACTGCCCTGTTAGTAAGCGTACAACGTTCAAGTAAAAGTCTGCATAAGGCTGTAGAGGGGCCAAATACAAGACCTATAGCCTCAAGACAAATGACAGGCTACTCAGAATACCTATAGACATAGGAGGTTTCTATTATGTGATGACACAGCGGTAGAGGTAGATATATACATGCACACTGTAGAAAAAAACATGCTTCAAACGTAACTTTTTACATTACAACTCTTTTTATAAAACTTATAAACTAAGCAATAATAATTATTCATTATTTATCTATCTTTATTTATTTGTACTCTGTGCTGCTTAGTTCAAAACTTTGATAATCATGAACGGCACATTGATGTCTATATAAATTATAACATCATAACCGTGTGTAATTTCTCGTCTTAAATTGAAGTATCCATTGAAAAATGCCTTTAGATTATTTAATGGTTTTATTAACCGATCAATGTATCAAACTTCGTGGATTCTGAATAATCAGGGACGGCAAATTGTTCTTATATTCTCCAGTTTAAGTTCTCAGGTAAGATGAACCAATCATTGGGTCGACGTGTTTTCTTAAGAAAAGCTTACCCTTTGTCAGTGAAATCATTTGCCAAATCTAATTGTACATATATGTAGATATCTAAGTTCATATTTTCTCATTTAGGTTATTCAGCATTAAGTTTCAATATACAGTTTAATGCTACACTACTTATATAGCGTTTTTCATTATCGACTGCATGCATGCAACATTAACGTATGTTTCTGTCAACTATATGCTATAAATATTTAAGGCTAGCAAAACAGACACCTGGTACCATTTCTTATCTAAGTAATCCATAGATGTCCATCGTGGTAATTCGTTTACAGTAAGGAAATTGCAACGACATCATTTTCTTCTATTGAAAAAACACAGTGTTTCAGTACTTGTAGGTTAAGGAATTAATGCAGTCTCCATCAAACAATGGCGGCCATAGGCTAGTCATTCTATGAAATTGACGGGAACAAATTGCAACCGTTTGTTTTTAACTTAGTTATCCAGAACAATATACCATATATAACATATCAAAAGTTTAGAAATATATATATAGGGGAAAGTTGTTAAATCATGCGATGAAAATGGAAATTTTCTGGCATATTCACAAACACCAACGGCGCACCATACCCATCATTTAATAAACTTCCGGTGGAATCGTATAATATAAACACATCAACGACGATTGTAATGGCACATGTATCAACTATTTATGTATTGTACTTATGTAAAGTAGTTAGAAATGTGACAAAATAGTACCAGTTACATTTTACCATCACGTTATCATATAAATAAAGAATACAAATGCTTACATAATTGGTACATATCTTAGATATTATACTGTACCATATTCTACGCATAACAAGCGCTTAATTCTATATTAAAATCCACATTTTCATCACAAATTTCGTTTTTCCTGACAGATTTGTATAATTTCACTATAGCATGCAATACTTTCAATGAAAAAGTTGTGCACATTTAATTCTATGACATCCTGACGAATTCGAATAAATGTAAAGATGATGGATAAATCCAAACCATAAGTCTAAAAATCATGAAACCAGAGGACATACAAAATCAGTGAAAATGAAAAACAAGTGGGAAATATCAAAATATGTCTACTTGAAGAGCATATGTGAACCCCTGTGATGGAGTGAGATTAGGTGCCCGGGAAGAGTGAGCATCTCCTGCTTGCTAGCAAAACCCGTCACACATACCCAGTAGAAAGAGTCAAATCGTAAGGTAATCCGCCAACGAAGGATTATTAATTGAAAGCAAGCCATCTATATATCTGTAAGTAAAACTGAAACCAAGAGCCAATTGTTTTTTCCTTGCGAAAGCAAAGATTGAATGAATGCGGCTTCGTATGAGTAAAGGAATATGTCAGCCAGAAGTGGAGCACAGTTAGTGCCCATTGGAATGCCGACAATTTGTTGAAAAACCTTTCCTCCAAACACCACAAAAATGTTATCGATAAGAAAGTTCAACATCTGAATATCAGCTGTTTCAGTGTATTTATTTTTGGAATCAGAATTTTCCCTAACAAAGTAAGTTTTATCATGGCCTATAACTATATATTTGAATTTCCGGCTTCCATTTTTACTAGTAAATGCATTTTGAATAATTTCCGCTAATCTGTCTTTTAATTTCTGATGAGGGGTCGTTGTGTAAAGAGTCGAAAATTCAAAAGGCTTAATGGAGTGAATTTTAGTAAAACTTTTTGATTTTAGATGTTCTAATAACTCTTTTGAATTTTTAAGGATCCACATTTGATTAATTCCACTTCTGGAATATATTGTTTCGCAGTATCTATGAAGGCCAGATTTAATTTCTGATAATATTTTTGTGAATAGCATCGATACAGATTTTGTGGAACAAAATTCATTTATGGATCGCCATTCGTGATATAAAAGTGAATTATAGTTAAAGCCTATTTGTGTTTGTTCAATTTTGCTGCCTTAGTTGATGATTATTGAATTTTGATATAAAACAATAATGGATGTGTCTGTCATCTGCAATAAAGATAACGGAGAACCATTTACATGCCTGCGTGATAAAGGTACTAAAGGGATCAACGATGCTGCACGAAAACGTGGGGATGATCTAGTGACAGTAGCCGGACAATTTGTACATCTAAAATGTCGCTAAACGTATATTAACTGTTTTAACATTGCTAAGAAAATCTCTCAGGAGACAAAAGAAACCGATGTCTCTAAAAACCAGCTTGTTTTTCGATCTAAAGTTCAATTTAATTTCGCAACGCATTGCCTCTTTTGTGGAGAAGTCTCAAAAAAGACCAAAAAAAAAAAAACGTTTTATAGATGTACAATTCGTGAGATCCCTTGACTTTCAAAAGAACATTATCGACATTTGCAAAGAAAGAAAAGACAAATGGTCAGTAGAAGTCCTTGGGAGGATAGAATCGGTAAATGATTTGCACGCAGAAGATGCCATCTTTCATCAGTCATGTAGCTGTAATTTCCGTACAAAGAAACCCCCTTCACATGTCTTCTCGGCTTATCCAGAAACAATATCAAAATGATGTCCTGAACGCCCTAGTAGTGCTGATGACTACTTTTCAAATATAGTATCATTCCTTAAAAAAACCAAGACGCCCAGATAACAGTGAAACATCTAGTTGGCAGAATGCAGGAGTTATGTGGAGATCTCGCATATACTCCAAACTTCATGGTCAAACGTCTGAAGGAGCACTTCAAAAATGATATTAAGATATTTGAAAAGAAAGGAACTGCTGGGGTTGTAACTCTCCGCCAAGCTGTCAGTACAATCCTGAGAGATTTTTATTAAAGACCAAAGACCAGTTCAGAAGATGCAAAAATTGCTATACTAAAATGTGCAGCCAGTCAAATTAAGAATGAAATCTAGTCGCTTGAAGCAGAAAAGGAATTCTATCCTTCTGATGACAGCATTGGATCCCTAAGCGACAACCTAAGATATGTTCCAGAGGGACTTAGGATCTTTTTACAAAGTTTGATGGCCACGAATGATAATAAATCTAGTCTCCGAGTATCATCCATTGGACAGGCCATTATGCTAACAACACGGCCAAGATGTTTCCTACCACCCCATCAAATAGGACTTGCTGTTCAACTGCACCACTTCATTGGTTCTAGGTCTTTTCTGGAGTTACTGAACAGTCTTGGTTTTTCATGCTCTTATACGGAAGTGCAAAAGTTTGAAAAATGTGCAGCTCTTTCGCAAGGCATTACAATTCCAGGTATTAAAGCAGCCTCCAGCTTGCAGCTCACAGCAGATAATGTAGATCATAATGTTGACACTTTAGATGGAAACGGGACTTTTCATGGTATGGGTATTGTTGCTGCAGTTACCTCTAGCGCCAGAGTAAAACACAGGATAAAGAGATTGCATGTAACATCAGATGATTTAAAAAAAAAAAAAGATTGGCAAAATAAAATAGCATTACTAAAACCCCCCCCCCCCCCCCCCCACCATATGACAAAAATGACATTTGATTCATAGCCTATTCTTAATAATGTGGACAGCACAAACAGGCTAGATGTCTTTAAGAATATTATGTGGCCCCTAAAGTTCACTACTACTGGATGGTCAGGAATTTGGCAAATGACATCAAGAGGAGAATATCCAGGCAAGACATCGGTAGTGTTTTTACTAATGATAGATCTGAATCCATCAGATCTCTCTTGTGTATTCTCAACTATGCAATTTGTGTCTAATCAGGCTATTTATTATGGTTTTACGTCGATTCTAACTTCCGATCAGCCTCTGTTTTAGAAAGCTTTCCAAATAAGAGTAAACGAACTTGACAATAGCCCATTGAAGAAAATAGCCTTAAGACTTGGTGGATTCCATATGTGCATGGGTTTTCTTGGGGTTATGAGTCATATTATGCAAGGATCCTGTCTTCGCGAAGTTTGGAACTATGTTATGCCCCAGATACCGGCTCTCATATTCTCAGTGATAAAGCCTTTTCCAGAGCTATTAGGACCCATATGCTTATAGATACTGCTCTATATTGTCTCCTTGTTTCGAAATTGGACATCAATGACATTAACATCGATGTACCACAAGAGAACACATTATCTTCCATGTGTCGTGATCCTTCTGTACTATCAATGTATGAAAAGTTGATAGGAGGGGAAGACACACTACAGTGTTTAATTCAAAATGATGAAATTGAACTTCGGTGTGAAAAAGTCAAAGACGCCGTTACAGGCTTGCCACAGAATTGCAGAACAGCTGCAGTGTGGGTGCAGTATCTTGAAATGATTGGAATTTTGTAGACCTTCATTAAGGCAGAACGTACGGGAAATTGATTTCACTTGGAAACAGTTTTCCGAATGCTTCCTTTTTTGCAGCTGCAGGACGTAATTTATATAACAAGTCCTCATACGTTTACGCGCCACGGACATGACCCCCCCCCCCCAACTGAAATCCCGATGTTCATTTAAATTTCCTTCAGGGACATCATGTGATGAGACGTGCAGACAGACATTGGGTTGGACTTTTCTCCGATCACATCGTAGAACAAGTATTGATGAGAAGCGTTAAATCGTGTGGTGGCTTATCACGAGGAAGAGGATTGACAGATGTTCAACGATCACAGTGGATATTATCTATGCCTGCATGTGCAGAAATCAACAACGCTATGACCGATCTCACAGATACGAGATATGTGACTAGTAAAACACATAGAGATGCGGACAAGTCCAGAATGGAGAAAGACAGAACTGATATCAACGCAATGGTCTCATTTTTGCGGGAGAGGGATCCATTTGAAAATAATGACGCTCTACGAAATATTGAAACTAGAGTCACTGCAGACACTAGTGTCAATACTAATACCGTTAAGGCCATTGACCAATATATCATAAACTCTATGGCTGGCAAGAATATCTTTAAGTATTCTTTTAAACGGTCTCTGTAGGTTACTCCTATGAATTGTAAAGCCCATATCAAAATAGACGACGACCCCATACAAATAGACCCTCACCGGAGACTAGCAACAGCAGCCAGAAGCCGAGGTGAGGACCTCTCAAATATCCTATCTTACGAACTGTCCAGTATGCCTCCGTCTTTGTTTGACTCCATTGGTTTTATTGCGTGAAGCACATAAAGCTACACCTGCAGAATATATATGGGGTTTAGGTGATTGAAAAGCAGACCTTGGCGTACAAACAAGGCATGTCATCGATGGTGGGTGTCTTTTACATCCGATACCATGGCTGAAAGGCGACACATTCGCTCAGATCTGTTTTCGGTATACTGAATATGTAAAGAAACGATATGCTTCAGCTGTTATAGTATTTGATGGATATCCTCAGCATCCAAAGATATTACACATATTCGTCGTAGTAGAGGAATGAACGCTACAGAGGTGTTTATCGATGGAACAACTCCCTTCAGATCCAAGAAAGCCATCTTTCTCACCAACCCGCGAAACAAACAACGATCCATCAATCTCCTCGGATGCTCACTCAAAACTTCCGGTTTTGATGTAATTCATACTGAAAATGACGGTGATATCACAATTGTTCAGACAGCAGTTTCTTTATCATCCACGGTGCATGTTGTGGTAATAGGGACAGATACCGATTTACTTGTGTTACTGTGTCATAATTTCGACCCGTCTCAGTGTAAGATTTATTTTGGCGATGACTCTCATAGAGGACCAGGTCAAAAATTATGGGACATAAGAAATACTCGTTCTGAAGTAGGAGAAGATGTACCGTGCATGTACCGTGAACATTGGATTTGGGCGTGTAAAGCCGCGGACACGCGTGGACACTGTCCCTGTATATCGGCCATATTGACCGCGTATATAGGTGGTCATTTGCCTGTGTCCGCGCCGTCAGACGGTCAAACGTGGACACTAAATATGTCACGGTAAATGGGTATGATAGTGCTAAAAAGGAAACGACCTTATGATGATGCGTATTGTGTTTGCTCAGTGAAGCATGAATAATAAAGAAATTAGACTTAAAGATATCTTGATTAATAATCATTTAACATCTTTTTAAATCTCCTCTGCTTGATTACACAATGAACGTTTGAAATGTATCTTAAAATATTCCGCTATTCTAGATATTTTAAAAATAAGAACGTATTTTTTATATAAAAATTGAAAATACAGTGCGCACCTGGAGCACGGACGTCTATAATGTTTTAGATATATATGCCCCTGTCTGGACGTATAACTACGTTATATACGTTCTTTATACCCGTATATCTACTTGTCGTAAAAGTGCATTTATGGTATTTGAATGAAATCGGTAAAGACAAGCTGATTAGTCATTGTACAGATACGTGTATAAGTGTGATTTTAAAGAGAAAACTGAAGACATCTGACAAAGCTGTATGACAAAACTCATCAAGGACATGCACACAAAAAATGATTTATTATTCCGAGAGTGTGCCGAGTTTCTTTGTAACACCTATTTCGGACTCTTAATTAAAGAAGGCAACGATACGAATTGAAAAGCGCAATTACTACTTGTGGGTTCAGTACAGTAAAGCCGACATTAAAATCAAATAAATTCATATAATTACATGTGATATGATATTCATTATTGATTGCTCTGATAAACATATTCAGATTTTGAAATATTACATGCGATTACGGTGAAATACATGATTGATTAATTCTGGTAGATATTTATACATATGGACATTGATCTTCATTCTATTTTATTCATTATTATTTTCATTGGTCTGTTTTCTTCTTTTTTTTATGTATTCTTTTTTCTTCCTGGTGAAGTGCAGGCAAACTTTTCAAAAATATTTATAGTCTCAGAACAAAAGACGAGGCATGCGCACTTGAGTCGCAAGGGAAACTAGAGTGTCGGTCGTTTTCTTACCTAAACAGTAAAGAAAAGTATCTTTCAGAACCCCCATCCTTTCATTTTCTTATCTTCTTACATACTCCTGCCAGATATAGGGCCGTATGTATCTTATGATTTCATAGAATGCGATCGTCTAATTCCGTGTATTAATCAGTGTCATAAGTCAAACCCTTATTCGCTACCAGGGTGAAGTAAAACAATAGACTTCACACAACACGCGTGCTCCAGTCGTAAGGTTACCTGGACTAAGTGCCGTTTGACATAAACAGAGAGGAAAAGCCCCCCCCCCCCCCCTTTCTGTTTTTTTGTTTTTTATTGTTTTGTCTCGTTACACATTCTTTCCCAATGCGATCGTATCTTTTTTTTTTGGATTAATTTCACGGATACGATCATGCATAAAAGATGATGACCCGACTGAACACTGAATCGTGCATGTTTTACAATAATACATACACAAATATATATTTTGGTGGTATTGAAAAAGTTTAAAATACGTTTGCAAACGATATCTCGTGCAGAGAGAGAGAGAGAGAGAGAAAAGGGGGGTGGGGTGACGTGTCGTTACTTTAACTCGGTCGTTAGGTGGCGTCGATCTTTCACTTAAATTTATTGCCCTGTAGGCTTACAGCACAATGCTTAGACTTGCAATAGGGAAATCACCCATTGTATTGGCGAATAAGATATTTGACTGAAACATCGTACAATTCATTATCAACTAGTACAAATGAAAGGAGAAGGGGGGGGGGGGGGGGTATTCAGTTTTGGGTTTTCTCTCTTTGCCGCAGATATGGTTCTTAGATTTTGCTGTTGAGGGGGAGTAATAAATCACAAGAAATCTGATATTGATTAATTTTCAAGTAATGCTAGTACACAATTTATTAATACACATCCACATATAACGATAGAATACATGTATATGCATTGGTATGTACATGTATAACAGTCTTCACACTAGAGATTTTCACACCTCTGTGGCTCAAATTAAAAAAAAGTTGGTTCACACATGAATGATTAGACGTTTTCCACAATAGGGGAACACCTTGGATGCTTTCAACTAAGGGTGATTTAAAAACATTGTGATTTTTTTTAATTTATTTTTTCTTTAATCAAAAACTCTTTAAATAAAACATCGTGATTTCTGATTTTTAGCAAAACACCCGAGTCTGGCGCCATGAACTGAGAAAATCATTTCAATTATTTCAGTTTAATTTATTCCATTATCACAAGGACTTATAAACAATTTGTTTATAAGTCCTTGATTATCAAACATTCAAATAAATTGTCATACAGAATGGGTTTATTCTATTTATGGATAGAAAAAAACTAAAAAAATCCAAATCCCAGTTAAAAATTCATTGCTGAACAAAACATACCACTTAAGTATTTTCTCAATTTATGGCGCCGGACCCTGGGTTTTCTTAAACGATGTAAAAATTCCCATGTAAATAGGCACTGCTGTACTCCTACACCCCCTCACTTGAATGACCTACCTAGTTATAAATTAATTGCACCAAACGGCAATAAACGACGGTTGATTAATGACTGTCCATTGAAATGTGATACCCGAACTTACAGCAAGTATTTTGGTAAAAAAAGAAGTTAATCGTAAATGTCCGATACCTGCTCTGAACAAGTGAAACTATCGTTAATGTTCTTTAATTAACATGACATAATACCGGCAAGAAAGATATTCGGGCACATGGTCACAAAAAATTAAAAATAAAAATAATAAATCTTAAAATAACTGACACCATTTCCACGGCAATATTGTTGTATTCACTCATTTTTCAAAACTAAGCTCTATTAACAGCCGGTTAATAGGTTATCGGGGCCGTAATTAATTTTTGCGTCTGTCTTTCAGGAGGTTTAGCGGAAGCAAAAATATATATAAAAATAATCTGGAAGTTTCACGATCGTATTTTTAAAGACAAGACGTCAACACGTTATGTCTGACGGTTTGTGAAATACAGGCACATCTATGTAATGTCCCTTACGTCCACTGTGGGACAATTTTAATTTAAAGGTGTGAAAAGCTCGTCCGTTTTGTCCACCAGAGAACACGTACAGGTAAAAGGTGTGAAAACCTTGTCCGCTTTGATCTCGAGAGGACAAGTACAGGTAGATGGCAAACTGTATTATTAACATTAACGTGGACAGAAAACTGGCCTCCCGTGGTGTCCACGGAGGACAGACGTGGACTGCCCACCGAGGCAACGAGGATTTTCCAACTTCCACGGTACATATACGGTAGCTTTTCTTCTGCCAGCAATACATTCATTGACAGGATCTGACACCACTTCAAGATTGCTTGGTGTCGGTAAAAGCATTTCATTGAAGAAACTTAAAACATCTCCTCGTTTTAGGGAAACGCTTCAACATTTTACAGACCTGTCGTCTGATAAAACCGTTATAATAAATGCTGGCACGGAAGTGATATCTTGCCTATATGGTGGTATTCCAAATGAAGGCTAAGATGAGTTGAGATGTAGAAAGTTTGCTATAAAGCTGGCTGCAGGGTTAATTGCTATCAACTGTCAGAATTTACCTCCAACTTCCGATGCAGCATCTTTCCATATCCAAAGGGCCTACCAACAAACATACTATTAGATGACTGGTATAACTCTTCCTTCTGCAGACTGGGATTGGCATATGATAAATGGAAATCTATGTCCCATCAAATCCAGCAAAGCAGCTGCACCTGCCTCACTTCTAAAATAGTTAGGTTGTATGTCGAATTGTGATTTTCGACGGTGTAGCTGTCGCATAAATGGTATAGAATGCACGGTCAGTTGTGCTGAGTGTCGTGGACACTGTTCATATTCTTTGGCCCCAGATCTTAGTGATGATTTATAAATGGTTGAATTGGACTATTGGGTTCTTGCTATGAATTATGTCTTAACGCATTACTTCTTCTTTGAATTGTCGATACTTTTAAAATGAATTTTGTGGATCATGTGTACTTTCCTTATATCATTTCTTAACATTTTTATATGGCCGTGGTAAAATTGAGATGAGGTAGCCTTGAACCTGACAAGATGTTACATCTGATGAAGATTGGCAGTCACTGTAAGTTTTTGCAGTGAAACTAGTATTATGTGCAGACGAGATAAGGCAAGTTTCATAGAGTTATATGTAAACGAGATTAGCCCTATTTATTCAAATCTACATGTTACGATAATATCTGAATGTGACACTTTGTGGTCTTACAGAGAGACAGACAGATAGACAGGTTCTTTGCTTAGTTCCATTATGGGCGTCAATCAATAAATGTGATATTAAAGTAAAGTAAGCCAAGAATACTCAAACCCACAACAGAAAACTGTATGACCCTATTGTAAACATTGCTTTTGGAATGAATATTTAATGACTTTGACCCAAGATTTGCGACCTTGGAGAAAAATTTGATAATTTTAATCACGTTACCATTCTCAACTTACCTGCTCCCCACTTTATTAAAAACAAGAAATATTTGGGTTCATTTAAGAGAAATACTAATTTTTTTCCAGCTTCCCCACATATTAACCAGAAATCGATATATTTCACCCCAAAACATCAACTTTCCCGAGCATACATTTTTCTAAACTTTTTGTATGTGGTAGAGGACACCATAAATGTACAAAAAACAAAGAGAAACAAACTGTTGCAATTTGTTCCTAATTTAGTCATTTTTTTCGGTAGAATGACTGGCCTACTAGGACGGTCACCTCCGATAATTCGACGTGGCGATACTTTCGTTAAACCATCTTAATTCTTAATTTGATAATTTATTATAACTTCCATTGAATACCCTTATGCCATAATTTAGCTTAGTTTAGGCTAACGAAATATCAATTTGCATTTTATGATACTATATATATATATATCCTTCTGTTCATCTGTACTTTTACTGGGAAGCGCACTATGTAGTAAGATATATGTGTAAGTGACAATATTGGTGGTAGTTGAAGTTACTGCTTTTGCCTGCCACCATGATGGTGGAGCTGTAGTTCTTGCTACATACACATAATACTTTCATATACTTATTTAGAAAAATTGTCTATATTTCTACTTTTTAAAAGCAATCTAAAATTGTTTAATAGTTGAAAATATGTACAAAAACAAGGCAAACATTATCCCATAGGAAAAATCTCTTCCATAATTTGGTTGATTGGAATACAAACAATATCCATCTGTGAGATAATGGCAAATGAAAGTAACTCCAGTTATACTAACCAATGAATGTATTAGTTCAATAAATTATTTTTCCGACACATTTAAGTGACAATATTAGTACTTTCTTTCATTGCTGTAAATGCATGCATTGTAAAGAGAAATTAGTGGTCTTTTTCTTTTATACATATTTATTTAACCTTAAAGTGTACCAACAATGCAAAACAATTTTATGTATTATACGTAAATATTCATAAATTACGTAATCAACACTTGATAACTAAGTTAAAATGCTTCAGTAGCTGAGTTCATTCAGTCTTTGCTTTCGCAAGGAAAAAAACAATTGGCTCTTGGCTTCAATTTTACTTACAGATATATAGATGACTTGCTTTCAATTAATAATCCTTCATTCGCGGATTACCTTAGCATCATCTATCCAAGTGAACTGGAGGTCAAAGAAACCACAGAAACTAGTAATTCTACTTCGTATTTAGATATTATGTTGTCTTTCGACATTAATGGTCAATTGAACACCTCACTCTATGACAAACGTGACGATTTCAATTTCGCTATCACAAACTTTCCTTTCATAAGTAGCAACATTCCATCATCGCCCGCATACGGCGTATTCATATCTCAGTTAATACGTTATTCCAGAGCATGTTCAAATTACAATGACTTTGTTCTGAGGGCTAAGCGACTTTCAGTTAAGCTGCTCAACCAGGGTTATATATGTGCTAGACTAGCATCGTCACTGAGGAAGTTCTACGGTCGTTACGAGACTCTTATTACTCCATATGATATCTCGTTATCCAGACTTTTAAATGATATTCTGGACTGAGACCGATTCCGATCACTTTACACAGATTTGACACCTTCTATACTAGAAGGTTACCTACTTCGACTTCTCCATATATAGATACATATGGAATTCACACGATTTGACTCTTTCTACGGGGTATATGTGACGGGTGTTGCTAGCAAGCTCACTCTCCCCGGGCACCTGATCTCACTCCATCACAGGGGTTCACATATGCTCTTCAAGTAGACATATTTTGTTATTTTCCATTTGTTTTTCATTTTCACTGATTTTGTATGTCCTATGGTTTCATGATTTTTGGACTTGTGGTTTGGATTTATCCATCATCTTTACACATCAAGTACTCGCGAGTTAAAGTTGTAATTTGCACCTGGGAACGAATACATCCGATGATTCTTAGCCGCATTTCCGGTCAGTTAACATCTGGTGCTGTGTGACGTCAGACATTGAATACACAGCAGATACACAATATAAACATTGCAATAATGTCTGATCACAGCGAAACATCTCTTTTATCGTGTGAATCGACAGATTACAAGATCGATGCATTTAGTGATTATGAATTTTATTATAAAGATACCCAAGACGAAAATGTAAACAATTCAGAAAAATTTGGTTCTGTACTGTATTTATTTGAACCATACGATTCTAATGTATCCGATTCATCGGACGAAGAAGTTATATTTACGTTTATTTAGTATTTCTTAAACAGAACTTTTAGTTGTATAAAATTACACAGTGTCAAAACAGAACTTCGGACTAAGAAATAAACAAATATCTAATCTACGTACATTGAGACTAAGGGTTGGAGAAGAAGTATATAGACAGATTATGACAACTAATCATTATAAACAGTGGCGGATCCAGAATTTCCGAAAAGAGGAAAGCAAATGTGTATTAGCCAAACTACTTAGCCATTTTAGGTGCCAACTCTTGATCTTTACTTGTAAATATGTGGCGAGAATGGGGTGGGGCGGACCTCCTCTAAATTCGCCACTGATAAAGGTATAATTCTCATGGAAAAAATAATAATCATTGTATTTGACTTAGCGTTTCCTTGACTTTGTTTTCCTTCTTATATTAAGTAGCATCTGTAAATGAGAGAAAAATTGTGTCTAATTTATATTTCAAATGCTCATATACCTAATATCTATTTAGAACAGAGTGCACACGTGTTTCAATTTCACATAAATGTAAAATACATGCTGATTTATTATCTTTTTATCTGATCTGAATGGATCTAACTCTGATTCAAACCTATATCCACATCACTACTACTTTCATTTGGCTATACCTGTTCTTTGTATTCAGCAATTATCTAAATTACAATAAACTCAAAATTAAATGATTTACCTCTTATACTCTAAACATTAATACAAATATTTATTGCATCTTTTTTTTTTTTTTTTTTTTTAATTTGAAAATTTATATATATATTTCCTCAACTTTCAAAGCACTACTTCTATGTATCTAGTAACAATTTTGTTGCTTAGCTAAAAACTCTCATGCAAACTTTAGACTAAAAGAAAGGGGGAAATGTAATTAAATTTAAAGGGATTACTATAAATTAATGAAAAAAAATCAAGCACTCACTCTGTTTCTCTTTTAGCATATGCTCTCTTCATTTTTTTTAGGTGGCGACCAAAGTAATAAAGCATTTTCTTGATATGTTGTATTTTGTGTAACGCTTGAACCTGGCCTGAATTCCTTTTAAGTTGGCTGAATGGCATGGATTGATGGACATGCCCTATTATTCAAGCGAACGTGCTTTAGCCAAATCCCTGTTTGAGTTTTCTCAAATCCAAATTTAAATGGGTAACAATGCAAAGTAAATGATCTGAACATAAAACTGAATATTTCAAAGGCCCATACCAATTTTTACTCTTGACGTTTACAAAGTTGATCCAGCGTTTTCTCTGGTATGGATCAGTTATACAGTGGAATTCGTGTAAAGAAACGCCGTTTTTGTCGATGTTTCCACAATTGGCAGCTACAGATCGTTTTCCAGTACATTTACTAGTACCTTCTCAGTCCCTGTTTGGCATATTTCTTTTTAAACTTGCAGAAAATCTGGGTTCATCTTCTGACGTCACGCACGGAAACAGCCGATTGCCTGCTGGTCAAGTAAAACCACAGGTGTGCTTAATTAACTTCAAACACAAAATCGGCTGTATGTCAACTATGACGGGGTATTCTGACACCGGATTTTTTGCAATGAATTTACTATCACCATTTCTATCTACAACAAGCGTAGCTTTTTAAAAAGCTTAGGTTGCAATCGGAATAGCTTTCAATCTTTAAGTTGTTGGTCAAAACGACAAATGGCTTTATGTAAATAGACATTACATGTATTTATTTATAAAACCATATTTTTATGTGCAGCTGCGAATTTTCCCGATAAGATTTCTAAAGCCACGCCTCATTTTTTCCTCATTAGGAAGGTAGCCGCGCCTCTTTTCCTTTTAAAGGAAAGTCTTTCGGATGTTCTCGTCAATATTCGGAAATAAGCTGGTTTTTGTAGTGAGCAAATCTTTTGTTTTTTTTTTTTTAATTGTGAACATTTTATAAGATTTATTTCTAGAAATCTCAATATTTACAGCAGAATTATGTGCTAATAATGTTTCTTAGTACTAGATTATTACCCAACATGCCACGCTAATGGAGTTTCCACATGCGCTCTCAAAGCAAATTTACTATCGTACTATACAATCGGCCGAGGCCGATTGCAATGATATTATGACTTCGCATCGTTGGTACAATTCAATTTAACGTGTACAGACAAGACACGAGAGTTCTCTTCCATTTACGTATGGTGGACATTGTAGACAACCACAGACAGCCTCTACATTGTACATTAGACGCCCATCATGATCTACGTGACCACCATGCAGACTTTCTGGATGTCTGTCAACACAAATGTACTGCGTGGCAGATGCATGTCCATGATATCCGGCCATGAGATAACCCTGGAATTCGGTTTTCCATCCTTTGTAGCATTGAGTGCGTGCTAGAATATAAATAAAGAATATGAATAGTTATCTGTTGGTATAAAAAATGTAGTTATTTCCTGGCACACTCGGATTTTCTCTACTCTCGTTATTTACGCTTAAATACAAGAAAAGGGCTTGCCTGTCTCTAACACTTGTATAGAATTTATTCTTAAACATTTCATAATGGTGCAACTACCACTCCATTTGTCACATTTATGTGCAATTATGTTTTTCCAAAGGTACAGTATACAGTTTGGTGCGGTCCTAACCTTACATACAGTGCACTTCAAGTTCACGTTATGACTACTTTTTAAATTTACTTGGCGACAATAGAGCAAACTTGGAATCTAGTTTAGTACTAATTAAAAGTACACTTAAAGTTTAGTTAACTTTCTATATACATGTCCATGAATATCGCTTCACTTTACTTCATGTAACCGGACTGAGCACATGCCTTTAAATTTTCGAGTTTATTTTTTATTTAAACATTTGACACAAACACCTATTGTAAAATTATCTCAGATATCAGTGTATAAAAGGAAAAGGATAATTAAATCACGTGGAAGTGGTCATGTGATCGGTGAGATTAGGCGGTACCGCATTACAAAACAAATAGGGATAATGATTCACACAAGCTGCAGAAGAAAATAAAACACTAAACAGGTATCCGCGTAGTATTGTCAGTACTTCCAATAAAATGCCGTCGGAAGATAACTGAACGTTAAAATTAAACACGCACATGACTAAACTTTATGACTGGTTGTCAGGACACAAAACTTAACTTGAAGTGCACTTGTTACTGGCATGTAAGCTTAGGACTTATGTAATTTAAAACTACTATCATATTAACGACAGCGACTTCGGTGAATTTTCTTTAACGTGATGATTGAAAGTGTCAAACAAAATATTGGTTGTTACTAAAAGTGATATTTAAAGACAATAGATTATTTTATATGCTCCTTTATTACCATGCTATATAAACCAATTAACAGAAATTAGATATGAATGAAGAATTGAAAGAAATTGAAAGCTTCAGTGACGGTGCCTACATTTTGTTTTACTTTGTATCTTTCGCACCTATTGGGGCCACATTCAATTTCTTCTTAATTTTACGAACACCCATACATCTATCTGCATGTCCATAAAGACAAGTAATTACTTTGGGAATTATCTACAATCAGCAGTGGACGAAAAAAAAATTAAAGACGTTCTGAAATGGAACACTGGTCGATGATAAAGGGTCAATGCAGAACTAGAAGCAGAATGTATGCGATATACTAAAGTGAGTGTGCTAATTTCACACTTTAAAACTCAAACCATGATACTGTGTTACTAATTTAAACATATAAAAGAGGAAAAAGGTTTTTCATTTCCTAATTCCAACGCACATTTTTCAGATCACTCTTTCAATAATATTAACCTATATTTTAAGACTTGACCATACAAACTAATCATCTTAGCTTTTTGACTATACTTGTTTATCATAGTATGTATATATAAAGAGATCTGTTCGAGTGCATTTCCAACGCCGGAATTTGAGTTTAACAGCATTTCATACTATGAATAGGATAATTAAAGTTCGTGTTCTTGTCTCCTTCATGTTTTTATGTGTATATATTCGTATATTTACCTCTGCTACTTGAAAAGTTGTTGCAGACATTTGCAACGGGTGTTGCATGCAACCAAGGGACTCTCACTCCTTCGGGGGAACTGGTCTCACCTCGATTTTAATAGGGGTCGCATTTGTCTGAATGTGACACTATACATGATATTGTCCTTTTATTTCATAGACTATGAGATATGCTTAATCATTCGATGCTTTTTCGTTCTTCATTCATTGCAAAACTTGTTAATAATTTCAGCTAATATGTCTAGTTTCTAAAAGCATCGGTGTTCAGTGGACTTTAAGTCATTCAGCGCCGTATTGAAGTCAAACGGAACCCAACTAGTCGTTTAGTAAAAGTCTACATTTCGTGCATGCAATGAGGTTATTTACAATCTGTATTTATAACATGGTAGACTTGACAAGTGAAATGTCACTCACTGCTGCGAACGGGGTCGTTGCATAAGTTTAAATGTCTTTGTATTGCATCAGGTAGATGCCGTCCCTATTTAAATTCCATAATCGTCTTAAGACGTGAAGAATTAAACAAGTATAGTTAAACTTGGTTTGAACATCATCAGGTTTATGATTTGGTGTTTTCTGTTTTATCTGGATTGTATTTGCTATACTTCTACCATGTGTTGAAATGAATGAACTAATATATATCGTTTGTTTACCTAGTGTCATATGAACGTCAGACGGTCCTTTCTTCCAATATACAGCACATGGTTCGTCATGGTTATAAAGTCGTTTGCGAATATCCTTCATTAAATACCATTGATATTCTGCTCCATACATGTAGGCGCTGTTTCCACCATGTCCATCTACATAAATGCCCCATTATGAATCCCTAAGTAGACAGACATACTCAGCTGCACCACCATTATGCTTGTAATGAGAACCTCCGGTGTAGCCTTGAATTGTTGAATACAAAATCTCATACATGTTTTTACGTGTGTTTGATTTAAATGATCCAAAACTAGTTTTAAAAGCTATTGTTACAAATAACGGTTATAATACACAAACAGTCCTCAAACGAAATCAAAGAAAAGAATCAAGTCATCAAGAACACTAGTTCAGCGCTACTTGGACACTTTTTCCTCCCCCATTGTGGAATCCGGCGTGGCATGGTGGTATCGCGCTGTACTCCTGATCGGGAGTCCGGGGTTAGATTCCCGCTCTAGCCATGTCGGTGTCCTGTCTTTCGGATGAGACAGTAAAAACTGAGGCCCCGTGTCGTGGTATGCACGTTAAAGATCCCTCACTGCTTCGGGTGGGTCCGTTGCAAAGGTCAAAATTTGTATGCCCCGTATACGTGAAATATTCGTGGTGTCACGAACAATCAATCAATCAATCCCCCATCTTGTATACATGACGATCTTATCTATTAAATACAACCACAGATTCCTTTATTTCTATTGAATAGGGAACGGTCTCATCCAAGTTTATCTATAGTATGTAACAATTATTTATAAGAAACTTATACCGACAGAAAAATCCTGTAAATCCAATATCTGACAAGGACGTTTAATTATTCTCCGGATGGCTTAAAATCAAGTAAACATGTTCCACTAATGCTGAATCTTTATGATATGAAAATTAAACAAATGCATTGATCATTATGAGAAGAGAAATAGGTCAACACGGGTCCCTCGAGAAGAAAAGGTGGGATTAGGTTTAAGAATCCGATTGATGTAGAAAAAAAGGCATGCAAAATAAACTTAATCATCTATCAGAAGCTGACAGAAGACTCTGTGGTGTTGACGTCTAATTAACTTCAAACTGATCATAACATTCTATTATGTACGCTGAATTGCCATAATTTTGAAACTTTAGTATCTATATCGATTTGAGTTAATATTTTCTTTTACCGTTTTGGGGCTATCTACTGATCCACACCTCCCTTTAATGTTGTAAATTTCATCTGTATGATGGAGATAGCACTGGTCATATTTTTTTTTTTCAAAACACCCAGTTCTTGAGTAAGAGGCGAAGTGTACGACTGGCCGGACAAGAAACCTGTCAATATATCCTTACAGTTTCCTTTTCCTGACACCGTGACTGGTAAAAACATCATAACAGCTACAAACTTCATCTAGAACAAAGACAACTTGGTATCATTGCATTTGATGATGATAATGATACTACTACTACTACTACTACTACTACTACTACTACTACTACTACTACTACTACTAATCTGATTAAAAACCATATCTTTATTCCACTTCTCTAGTCCGATTGCGGATAAAGTTCTGGCGAAACCCAGTAAGGGGTCATGTTCATAATAATAATAATAATAATAATAATAATAATAATAATAATAATAATAATAATAATGACAATTATTATTATTATTATTATTATTATTATTATTATTATTATTATTATTATTATTATTATTATTATTATAAAAGAGAAAACAGAAGACATCTGACAAAGCTGAATGACACAAATCACCAAGGACCTGCACACAAAAATAACAACAGCATAATATACACGGAACGACACTACAAAAATATTCGATTGTGCTGCGGTTACGATACCGATTTAGGACGGTCAATTGAAGTAGCAAATGTCACTCAATTGGTGTGATTATAATAATAATATGTTATCCTGTTTTTCTAAATTCAGCCGTGAAAAGGTATCTCCCACCCGTTGTACTTCCCATACTGCTATATAGCGCATTTGTATCATTCATCATTGTTAATAAAAGAAATACCACACTTACTTTATGAAACTTGCAACAAGATAATATTGAATTTATGAAATGATAAGACCCTTCCTTTTCACATACAGTCCAATTCACTAAATTATCTCTAACAAAATGATTGTTATATCTATATATTAAATTAAGGTCGATCAAGTTATTGGATTCCTAGAAAATTTTCAAATAACATATGTAGAGCCGCTATAGATTTATGGGTTGGATTTCGGATCCTGCAAGATTAAGTTTACATAAAATGCATAAATAGAATAGTAAAATATCCAATTTCTCGTTTTCATCAATTTTATTAAATGCGGACATACCTAGTCAGATATATGGATATTTTTTGCGATGATTCTCATTGAAATTGCTTATTACACGATTAACTTGGGATTACTGTTATACTGTGGAATAGCATATGCCAATAGGGTACCCTCTTTTTTCAAAATGTCTTAATAAGTGTTTTGCTGTTTTATGTTCCATTTTGATTTCAATTCAGAAGCTTAAATACTGAGGACTTTTTTGCACATTTTCAGGCAATCTCCTTTACTATTTAATTATAATAATTCTTTTTTTTTTTTTAGATTTTTATTCCAGTTTTCTCTTCACAGTTCAAAAAGAAGGGAGAGGCAAACCCATTGGGTATACATATATATTTCTTAAACTTTGATAGACGACTTCTGCAAAACAAATAGAAGGATTTTGACACCATTAGACAGCAAAGAAATACTGAAAGTCACTTACAAGTACGGTCGCTCTTTCGATTGAGACTGCTATGGATTGGTACATGGTATAACATAGAATGTTGTGAAGGAAAGTTTTATAAGATATTGGTTACTATAAATGAAAATGCCATATTTTTGCGAGAGTTAAGCATGATGTGATTTTCTATCTCGTTCAATTCTGAATTCAATTTTCAGAACAGCATACTTTCATGAGTAAAATTTTAATATTCTCGAAGTACATATGTTGATGAAAACTATAGTAAACGCCTAGTTAATGAGGTACTCGGCTCATGACCTAGAGGCCCCAGGTTCGATTCCGACCGTGGACATACCTGTGTTTTGTCTTTTGGATGAGACAGTAAAAGCCGAGGTTCTGTGATTTTGTAGCCTTGGTACTTATAAGCTCTCTCACTAGGGTGGAAGTCTTGCAAATGTATAAATTGATATGCAATGCATCAGACAGGTGCGATTACCTCATACGTGAAATAACTGTAGAGTGACGTAAAACAATAATCAATAAATTAATCAGTCATAAGTTCAAGGTATTCATGTGAGCGATATCGGCCCAATTGGTTTTCCTGTTCGTGTTTTTGTTTGTTGGTGTTGTTGCTGACAAAAATTATTTTACACTATGGTGAACTCATATTATGGCCACGGGTGAAAAATTGTTAAATCTGTCTAGTTCTAAACCTACTGATTTATCCTATGGTTTGATATTGAATACAAATTCCAATTTAGAGTAATTAATAAATTTCGGCATTCAATTATAACGAATGACATTCTTTTCAAATTAGTAATCTCAATTACCACTATGATATTTAAAAGATATGACTTGCTAGTCCAGATAATTGAGAATGTCGTATTCTTTCAGTGTATAATGCATAAGCAGCATGGGATAATATATCAAATTTAGAGTGCATGTTCTGCTTCATACCTAGATATACTCAACTTCATTATTTCCAACTTCCTTTACTCATTAGCAACATACATTCCTCTCCCGCATGAAAAGTTCTCATTTTACAACTTATTCGCTGTGCCAGAGCATGTTCTAAATGCAAAGATTTCGACCTGATGTTGAGGCTTCTTGACATAAAACTACTATCAAGGGATGTTGAGGAACGTTTAAAATTGTCAGTGAGGACTATACTTGATTTGCAATCATATGTATACATACAGACATTTATTCACGTGAATTTCACACGCTGTAATCTCAGCATTTCAAACTGTAAATGACATAATTTGAATAAGTGTCCTCAATTCGTTTATATATATATATATATATATATATATATATATATATATATATATATATATATATATATATATATATATATATATATATATATATATATATATATATATATATATATATATATATATATGCAAATAGGGTACGCTTATTCCACTCAGGTAATGGCCTGCGTCTCGCGTATCAGATTTTTCGCAAGCTTCATGTCAACCTCAAACTAAAATAATTTTCTTTAGTTGAGATATGTGAAAATGACCACGAAACAACTTTGAGCTCAAGTCAACTAAGCTGACAAGCTGAGCAAATTGTCATTGCTGTAGGCGGCCTTAATTTCGTTTTCCATAACGATAAGAAAAGAAATTAAATTTTGGCATCATTTTCGTTCCTTTATTGTTTCTTTACGAATGTTTCTTATTCAAACGCATTATAATGTCACCGTGGCGTAATACATTACATCATAATGGTGTTAAGTTGCGTCCTTGTCTTACAATTAATTTACTACGACTGTTTATACTTCTTTTTAAAACTGTTTTGTATGAGTAAAACTTCATATACAAAAATGTGACAATGCTAAGTGACCTCAAAGAAGGACTGACTGTAAAAGACAGAACATGGACAGATGCACGATCGAAATAAATACTTTCCATCGGCATGATCCTTTAGAAAATTCAGATGAACAAGCGGACAAAGTATCTAAAGGTAAGTTTTAGTGTATGGGGTTTAAAATTTCAAAACATAAGCAGACAGTATCCGGTATCGGGTATACGTGTATTTGGTGACAATTTAACACCGATAAGTAATCACATCTTACCTAGAAAGTAAATCAATGTTTGGGTAATGTTGATTCTACCATGAAGGGTTGTTTACATTGATTGATCGATTAATTGATTAATGTTGTACGTCACTTCACGATTATGTCAAGTACCTAACAGTGGTGACAGCATCTGCCTACAGCACTGCATAGAAATTTTATAGACTCACCCAAAAGTGAGGGATCTTTTACGCCCGTCGATTACCATGACACGTTACCGTGAATCTTAACGTCTCATCAGAATGACAGGATACGGTGCACCTAATGTTGGTAGTCGAACCCGGGTCTCCCGATCACGAGCTGAGTACCCAATCACTGTGCTGCACCAGCTTCTGTTAACATTTAAAAGCGACACAAAACAGCGTTTCTGATGAAAATTCTATTAAGACAAATTGAAGAGTTCGATACCGCGAAAATTATTCACATGCGAAATGTCAGACTGATATTTTTCCGAAATTTTCTCTAGCGAAAAATAAAATCAAGCTAACAGTATTTATCGTCACCTTTCTAGCAGTATGAATTTCTTTCCAAAAAAAAAACTTCGCTTCCCATGAAGGTTCTCCTATTTCGATTCCGCCTTCTTGTCAAACGCTGAGATGATCCAGACAAATTACTTTTCTAAGATTATACACCTCGGTATTTATCTTCAGGTACTCAGAAAAAAATTCAGTTTTCGATTTTTTGTTTTAATATGACTCCTGCCTGCTGTGAGAAAATAATTAAATTTATGGCATCTTTTTCTGCTTCTCCAGTGAATTCTAATGCTGCTATATATGTATTTATAATAATATTAACAATATCTGATCGAACTTTGCATTACTGTTTACGATAAAATCAAATTCATATCCCATAATACAATCGGAATATCTCCAACCTCTTCTCAATACAGGGTCGGGGATTATGTAAAACTCGATACAAAAAGCATAGAGGCGGTCATCCCCATTTCTCTTGCTATATTTGATGACATATCATGACGTCATTGTATGTATCAAGGTAGATTTTATGTATCAACGTAGATTTAGATCTGCATCATAAAGGTTTTTAATATTTATGATCACATTAAACATGACTGTATGAATAATGATAGTATGTTCAATGCCTTATCTTACAACAGTGTTAAGTTATGAATTGTGTGAACTATGTAAATACATATACTACTATTGAATACATCAATGAGCTATAAACAAACTTGTTTATAAGTCCCAGAATAACATTATATGAGATTTTGTATGTAAACTTACGCCTATTCACTAGTAATATTATATAGAGAAACACATTTACGTGGCTATTTTGTTTTTGACACTAGTAGGGATCTGTCTTAGTTAAATCTGATTATGTTTCAACTTTCTGACTCACTTGAGTTTAGTAAAAATATTCGTGGGGCGCAAATTTGTTCTTGGACTCAAACTTTGATCTCAAATGGAGACGGAAATATTTCCGTGGGTCGCACTTTTGAGGTTGGTTTTTTTTTTCTTAGATCTGAATGACATTTCAGTCTCAAAATCAAATGTGGGAAAAACGCCTGGTCTCATTTTCATTGAAATTTGCATTTGTCTGAATATTACAATAATATACACGATATTGTTCTTTAATTCTATGGATTCGAGTTGTGGTTAACCCTTCGGTATTTCGTTGCTTTCTTCTATTACAATGAATGTGTGTGTGAGAGAAAGAGAAAGAGAGTGTGTGTGTGTGTATGTGGGTGTGTATGTGTCTGTCTGTCTGTGTATGTATGTATGTGAGGGTGTCGGTTTGTGTATTTGGGATTCTGGCCTGAAAAACGTCATGAGCATGAGTAGAATTTATTCAAGATTTTCAGAAACAGGGCTTACTTACGTGTCGACCTTATCGATAAGATGAAAAATATATCACTGACATTTATCTATTTAAAAATCAATTAAACAAAACCAATACTTCCGACCAAGAAACACCTTTTTGGACTTAAAATTTAAATTGATGTCAAATTAATCTTTTTAATTACTATAGGAAGCCAGGTATTTTACAGCCTCACCTCGTCTCTTGCTTGTTTATTTAGTATGTCGAGGCTCGTAACCTGTATATTAATTACTTGTCCATCTAACGATAAACAGCTTGAGGTAGTCAAATGTCATGTCAACTGCCATTGGTGATTGATTTTTCATAGATCTATACAAGCTTACATTGGAAATAAAATAACTTGCGGATTTGTCTACTTCCTCTATTTAATAAAGGCCAAAATTCTAAATAGAAGTGAAATCAAATTTACTTGCACGCTTGTTCCATTTTTACGTCTTATCTATCCATTGACGACATGTTCTTCATCTACAATGGATACACCGAAGAATTGCGGGATTTTTTACGAGCCGACAGTGACTGAGACCCGGTACCAATAGTTTGACATTCGTCCTGAAGACAAAATATCGACGAATCGCTGGTGGGAATAAAATCCCTAGAATGTCTTCGGCATTTATGCCTTTTCATATATGTATATATAATGTTTGAATGGACAGTTATCAGTGGCGGATCCAGGGCTTCCAAAAAAGGGTGGGGACCCACATGTGAAAGTAAAATATTAGCACAAATCTCAACTTTTATTCATAATTTTTGCTAAATCCGCCATTGGTTATAATTTAAATTTCTTTAAAATTTGATCGTTCGTGCTGCCATTATCGGTTATCTCTCAGCGACGAAGGATAAAAGATCGAATCTGAAGTTGATAATTATTAATAATCAATTAATACTAAAGTCATTAATAATTAGATGACACTTATAAAATGATAGGGAAATTATAATGTCGTTTTCTGTGTTAATTGTATTTTTATCATGTTTTATGCGCATTTCCCCGGTTCAATTTTATTATACAGCCCGGTCAGATGTCTTCTGTCTTCTCTTTGAAAAATTTGATAGTTCCATTCTTTTCAAATTTTGTCCCAATTTATTTTTTCATTTATTTATATCTTTATCGGATTGACATTTGAATTAGAATGCAATGTAAAATTATAATAGTATTACTACTAACTGAAAAAAATATATGTTTGGGCAGTCCAAAAGAAAAATCTATTCCCCCTCAACGCAGTTCAACGTCCCTCAATCATTTTTGATTATTATATTTAACACTTTTGGAGGCTGTCTGCATGATAATGAAAAAAGATATTCCGGTAACCGTCAATATATTCGAAAGATGATACAGTTTATGCTATATTTATGCAAACAGAATATGAATTGGCATTTTATGGTGCTCTATTGATATCAATATCCTTCTGGTAATGTGTACTTTTACTGGGAAGCGCATTCCGTTATATAGTAAAATGTATTTAGCACTCACAATAGCCGCTAGGGAATATCAAAGACAGATATCTCCATTCACCGGAACTTGTGATATTTGACAATAAAATAAAAGTCATGCAGAGGGCAAATTTGACCAAAACACCGCAATCATGTTCACGTGTAAATATCAGTTCTAATAAGAAAGATGAAAGGTGGCATATGCAAGAATCAATGATGATGATAGCTGTATATAGAATGTCAATTTGACATGACAATGATTTAGAAATGTTAAAAAGATGTAATAATCGGCCTTGCACGTTTGCAGGATGGTTGTCGAAAAAATTAATTTCCTCTTAATTTGTTGACAAGACGAGGTGCCGGGACTTATAATAAAACTAAATGGTAACCTACCACTTAAGCTTAGTATGGTATACACAGGAATGCACTCGATAATCAAAAAGCAGAAGCGAGAATAAGTGATCAGAATGTGTGCAATTTTATCGTTCTTTGTATATAGTTCGTTTCAAAATAATTGTTTTTAATAATGCTTCAACTTTAACAACAGGTAATTCATCTCAGTAAAATGGCCATATATTAAAAATATTCATGCAACGATATAATGTTTCGATACAATACACCTAACAGAAGTATGCGGAGCAATTATTTCTTAAGTATAAATGTAATAAAGGCTATGCATTCATTGTACTGCTTTCAAAATGCGTCTCATAGTTTATTATTTAGTTAATACTCTTTTATCCTCTTTCATCGCAGGTTTTGGACTGGTAATTTTTGAGAATAAAGCAGTTTTTCTGGAAATTGCATTGAAACATACTGCTTACTACAGCGCGTAATCGTCGCGTTCCGTGAAGGATTCTCAATAACATTGGCGCATTTTCTAGGGAAGAGGGAAATCATATTAATGTTAAAAATGAATTAAAAACAGTGAATCTTTCTCATGCACGGTGGTCATTCGATAAAAAATAGTTAGTAACAACAAAATTACTCTAATAACATTATGTTTGAACACTTAATGTTCTACTTTAAATTACATTAAAATGGTGTTAAAATAATGAAAAATAGATTTGAAGACGTCCTCCAAAGGAAAGTCCGACACATAAAAGGCAAAGGAACACAAACACTCTGTATTGCAAATTTTCGGCCTCACGAACTCAGATGACAAAATTTCTGAAAAATTGCTTGATAAAGGTCGTGAGGCCGAAAATTTGCAATACAGAGTGCTTGTGTTTCTTTACCTTAAATGAAACATAGTTTTTCACGCTGAAATTGATACTTTAAATCGTATTGTAACATTTTAGCAATGCTTAGACTTAAAATTAAAAAAAAAATAAAAATTACGTAATTTCTTCAAAAAAATTATACTTATATAGCATCTTAACCATAATAGATAGATGATCCGCGTTTATTTCATTGTCAAGAACACAACTATAAAATGTGAGAATGAAGGGCTGAAGAGTCTGACAGAAATTATAATTTCTCCATTTGCGAAAATTCAATGACTAAACATTGTTACCTAAGTTTATTTAAAATCCAATTTTTTCAATTTTTCCCTTTAAATCGATTTTTCTTGGCTTTTGCGTTTAAACAAAAAAGATTTTTATCGCTGCTTCTGAGAAAATGGCAGGGAAAGTGATAATAATAATAATAATAATAATAATAATAATAATAATAATAAAAGTAATAATAATAACAATAATGTAAAATACGAAAGTAACAACAACAACAACAACAACAACAACAACAATAATAATAATAATAATAATAATAATAATAATAATAATAATAATAATAATAATAATAATAATAATAACAACAGCAAAGATATATATAATAAAATACGAAAGTAACTGATGTCGCATACCTATGACACTAACAAAAATGTACCACATTGGACATTCATGGACACTGAGATTCAGAAATCAAGTGTCCGGGAGTAGTAAACGTCTACTTATTGGTTCACCACATACACCGTGAAAGCCTCACACAAATATAATTCAGCACTGTATATAAACATTGTATAGAAACTGCTACTGCCTAACAACAACAACAACAATAATAATAATAATAACAATTTTCAAAATTAAGCCTTGAAATTTATTTCCCACCCGTTGTTCTTACCATACTGCAATATTTGTATCATTCATCATTATCAATAAAAGAAACACATTCATTTATAGAGATTAGCGAAAAGATAGTACTGATTTAAGAAAATGATAAGACCCCACCTTTTCAGATACACTTCGACTCACTAACTTATCACTATCACTTATTATCATGTATGCAATGAATTAAAGTCGACAACGTAATTGGAAGAATATATACAAGAAACATGCATAAAGCCGCTACACGAATATGGATTGGATTTCGAATCCAGCCAGATTAAGTGAATAAGTTCACAATGAATACATAAATACAACAGTTAAATATCCGCTTTCTTATATTCATTATGTCACAAGTTTATTACGACTTATTGATACAGACACTCATTTATATGGGTAATGTGGATTACTATTTTACTGTTAAATGATATATGCCCAAGAGTGTGCCTTTCTTGTCTAAAATGCAGTGTTGCTGCTTTAGGTTCAATTCTGAATTCAATTAAGATACTTTAATGGCACTTTTCTTGCACACATACAGATCATTTAAATATATTAATAATTTTTGTTTTCTTCACATTCATATATATACAGTGCTGAATTATTATTTTTTTTTTTCGTCTGTATTTAAGGACATTCGCGGCGAATGTGGCTATCCAAACAAGAAACGCTCACTCCTCCCGGGCACCTGGTATCACCTCTGAATTTCTGGGGTTCGTGAATGTCCACTGTGGTACATGTAAATTATTGTTGGTGCCAATGTCATGTGACACCATTTACTTTCGTATTTTACATTAGATTTTGATTCAATATTTCTATTCAGACTTAATCAAAGAGGGGAGGAAACAAACGTGTATGTTATACATAGATATTAAAATTTTGTACAACTCCTGAAAAAAATATGGAGGGATTTTTATATCATTATACATTGAAGAAATTAACCTAGAATACAAGTAGTGCTCCTGTTTCGACAAGGTTTTCTCTGGAATGGTCTAAAAATTTACATTCTCTAAATTCATATCTTCAAAGAAACCGCTGTAGATGGGAAAATAAGGTGCCCGGCACGTGACCTACAGAACCCCTGTTCCATTTCAGCTATGGGCACCGAGATGTGCTATCTTTCGGACAAAACTTTAAAAACCCAGGTCCCATGTCACTGAAGGCGTGGCACTTAAATGATCCGTCAATGCTTAGGGTGGGTCCGTTGTACATGTGTAAAATTCTCTGCAATTAATCCGGCAGTTGCCGTCAACATATATGCGAAATAATCGCAAAGGTAACGAAAAACATTACTCAATCAATAAATCATATATTCCAAGCGGTCAGGTCACCAATATAAGTCAATAAGGACATCTTTCTTGTGTTTTTGTTTTGTTACTGTTGTTTATCATAACAATTATACTTATAGAATATACGGCGGACCAATATTTTATAGTCAGGTGAAAAATCTTGAAATTTATTGAGTTCTTAATCTATTGAGGATAATTCTACATTTCTGTTTTACAGTAATTATTTTACTTCGGCATTCACTTATAATGCATTGTGGTCTTTGCAATTTCAAATCTCAGTTACTACTACAATCTGTATGTAGTTCAAAGAAGTACGTTATTTGTCTAAATACGTTCGAATATTTTCCTGTATAATGTACCTGTACTGCGACGATTAGGAAGGTATACCTGTAAAGCGATTTCCCGATCACCAACCACTGCTTATAAATAACATATTGGTTCATATAGTAACATCAGTTTACCAGACACGTACCTGGCATGACCACATAGATGATGATGCAACAGTTAAAGCTTGGAAAAGTATACGGATCTTAAGATTTGTCAAATTAGATAGGAAAACTCTTCAAATTATCTACCTGTCTTTTATGCGGCTAACTATAGAGTATGCAGATACTATTTAGAACAAATACATCAGTTTTGAAAAATAAAAATTTCAAGAAGAGACTGGATAGGAGTGTCGAGAACGAGAACAGACTCTAAGCGTGGGGGATGCGTGCGTTCGTGCGCGTGTGTATTTGTGTATGTGAATGTGTTGGTGTTTTGGCCTGAGAAACAGGCATCCAAAAAGTGGAAAGACAGGACTTACTTCAGCAAAATAAGGTGGATTTCAATTAATCGTGATATCCTATAGTAAATTCAATTGATTATTCACTAAGCAAGTGTAGCTAAATGCTTCCCTGACCCTTGCAGTCAATCGTAAGAACTCGTACATTTCCGTACGCAAATAAGACTTATATGTACTCCGTAGTCAGTAATGTTATGTAAACGCACATGAGCACGCTTAGCGACATGTTTGCACGAAAATCCCCCCCCCCCCCCCCCCCCAATTATGGTCATTGTCTGTTTTTGTCTTTATTAGTTTATCTTTGAATGGGTGATCTAGTTTGATTTTATCGTGGCGAAGTCTACACATGTGCACTGGTAAAATCAATTCTAGTTTCCTTTTATTCGTTTCCAATAATTGGTTACAGGTATGAGAAAAAGATGTGACCGGGCCCGGGAATAAAGGCAGAACGTTCAGTAAAAAAAAAGGCAGACGCTCTCAGCATTGAGCTATCCGTGCCAGGCAAACTCTTTTACACTATACATTATGAGTGCAATCAAGAGATCAAATCTGATTACTGTGCTTAGTCACCATCTTCCTAGTCTTTTACCTCGTTATACATGTAATACGTTTTTTGCCATCGGTAGGTAGGGGAATTCTGACTGCGGCGGTAAATGATTTCACATATTTATATCTATTATTTGTTTCTGATAATTAGAACAAAAGTTAGATAACCGTTTGCCTCCATTTTCCATACGGAAGGGTAAAACAATCATTTCCATCTATGAGTTGTGCTGTACTTGCACTACAATCAAATATTTTTGTAATATGATATATGTTCTAGTATATTATTTATATTCATGTATTATATAGCTCTATGGTGACTTCTGCCACATAACTGAGCCAGTAACTCCTCTTTTTTCTTTTGTATCTAAATTCGGAAATACTAGATTTCAGTAATTAGTGTCTAGCGGGATTTCTCATCCCTATTCTACAGTGATCTGGCTTACAAATCAAGGATGTCAGATATTTTGATAACTTCATTTTTTTCCAGATCTAAAATTATTAGTCAAACGTTTTCTTCATCGACAATATGACCCCAAGATCATCCCTAAGACTGTTGCTCAAGTATTGCTTATACGGCCTTATGCAGGATTTTGCTTGAGCGTTGCACACTGACTAACAGGTCGGTTGGTACTCCATGACTGGCCTTGTCTAATACTTTACAGAGGAGACATGGTCTCAAACCTCGTTCCCTCTGACTATAAGTTGGGACTCCTACAGATCAAGGGTCTGAGCTCGCTTCCAGACCAGCAAAACACAGTTACCTCCTCTTGATATCGCACCGTATATTTTGATATATAAGATTTGAATTGTATATAATTACTCTACATTTTATATTTTATATTTTTATGACCTCTCAACCTGGGATACTTGTTGCGCTTTTTTTCTCTATATGAAGGACTATTTATAAATTTTTGAATGTGTGTGTTTTGATTGTACTGCATTTGCAATAAGTGAAAAAGTGGACCCGTAAACCGGTTAACCACACTCATTGAGTGTCGTTTGTTGCTCAATTTACAGTCCTAAGTCGGTACGAAATCAATATTTTTGTCAAGTCATTTCATGTATTTCATTACTTGTTACCAAGTGTTATTTTACATCTCCTTGGAGACTTCTGCCTTACAGCTAAGTTAGATATCTTTCAGTTTCCCTTTTTGATTATCCGGAAATTTAGATACAGTATCTGCCTTGTATTGTTAGGACGAAGATTTAGGGTTGAAAGTTCGTTCCGTTTTTATATCATATATGGGAGACAACATTGTTTCGTCTTTGGCTTTATTACTAACCTCCAAGTTGACTGTGTTCCTAGCTCCTAGCTTTTCAAATACATCATCAATATTTGTTACAACGTTTATTTGTCTTCCTCGATATCATTCGTATTTATTTCTATTATTATTATCATTATTGTTCCCACGTCTTGCGAAAGCGTGGAGAGAACAAATCTCATTCGTCTGTCTGTTCGGTAGTCCGTCTGTCACAAAAATTTTTAGCCTTGGTCATAACTTTTTATCCGTAAGCCCTAGGGCCTTCATATTTTGTTCCTAATTGCAATACCTTTCCGTTGGTACGAAAATGTTTTATCATGTGACCTTGACCGTGACTTTTGACCTACTTCAATGTAACATTTTTTACCGTAAGACGTAGGGACTTCATATTTGTCATGTGTGTCTGTAGATATGCACAACCATAACAATATGTCACAGATCACTGCATCCCTATTGAGAGAATACCCAAAGCGGGGTACCACAATTCTCTGAATTTGCTTGTTATTATTATTATTATTATTATTATTTATAAATTTTTTAATGTGTGTTCTTTGATTGTGCTGCTTTTGCGGTGAGTGGGAAAGTGGGCGCCGTAAACCGGTTAACCACACCAATTGAGTGACGTTTGTTACTTTAATTGACCGTCCTAAGTCGGTATCGTTATCGTAACCACAACACAATCGAATATTTTTATGTTTTTCTGTGTGTATTTCACTATTATCATGTTTTGTGTGCATATCCTGATGATGATGATGATGATTATTATAATAATAATAATAAAAATAATAAGAAGAAGAAGAAGAAGAAGAATAAAAATGATGATGATAATGAAAATAATTTTTCCTATTATCATCATCATCAGAATTATTAGAAGTGTTTTTTAAATATACTCCAATTCTACAATAGCGATTTCAAATATTGAATAAATATGATTGAAACAACCTAGGTTGTTAACGACCTTGAGCGAACAAATATTCAGGCGATATAACTAAGTGCAAGCGAGGGCACGGTGATATATACACATTACAAAAAGTGTATAGCCTCACAGCAAGGAAGAGGAAATGCTAATTATCATTTATTAGTACTGTAATACATCTCATGATATCCATTAAACATAAAGACTACTGCCTTCATACTCTGACTCAGGGACTTTAATATATATCTGAGGAGGATAAGGTAATCAAGACGAAATTGCAGTCTCAAAAGTCAGAATAAACTGTACTTTGTTCAGGACAAATAAAGAGGTTAGCCAGGTTATCTTTTGGAAATCAGCGGTCTCTATAAATGATATGGTTACGTAAATATAGAGATGAATATTCACACTGAAGGAGAAAAACGTTTCAAAAATAACTTTTATAATACGGCTCTTTTGTAGAACAGAACAATGAGTTTACGTTCTGAGAGTTTTTTTTTTACAACAGAGAATGAATTATTTCTTCATTTATTTATTTGTAATTTGTCCTTCGTAATTAGAAAATCTGATAATCATAGAACATCTATGTCTACAAGAATAACATTAAAACCGTGTGTATCCTGTCTTAAAACAAAGTATTAACTAAACTACACCATTAACTTAGTTAATGTTTTTCATCTTATTACATGATCATTGTATTAAATTATGCGTTTACAGTGACTTCTGAATAGTAAGGAATGTGAAAACTGCTCTTATTTTCTCCTGTTAAGTTGTCAGGTAAGATATATCAATCACAGGGTTAAAAATTTTAAATAAGTATTTCCGTTGTGAGTGAAATAGGTTGTTACGGCTAATTGTGCATACATGTAGATATTTAAGAAGATAATTCTCTGAGGTTTTTCGGCAGTACGAATAGACTTATACCTTACTGTAACACTACTAATAGAGCGTTTTTCATAATTTTGATATATCCGGTGATATATACACATTACAAAAAGTGTATAGACTCACAACAAGGAAGAGGAAATGCAATATATTATTTATTAGTACTGTAATACATCTCATGATATCCCTTAAACATAAAGATTACTGCCTTCATACTCTGACTCTGACGTTTCAAAAATAACTTGTAAAATACGGCTCTTTTGTAGAACAGAACAATGTTTTTACGTTCCAAGAGTTATTTTACAACAGCGAATGTCTTATTATTTATTTATTTGTACTTCTCCTCCTTAATTCGAAAATTTGATGATCATCAAGCATTTATGTCTACAAGAATAACATCATAACCTTGTGTTAATTCCTGTCTTAAATTGAAGTATTCACTAAAATATACCTTTAACTTAGTTAATGTTTTTCGTCTTATTACCTGATTATTGTATCAAATTATGCTTTTGCCGTGGCCTCTGAATAGGAAGCAATGTGAAAACTGCTCTTATTTTCCAAGTTGTCAGGTAAGATATATCAATCACAGGGTTAATGTTTTTTTCAGAAAAGCTTTTCCTTTGTGAGTGAATTAAAATGTTACGGCTAATTGCGCATACATGTAGATATTTAGGAACATTTTTCTCTGAGGTTTTTCAGCATTACGATTAGACTTATACCTTAATGCAACACAAATAATACAGCGTTTTTCATTATCGATACTTGTTTTTAATTTGATAATTTATTTTTCATTATCGATACTTGTTTTTAATTTGATAATTTATTTCAAATTTGATTTAATACTGTTACTTCATTTTTAACTTCTGTAAGAGACAGATGGCGTTATTTCCATAGTGATGTCTTTTTGCTTCGTTTACTGGTTTAAATGTACTTAACAATCATATATACCTAATAGGATTTCTTTTGAATTTTTTATAGTTCTGTTCTTGTCAATGAATAAATGGTATTTTATTTATATATTTTTCTCTTTGTTTAATTATTTATTTATCTGATTAACATTTTAATTAGAATGCAATGCAAAATGATAATAGTACTACTACTAGTATTCTTAATTTTAAAGAATTATGTTGACGGTCAAGAGAGTCGAGAAAGTCGATTACCTCTCAAAACGGATCAACGCCCCTCAAAACATTGTCATTTGTTAGGTAACATTTTTGGACGCATGTTAATGAAAAAGGGTATTCTGAAAACCGTCAATATATTCAATAGATAACATGGTTTACGCCATAGTTTAGTTTAGGCTAACAGAACATCAATTTGTATTTCGTGGTACTTTATAGCTGTCAATATCCTTCTCGTCGTGTGTACTTTTACTGGGAATCGCATTTTGGTATATCGTAAAATATTCCTGTAAGTGACAATATGGGTCGTATTGTTAAAATTTAATTGAAGTTCTCTCCTTTGCCCGTTATGTTGGAGGTGAAGCTGTAGTTTTTCTTCCATATACATAATTACATATAATTATTTTTTAAAAATGGTCTCTATTTATACGTCTTTGCAAATAATTTAACATTGTTCAATCGTTCAAATATTATGCAAAGGATGTGCAAAAACTTGAAAAGCGTCATTAAATGGGAAGAATCTCTTCCATGATTTGGTTGATTGGAATACAACATTTTACTTATCCACTTCCAAAAGAGCGGAAATGACAGTAACTCCAGTTAAATACAAGACAATGAATGTATAACTTCACTAGATTATTCTCCCGACATTTTTAATGACAATATTAGTACATTCCTTCATTACTCTAAATACAAGCATTGTAAGGAGAAATGGGTTTAATTTGACTTTAATATATTTTATTAAACCTTCAATCAACGTGTACAGACAACGCACGTGAGCTCTCTTCCTTTCACGTATGGTGGACACTGTAGAGAACCACAGACAGCCTCTACCTTGTACATTAAACGCCCATTTTTGTTCAAGTGACCAGCGTGCAAACTTTCTGGGTTTCTATCAACACAAACGTACTGCGTGGCAGATGGATGATCATAATATCCAGCCATGAGATATCCCTGGTATTCAGTTTTCCATCCTTTGTAACATTGAGTACGTGCTAAAATAAAAATTAAAATTAATTAATGAAAACTTTGGTAATATTGGTAGTAAGCTCTCTCAAACAAAACATCCTCTCTATATTCGTTATTTACGCTAAGATACAAGAACGAGACATTTGACATTGTATCATAGCAGATTAGAATCTTATACTAAATCATTTTATAAGGATGAATACTTTAGTTTCATGTGGAATTATTATTTCCAAAGGCTACTGTATAGTTAATATTATAACTGATGTTTAAAAATCATTTACAGTCTATAAGATTATATTCTAATGCTTTTTGTTTGTAACACGCGATCTCATTGGCTGTCCGATTTAAAAACACGATACTCCTGCAGTTTTTTATATGACGTCACGATGCCCAGCAGTTTCTGATTTGTGACGTCACGATAACCTACCGTTTTTGATAGGACTGTGATTAGCGACTTGGCTTAGAAAGCCATAACTCTGTGCCTCTAGTTGTAATTATTTTTGTCAAATGCATTAGAATGGGGTTACCATGCTTTTGTTTTACAAAAACTGACAGGGTATCGGCGAATACCCCGTCAGAAATTGAGTTTCACTGCGAGGCGTTAGGATAGTAGGAATGTTATTACAAGACAATACCATGCTATACGTCATATAAACCAATTCAGTGCATTCGGATATGAGTACACCTGTGATATGCAGCTACAATTTGTGTGCATGTGGGGTAGGGGTGGTTAAAAAGTCTCATCTGTGTTCTAAAGACAATCGGAGTATAAACCAAAAAAGTTAAAGGCAGTGACTGCATTTTGTGTACTTTGTATCTTTTGTTCTTCTGAAGGCAGCATTCCTTTTTTCTTAATTTCGATTGACCATAGATGTATCTGTATGTCTTTAAAGAGTGGCAATTACTGTGAAAAGTATCGACTGTCAATGATGGACAAAAATGTGTGAGACTATCAGAAATGGACTATGTATCGATGATAGACGGTGATACAGAACTAGGGGCGATATGTGAGCGATAGACAAAAGTGCATGAACTGCAGATTATAAGTAAGTGTGCTTATGTCACATTTTAAAACTCAGTCCATGATGATGCGCTACTAAATTAAACATACATGTATAAAAGAAGGTAAAATATTTGTATTCCACAGTTCAAATGCAGGGTTGTTATTTTTATACGTCCGTCATTAGACGGGACGTATTATGTTATGACGCTGTCCGTACGTCCGTCCGTCCGGGGTCATGTTTTCCGGACTTCTTTTTTTTTTTTTTTTTTTTTTTTTGCATTCTTTCAAGATATTGAGTTGAAATTTGGTATATGGCTTATTTCAAACGGCGTCAGTACCAGTTCGAGTTTTGTTACGATTGACCTACTTTTGACGAATTTATGGCCCTTGGACTTATAAATTTCAAGATTTTTTTTCAGAAATTCATTAAAACTCTATTTTTTGTCAAAACATTATGAAATTTATCATGAAACAAGTAAAATGTACCAACTATCACATACATTACGGGTTTTAATATCTTTTTCTTCATTTTTGAGAAATTTATAATTTTAGGGAGGGGGGGGGGTGGTTGTCCATCTGTCCAAGGTCATGTTTTCCAGACTTTTTTTTTTCTTTTTTTTTTTTGGCCGTCTTTCAAGATATTGAATAGAAATTTGGTATAATGCTTTATATCAAGCGGCGTCAGTACCAGTTTGAGTTTTGGTACGATTGATCACTTTTGATGTATTTATGGCCCTTGGACTTATAAATTTCAAGATTTTTTTTTTTTTTTTGGAAAATTCATTCAAAATCTAATTTTTGTAAGAACATTGTGAAATTTAGCATGAAACAAGTAAAAAATACTAACTATCACATAGTTTACAGGTATTACTATTTTTTCTTCACTTTAGAGAAATATATAGTTTTAAAAGGCGGTGTTAAGGGAGAGGGGGGGGGGGCAATTAACTTTAGTAATTGTCAGAAGTTTTTCATGAAACTCATGCCAAATGCGAATTGATCCCGTCCAAATTAAGCGACGGGCGTATTATGCCACGCTAGGCGTTGCGTTTTTTTTTTTTTTTTTTTTTTTTTTTTTTTTTTTTTTTTTTTTTGCAAAGCTGTCATTCCTTCAATTATCTTTAAAATCCCTTAAATATATCGGTGATCAGTGGATCTCAAACATTCATTATTACTTTGGAGTCAATAAGAACCCAGAAAATCGTATAAGGGGATAATTTTCGTACATACAATAAGTTAATTCAAAAATATATAAGTCCTACAATCGATTGGAGATGTAAAAGCAAGTAAATCAAGAATTCTCATGGTGTTGCTTTTTTTCCAACGAATAAAATAATAGATATCTTTTATTTACCTGGTATCATATGAACGACAGACGGTCCTTTCTTCCAACACACAGCACATGGGACGTCGTGATCATGGAGTCGTTTATAGCGGCTATCCTTCAATGTGTCCCACTCGTATTCTGTTCCATACATGTAAGCGTTGTTTCCTTCTTGTCCATCTACATGAATGCCCCATTGTGGATTCTTAGGTAAGCAGACATACTCAGCTGCACCACCTTTGTGGCTGTAATAAGAGCCTCCAGTGTAGCCTTTAAATGTTGAAAACAAAATTCCATATATGTTTCTATGTGTGTGTGTTTACATTTTAAATTATTCAAAATTAGTTTTAAACGCCATAGTTACAAATATGTGTAAAAATAATACATTAGAATTACTCAGAGGACAACAACGAATAGAATCAAGTTACCTGAATATACTAGTTCAGCGCTACTTGGACACTTTTTCCTTCCCCATCTTGTATACATGACACTCTTACCTATTAGATACAACCACAGTTTCTTATTTCTACCGAAGTTTATCTATAGTATGTAAAAAATTCAAATATTTGAAAGAGGCTTATACCAACAGAATAGATGGATGTTGTAATGTCAGTATGTGACATGGATGATTAATTACTCTCCGAGTGGGTTAAATTCATTTAAACCTGTACTCCTAATGTTGAATCTTTATTAGAAATTAAAATACAGAAATTAAACAAATACATCGGTCATTATGAGAAGACAAAAAGATAAACTCCGATCCATCACAAGCTAACATAGCAATTCGGGGTCACGTTTGATTACAGTTAAATTGAGCGTAAGATTCTATTTTATACGTTGGATTGCGATGATGTTGATACGTTGGAACCTGTAAGGATTTGAGTAAATAGTACTCTTTACCGTTTCTCTGAGATAGACTCTGATCCACATATCCCTTTAAGGTCTTGATTTTATTTTGCATTGTAGACATGACACTGCTCATCGTCCGCATTTTTTTCCTCAAGACATCAAGTTCTTGAGTGAGAGGCGAGGTGTACGACTGGCCAGACAAAAACCCTGTCAATATATCCTTACAATTTCCCTCTGCTGACACCGCGACTGGTAAAAGCATCATGACAGCTATAAACTTCATCTACAACAAAGCCGAATGGTTATCACTGCTTTGATGATAATACTGCTACTACTACTACTAAATTCTATAAATCTAAAAATCTTTGTTATACTTTGTATTGCCACTTACCGGATTAACATATCATGTATGTTGTATATGCTAAAGGAGAGGGCATTATCTAATGTTGCCAAACATTATAAATATATTGAATAAAATATGTTTAATCTAAAATCTACTACTACTACAACAACAACAACTACTACTACTGCTACTCTACGACGACGTAGACTACTACTGCTACTACTACTACTACTACTACTACTACTATGACTACTACTACTACTACTACTACTACTACTAATAATAATAATAATAATAATAATAATAATAATAATAATAATGATGATGATGATGACGATGATGATGATGATGACAAACAAAATAACACAAATAAACCAAGGACAGAAATGAATATTAACACTGCACTTCATATAATGAAGAAACAAAGTAAGGTCCCGCTATGTCCATGCTCAATCTACAATTATCTACAATTAATCCTACTCATTGCATTACGAAAGGCTGACAGATATATCCTTATTTATTGTCAATTTAGTAATATAAGATTTCGCACGTGTACAGCACAGTAACTCACGATTAATTCACACACGCTTGAAGTCCTGTATATCAGTGGTGCTGTGCGAAGTAAGCAAGGCAAATTCACTGCGCTTCTCTAATGTGTAATCGCAAGGCTCGGAGAACAATGCTTTATAATACGTTGTTCATCGGTAGCGTATAGAGTGTAAAAACATGATTTTTTCGATTGAAAAAAAGATTAAATCTTACGCTTAAATCGTTTTGTAACATTTTGGCAATGCTTAGACGTAAGATTTTTGCAAAATTGAAAATTACGTAATTTAAAAATGTTTAAACTTATATAGCATATTTACCATAAATCGTTTTTCCCTGGCTTTGCGTGTAAACAGTAGAGATCAAAATGTTGTTATTATAGCTGTTTCTGAGAAAATTACAGTCAAAGTGATAATAATAATAACAATAATAATAATAACCATAATGAGAAAAACATTACTAAAGTACGAAAGTAGTTGGTGTCACATGCCTATGGCACTAACAACAATGCACAACAGTGGACATTCATGGACCACTAAAATGCAGAGGTAAGACTAGGTGCCACGGAGGAATGAGCGTCTCCTGTTGGTTTGCAACACGCGCTGTGAATGCCTTTACATACAGGCGAAACAAATATAATTCAGCACTGCATATACATAATGTATAGAAAGTGCCACTGAATAATAATAATAATAATAATAATAATAATAATAATAATAATAATAATAATAATAATAATAATAATAATAATAACGATGATGATGATGATAATAATAATACTAATAAAAATAATAATAACAATAATAATAAAAATAACGTTTTCCTGTTTTATCTTGTTTTTGAAAAGAAATCAACCTTGAAAAATTATCTCCCACCCTTGTTGCTTACCATACTGCAATATTTGTATCATTTACCATTATTAATGAAAGAAACTTAATAAGACTAGCGACACGATATATCGATGTTAGGAAATGAGAAGACCCTACCTTTTTACAAACAGTTCGATTTACTGACTTATCACGAGCAAAATGATTCCTATATATATGTAGTAAATAATAGTCGACCTCGTAATTGGAAGAACATTTACAAGTAACATGTGTAAAGCTGCTACAGGAATATGGATAGGATTTCGGATCCGGCCAGATTAAATTCACATTGAATACATAAATAGAACAGTCAAATATCAAGTTTCTCATTTTCATCATGTCACAAGTTTATTACGCCTTATTGATACACGCACTCAGTTATAGGGATAATCAGACTTAACTCAATCTGATTTAAGTCATGTTATGGAAATGAATAGATCAATTGTTTACAACATAGTCAACGAGGCATAACTCTTAACTCACAATCTTATATTTTTAAACTTTGACACAACAGTGTTATAACCATTGACACTACCCCTTGTGAATGCACATATGTATACCGTGTCCGTAAATAACTAATCCTTTTGGAATTCAAATCTTCAAAGGTTCATTTTCCAAACTCCAGTGTTTCTTCCAACATGCATGCATGTATTGTAACAAGTCCCACCCGCGCATACCAGTCATCTCAAACTCAGTTTGTCAGACCAAATCATACCCATCCTATATCAGGCCAGCAAAATTATACCCAACAACCCAATTTTCGCCCCTTTCGCCCTAGGCAATATCATTAACAAAGACCAAGATTTAACTCGCCTAGGTTCGACTCCACTTAAACTCCCTGTATTTAAAAATACCTTGCTCAGTGTCCTCAAAGTTATGATGCCCAATTGTTACTTAATGGATTCACATTTGGTTTTTATCTGATTTATGCAGGCCCAAGAGACTATTTACAATAAAAAACATGAAGTCCGCCAGTGAGCATGTACAAGAATTATTAACAATTATTAAAAAGGAAATAGAATTGGGTCGCAAGGTAGGCCATTTTTCTAGCCCCGTTTTCCAAACATAAGTTGTAACCCTATTGGCGTATTACCTAAAAGATGGTGGATGGAGGTTAATTTCAAACCTGTCGGCACCAATAGGTATATCCTTAACCCGAGTCCGTATGCAATCCCTTTCTTCGTATGTGGTGGGTGGTACGAATCCGATCTACGATAAAAGTGTTTGTCCGTTGGTTTAGTGAGCAAATCCGTATAAACATGTCCGTTCTCGTTTTTAACTCGCGTATCTAGGACTTCAATGGACTCTCGACTCCATCTAAGTTCATTTTTACATTATCATTATACTTACTCAGTTTTGAGTGGTGTTATTTGGCATATGGGTTTATTTTTTTGCTTCTTAAAAAGTAATGGTCACTATTGCATAATTAATTGGCTGAGCTGGATTATGTTAAATTGATATGGATGAGAATCACTGACATACCATGTTGTCTCAGTGTTTGCAGTATTATTTGAATTCTTTATATTATCCCAAAGTTATGGGTTTTGGTGCATATTTGATAAATTCTCTACTTTAAAAATAGAATGATAGTTTTTGATTTGTTCAGATTCATCTATATGTACAGTGCTGAATTATTTTTGTTTCGTCTGTTTCGTCGTTTGGGGACATTCGCGGCGGATGTGGCTATTCATTCAGGAAACTATCATTCCTCCGGGGCACCTGGTCTCAGCTCTGAATTTATTAGGTCTATGAATGTCCACTGTGGTATTTTGTTGTTACTGCCATATTCATATAACACCAGTTACCTTCGTATTTTACATTAGATTTTGATTCAGTGTTTCAATTCAGACTTAACAAATGAGGGAAGGAAACCAACGTGTATATTATACATAAATATAAAAAATTTGTACAACTCCTGAAAAAAAAAATATGGACGGATTTTGATATCATTATACATTAACGAAATTAACCTAAAATACAAGTAGTGTTTCTTTTTTCGACAAGGTTTTCTCTGGAATGGGATTTGGTTTGGGATAGAATGTTCAAAGAGGGCGTTTTCACGAGTTTAGATGCATAAGTTATAGTGAAGAAACTATAATTTATCCATCTGAGTTCAATTCCTTTACTTTTCGGGAATCAAATTACATTCTCTAAATTAATATGTTTAAATAAACCGCTGTGGATGGGCGAATGAAGTGCCTGGCTTGGCACGTGACATAGAGAACCCTGGTTCCATTTCAGCTATGGACACATCAGTGTGCTGTCTTTCGGACGATACTGTAAAATCCCAGGTCCCATGTCACTGTAGGCGTGGCACTTACATGATCCGTCAATGCTTAAGGTGGGTCCATTGCAAATGTGTGAAATTCTTTGCAATTAATCCAGCAGTTGCCGTCAACATACACTCGAAATAATCGCGAAAGTGACGAAAAACATTACTCATTCAATAAATCATAAAACCCAAGCGCTCAGGTGACCGATATTAGGCCAATAACGATATCTTTCTTGTGTTTTAGTTTGTTGCTGTTGTTTCTCATAAAATTCATACTTATAGAATATACAGCAGACCAATCTTCTATCGACAGGTGAAAAGTCGTGAAATCTGCTGAGTTCTTAATCTATTGAGTTAACTCTACATTTCTGTTTTACAGTAATTATTTTACTTCGGCATTTATTTATAATGCATTGTGGTCTTCGCAATTTCTAATCTCAATTTCTACTACAATTTTTATGTAGTTAAAAGTTTCCCTTTATAATGTACCTGTACTGTGACGATTAGAAAGGTATACATGTACCTATAAAGCGATTTCTCACTCACCAACCACTGCTTACAAATAACATATTGGTGTATGTAGTAACATTAGTTTACCGGACACCTACCTGGCATGACCACATAGATGATGATGCAACAGTTAAAGCTTGGAAACGTATACTGATCTTGAGATTTGTCAAATTATCTAGAAAACACCTCAAATTAGCTAACTGTCTTTTATTTGGCTAACTATAGACTATGCAGATACTATTTGGAAGAAATACACCAGTTCTCAATAATAAAAAAATCAAGAAGAAACTGGATCGAACTGTCTAGAACAAAAACAGACTATATGTGTAGTGAAAAACGAAGAAGTAAAGAAGGGTAAACCATATCTCATAGTCAATGGAATTAAGAGGACAATATCGTGTTTAGTGTCATATTCAGACAAGTGCGAACCCCAATATAATCGAGGTGAGACCATGTGCCCGGGAGGAGTAAGCGTCCCCTGGTTGCATGTAACAATTGTCGCAAAAGTCCTGCAACGGCCTTTCAAATCGAGGAGGTAAATACGTAAATATACACGCATGAACATACGGAGGAGACAGGAACACGAAGTCAAATTTCCCATTCAAGGCAAGGAATGCTGCCTGCCTGAAATTCCGGTGTCGGAAACGCAGGTGAACAAATATCTGTATATACATGAATACACGTATTATGTCAAATCAAGTATAGTCAAACGTTAAGATAGTTATTTAGTATGGTCAGGTCCCAAAATATCGGTTAACATTCTTGAAAGAGGAATCTGAAATTACAAACGTTCCTCAATATATCCTTGTGAGACTAGTTTCGTGGCAAAAAGCCTCGCTCTCAGGACGAAATTTTCGTATTTAGAGCATGCTCTGGCATAGCGTATAAGTTGTGAAATGAAGACGCCATATGCGGGAGAGGAAGGTATGTTGCTACTCAGAAAAGGGAAGTTAGTAATAATGAAATTGAAATCGTCACGTTTATCATAGAGAGAGGTTACTAATGAACTATCGACACTAATTGATAGCAGTATATCGAGGTATGAAGCAGAAGATGCGCTCCCTCTAGTATCTTTTATCTCGAATTCCTTTGGATATATGTTGTTTAGGTGATCTTCAAACACAGGGTTGTTAATCGACAAAACACCATCGATGTATCTGTATGTAAAGTTGAACCGAGATGCTAATTGTTTATTGCCTTTAGAGAGCAGAGACTGTATGAATTCTGCCTCGTAAGAGTACAAAAATATGTCGGCCAAAAGAGGCGCGCAATTAGTACCCATAGGAATGCCAACAATCTGTTGGAACACTTTCCCATTAAATATCAAAAATAGTATCTATAAGAAATTCTGACATTTAGATAATCTCTTTTTCTGTACACTTGCTGCTGGAATCAGACTGTTCCTTTACAAAATATGTGTCGTTGTGGCCTAAAACAAGATATTTATATCTGCGAATTTCTTTTTTATTAAAGAAGGCGTTTTGAATTATTGATGTTATTCTGTTCTTTAGTTTTTGATGAGGAATGGTTGTATTAAGAGTCGAAAAGTGAAAAGATTTGATGCTAGTGACATTATTGAAAATAGGGTGTTTAAGTACTCTAAAAGTTCCTTGGAATTCTTTAGGATCCACATCTGATTGATTCTGCTTCTCGAGTAAGCAGTAGAGCAGTATTTCTGAAGACCATATTTGATTTCTGTAACAATTTGGGTGAGTAACATGGAAAAGGGCTTGGTGGCACACTTGGAAGATCCAGCTATAAATCGATGCTTATATGGAGTTTTATACATGCTTGGAATCCAAAAAAGGTATGGTAGTTCGAGATCAAATTCGTTTGTAATAATACCGAATAAATTGAGAACTGACTTGTGATTATCCAATACCTCTGTAGGAGGCAGATTTGTAACTGTGTAAGTTGGATTACCAGGCGTTGAATGAAGACCAAGCTCTTCTATAAGACATTTAATATAGTATGCTTTACATTCGAATGTGTAATTGTTAGATACCTTGTCAGCAGGAACAATACTGAATTTTCGTGTCAAGAAAGTTCTCTAACGACACTGGAGTCACGAAATATATAACAGTGTTTTTCTTTTAACAAACTAACGTAATCTTCTAACTCTTTTCTTTAGCAGACTTCTGATCGACTTCAGCCATTCAAAAAGAGTGTCTAATTCAACCTTTTCTCTTTTAGTCCGACGCCTGGCATACTCTGCACATGAGTTCATAATAATATCAAAATTTTGACGCCATGTAAATGACTGTGGCTCTCTTTATTTTAGGGTATGCATGCGTTCGTGTGTGTTTGTGTGTGTGTATTTGTGTATATCTGTGTGTTGGTGATTTTTGGCCTAAGAAACAGGTATCCAAAAAGTGGAAAGATATGACTTACTTCAGCAAAATAAGGTAAATTTCAATGAATCGTGATATCCTATGGTTATTTCAATTCATTATTCACTAAGCAATTGATTATTCAGTAAGCAATTGCAGCTAAATGTTTCACTGACCCTTTCAGTCATTCGTAATAACTCGTTCATTTCCGTACGCAAATAAAACTTGTATGTACTCCGTAGTCAGCCATTGGGACTACTTCCAATCGTTATGTAAACACATATGATCACGTTTAGCGACATTTTAGCACGAAAAAACAAAGACACAAACAAATAAACAAAGCTATGGTCAATGTCTGTTTTTGTCTTTATTAGTTTGTCTTTAAATGGGTAATATAGTTTCATTTTTTTTCATGGCGAAGTCTACACATGTGCACGGTTAAAAGTCATTTCGAGTTTCCTTTTATTCGTTTCCAATAATTGGTTACAGTCAGGAGAAAAGATATGACCGGACCCGGGAATAGAACGCAGAACGTTCAGTAAAAAAGGTGGACGCTCTCGAAATTGAGATATCCGTGCCGGGCAAACACTTTTTATACTATACATTATGAGAGATCAACGGTTATTGCTGTGCTTAACACTTCCCAGTCTTTTCCCTCGTTATACACGTAATTACGGTATTAAATGCCTTCCCAATGGCGTGCATTGCACCTCTGCCGGTAACGCACTCCTTCGGTCAGAAATTGTCGGATTCAATGTGGTACGAATCTTCTATAGGCACATTGATTTTGCCTATTCAAAGAGATGTCCTTGAACGAGGTTTGCACAACATCATATAGGATACGCATTTCTGGATACTCGACTGTGTCGATCTTTTATCGATACCCGAAAAATAATATCTGTGTTTCCTATTGTAACTCACACCAATGAAAATATCAGCCGATTTTATTTTGAGAAAAAGACGGGGTTGGACGTTTTGTTTTGGTTTTTTCACTTTCTTTCCGTATGTTTTTTTAAAAGTTGAGGACTAATGTGCTTTCTTCGAAGATGGTTGATTGTTGCATGTATATGTACCACTGTTATCGATTTGCGAAACCTCAGTTAAACATTCTTTCGTTTCGCTCGCGTTTGACTGTTGAGGCTGAACGACCTTGCAGAACACACTTTCGATAACCGTTTAAATCAATTTTTCATACGAAAGCGTCAAACTTAGTGCAATCAAGTCCATCTAGACATATCAGCTGTGCTGTAGTTGTATCTAAATTCGGAAAAACTAATTTTCAGTAATTTGTAACCACGGAATTTCTCATCACTATTCTACGGTGGTCTGGCTTACAAATTAGGGAGGTGAGATATTTTGATAACTTCATTTTGTCAGTCAGTCGTCTTCTACGTCGGCTATATGCTCCTAAGATCATCGCTAAGACCATTGGCCATGCATTAGGCCCTTATACAGCCTTATGCAGAATTTTTCTTGAAATGACTAACAGGGCGGTTCAGGCTCCATGACTGGCGTTGTCTAAACCTTTTCAGGGGAAACATGTCCCAATTCTCGTCCCCTTTGAATGTAAGTTGGGAATCCTACAGGTCAAGGGTCTGAGCTCGCGTTCAAACCATTAGAACACAGTTACCTCATTTTGATTTCGCTCCATATATTTTTGATATAAAATATTTGTATCTCACATAAATACATTACTATATATGTTTATATATTTTATGACCTCTCAACCTGAGATACTCGTTGCTCTTTTTTTTTTTTTCTATATGGAGGATTATTTATAAATTTCTAAATGTTTATTAGTACTGTAATACATATCATGATATCCCTTAAACATAGAGACTAATGCCTTCATACCCTGACTCAGGGACCTTAATATACCTGAGGAGGGTAAGATAATCAAGACGAAGTTGCAGTCTCATAAGTCAGAATACACTGCATTTTGTTCAAGACAAATAAAGAGGTTAGCCAGGTTAACAGTTGAAAATTGTTGCTTTCTATAAATAATGTGGTGACGTAGTGATAGAGGTGAATATTCACACTGTAGGAGAAAAATACCTTTTTAAATTACGGCTCTTTTGTAGAACAGAACAGTGGGTTTACGTCCTAAGGGTTATTTTACAACAGTTAATGTGTTATTCATTCATTTATTTATTCATTCATTCATTTATTTGTATTTTGTCCTTCTTAATTCGAAAATGTGATAATAATACATGTAGATCATTTATGTTTACAAGAATAACATCATAACCGTTTCCTGTCATAAATGGAAGTATTCACTAAAATATACCTTAAGCTTGTTTGATATTTCTAGTCTTATTACCTGATCATTGTATCAAATCATGCGTTTGCCGTGGCCTCTGAATAGTAAGCAATGTGAAAACTGTTCTTATTTTCTCCTGTTTAAGTTGTCAGGTAAGATATATCAATCACAGGGTTAACGTTTTTTGAGTGAATAAAATTTTACGGTTAATTTGCACATACATGTCGATATTTAAGAACATTATTCTCTAATTCAGGTTTTTCAGCATTACGAATAAACTTACACCTTAATGTAACACTACTAATACAGCGTTTTTCATTGAGTTCATCCTATCTTAATTCTTAATTTGATAATTTATTTCAAATTTAATTGAATACTGTTACTTCATTTCTAAGTTGTGTAAAAAACAAATGGCGTTATTACCATAGTGATATCTTTTTGTTTCTTTTGTCGATTAAAATGTACTTAACAATCATATTCACCAGTTACCTTCGTATTTTACATTAACAATCATATATACCTAATAGAGTTTACTTTGAAATTTTTATAGTTCCAATTTTGTTAAGGGATAAATGGTATGTTATTTATATATTTCTCTATTTTTTTATTTAATTGATTGACATTTTAATTAAATGTAATGTAAAATTATAATAGTACTACTAGTAGTTTTTTTATTTAAAACAAATGTTTTGATGGTCAAGAAAGTCGACTCCCTCTCAAAAGAGACCAACGCCCTTTTGGACGCATGTTAATGAAAAAAGGTATTCTGGAAACCGTCAATATATTCAATAGATAACATAGTTTATGTCATAACTTAATTTAGGGCAACAGAATGTCAATTTGTATTTCGTGGTACTTTATAGCTGTCAACCTCCTTCTCTTCGTGTGTACTTTTATTGGCAAGCGCATTTTGGTATATGGTAAAATATACGTGTAAGTGACAATATAGGTTGTATTGTTAAAATTTAATTGTTGTTACTTCCTTTGCCAGTCATTTTGGAGGTGAAGCTGTATTTTTTGTTGGATATACATAATAATTTCATATAATAATTTTGAAAAATTGTCTCCATTTATACATGTATGCACAACCACTGTAATTGCCTGAGATAAAGCTTTCAAGACCTATGTATTTTATTTCTGTATAAAGTACATTGATCGGTGACGTCATAACGCCCCATATTTGACACCACTTTTCAACATAGAAATCGACGTTTGGCAGACTTTTGATTATTATGCTAATGACGTCATAATGAAATGTTTGTCATTTCCAACCTTGCGTGATGTCATAAAAGTCGTATTGTGCGCTAAAGTGCTTGACATTCGACGAAAGTATGTCATTCTAGATAAAAGTTACGTTGTCATGAGACACGGGCTGTTTCTTTCAATTTATAATTTCTCTCCGGAATGATTTAATGATGCAATTTACAAATAGGAAATGGAAGTTTCCAGTATGATATTTTGGCGGTAAAAGCGCATATATATAGAAAAAGTGTCTTATTTTGTGTTTTCATGCAGGAATAAAGTACAATGTCTGATGCATTTATGGGATATAATGCGCTAACTAACGCTTATTCTATATTTATTTACAAGCAATTTAACATTGTTCAATAGTTCAAATATTATGCAAAGGACGGGCAAAAACTTGGAAAGCATCATTAAATAGGAAAAATCTCTTCCACGACTTGGTTGGTTGGAATACAAACATTTTACTTATCCACTTCGGAGATATCGGAAAATGAAAGTAACTCTAGTTTAATAAAATAAATGTATTAGTTCACTAAATTATTTTCCCGACATTTTTAATGACAATATTAGTACATTCCTTCATTGCTATAAATGCCTGCATTGTAAGGAGAAATTGGTTTTATTTCAGTTCATATATTTTATTTAACCTTAATTCAACGTGTACAGACAACACATGTGAGCTCTCTTCCTTTTACGTATGGTGGACACTGTAGGGAACCACAGACAGCCTCTACCTTGTACATTAGACGTCCATAGTGCTTTAAGTGACCAGCGGGTAAACTGTCTGGGTTTTTATCAACACAAACGTACTGCGAGGCAGATTGATGATAATAATATCCCGCCATGAGATATCCCTGGTATTCAATTTTCCATCCTTTGTAGCATTGAGTGCGTGCTTGAAAAAAAATTAAAGGATACGAATAATTATATATTGGTATTAAGCTGTAGTTATTTCCTTGCACTCTCAAACAAAGCATTCTCTCTTCATTCGTTATTTACGCTAGGATACAAGAACGAGGCATTTGACTTTTTCTGATAGCTGAATAGAATCTTATACTGAATCGTTTTTATAAGGGTATAACTAAAACTTTATTTGTCATATTCATGTGCAATTATGTTTTTCAAAGGCTCCTGCAAAGTTACTGGAATCTTTTAAAGTTTATAAGATTATAATGCAAGTTTCATAAATTTTCAGTAAAATTACATTTGAAAGGATAGTAGGAATGTTATTACAAGACAATAGAGTATTTCATATGTTCTTTTATTACTATGCTATATGTTATATAAACCAACTCATTGCATTCGGATGAGTACACCTGTGATATGCAGCTAAGATTTGTGTACATGTAGGGATGGGGAGGTTAAGGACAATTGGAGTTTAAACCAAGGAAGTTAAAGGCGTAATTGAGAGTGACTACATTTTTGTACTTTGTATCTTTAGTACTTCTGGAGGCAATATTCCTTTGTTCTTAATTTCGATTCACCATACATGTATCTGTATGTCTTTAAAGATGGGCAATTACCGTGAAAAGCATGGACAGTCAATAATGGACAAAATGTGTGAGACGTACAGAAATGGACTATGTATCGATGATAGACAGTTGATACGGAGCTAAATGCAAGGTGTGAGCGATGGACAAAAGTGCATAGACTGCAGATTATAAGTAAGTGTACATATGCCACGTTTCAAAACCCAAGCCATGGTGATGCGTTACAAATTTAAACATATAAAAGAAGGAAAATATTTTGTATTCCACAGTTTCAATGCAGATTTTTTTAATTGCAAAGCTTGATATTACTTCGATTATCTTTTAAAACTTTAAAAAATATATCAGTGATCATTCATTCATCGTCACGTTGAAGTCAATAAGAACCCAGTAAATTGTATAAGTCGATGATCTTCGTACATGCATTTAGGTAATCCACAATCATATGTGCTACAATCGGAGTGAGACGTAAAACAAGTTAAGCAAGAATTCTCATCGTGTTGCTTTTTTCCAATGAAGAAAATAATAGATATCTTTTATTTACCTGGTATCATATGAACGACAGACGGTCCTTTCTTCAAACACACAGCACACGGTACGTCGTGATCAGCGAGTTGTTTACGGCGGCTATCCTTCAATGATTTCCACGCATATTCTGTTCCATACATGTAGGCACTTTCTCCTTCCTTTCCATCTACATGAATGCCCCATTGTGGATCCTGAGGTAAGCAGACATACTCAGCTGCACCACCTCTGTGGTTGTAATAAGAGCCTCCAGTGTAGCCTTCAAATGTTGAAAACAAAATTCCATATATGTTCCTATGTGTGTTTGCTTACATTTTAAATGATTCAAAATTAGTTTTAAAAGCTATTTTTACATATAAGTATAACTATAATACTTTATAATTACTCAAACGACAACAAAGAACAGAATCATGTTACCTGAATACACTAGTTCAGCGCTACTTGGACACCTTTTTCTTCCCCATCTTGTATACATGACACTCTTACCTATTAAATACAAACACAGTTCCCTATTTCTAATGAAGGTTTTTATAGAATCAAAAAAAATCAATAATTTAAAAGAGGCTTATACCAACAGAAAGATCGATTTTGTAATGTGAATATGTGACATGGATGATTACTTACTCTCCGGGTGGGTTTAAATCATTTAAACCTGTACTGCTAATGTTTGATCTTTGTTAGATTTAAGATATAGAAATTAAACAAATACCGATTCTTTGAGAAATAAAGGTGTGATTAGGTTAAATAATTCGATTAAAATAAAAAGAAAACGCATGCAAAATAAGCTAAATCATCCATCACAAGCTGACATAGCAATTCGTGTTCATGTTTGATTACATTAAAATTGAGCGTATCATTCTATTTTATACATTGGATTCCGATGATGTTGATACTTTGGTAATTGTAATGATTTGAGTAAATAGTACTCTTTACCGTTTCTTTCGAATATCTTCTGATCCACATATCCCTTTAAGGTCGTGATTTTGTTTTGCATTGTAGACATAACGCTGCCCATCATCCGCATTTTTCTCTTCATGAAAGCAAGTTCTTGAGTAAGAGGCGAGGTGTATGACTGGCCAGACAAAAATCCTGTCAATATATCCTTACAATCCCCCTCTGCTGATACCGCGAATGGTAAAAGCATCATAACAGCTATAAACTTCATCTACAACAAAGACAAATAGTTATCACTGCTTTGATGATGATAATGATACTATTACTACTACTACTACTACTTCTACTACTACCATTACTACTACTATTACTACTACTACTACTACTACTACTACTACTACTACTACTACTACTACTACTACTAATAATAATAATAATAATAATAATAATGATAATAAATATTATTATAATAATGATAATGGTGATGATAATAATAATGATAATAATAATAATTATTATTATTATTATTATTATTATTATTAAAATTATAAATATAATAATAACTAGAGCTTACCTGTTGCTTACGCAACATGGTTCGACTTCCAATTTCCAAAGGAAATTAGGGATCAGCAAAATGGCTTAACTCAATACAATACGCCCCTCCCTCCCCCCTCCTCAAAAAGAATTAATAAATGAATTAAAACAAACACTACATTTTCTAAACAAAGAAACACACGGGAATCAAGCAAAAGAAACATTTATAATTTTCATACAAAACATACTGGATTTTCACAAACATATGCGAGTTACTATATATATATATATATATATATATATATATATATATATATATATATAGATATATATATATATATATATATATATATATATATATATATATATATATATATATATATATATATATATATATATATATATATATATATATATATATATATATATATATATATATATATATATATATATATATATATATATATATATATATATATATATATATATATATATATATATATATATATATATATATATGCTGCTCAGGACAAAGGACTAATATGTATATATCTCACCGAGACACTATGTAAACACATGCATAGAATGTATGTGTATTACGGAATTCCCATCGGGAAACGTGGTGACTTAATGTGACATAGCTGGACAGAGTGTGTGTACTGCGCATTACAAGGGTCAAGATAGTAATAAGCGATAATAGTAAGGAGACAAAGAAACTCAAAACAAACAAAATAAAACAAAGAGACCAAGAAAAGAAATAAATATTAGCAATGCTGTTCATACGATGAAGAAGCTACTAAAGTAACAACAAAGCAATATTCCGCTATTTTTATACTCGTGCATTAACAATTAAACCTACATATTACATTACAAAAGGTTCATATAAATATCCTTATTTCTTGTCGATTTAGTAATATAAGATTTTCCACGTGTACAGCAAAGTAACTCGTCAATAATTCAGACAAGCTTGAAGTTCTGTATATCAACGGCGCAGTGCGAAGTAAGCAAGGCAAATTCACTGCACTTCTGTGATGTGTAATCGCAGGGCTCGGAGAACAATTATCTATAATGTTGTTCATTAGTAGCATGTAGAATGCGAAAAAAAGAAAGAAAAGGGGAAAAAATGCGACTTTTGTTTAAGAGTTCGAATTCATAATGCTTTTCTCAAACTCTCTTTCCTCTATTTTGTTCATATGACGAATAAGAAAGTAACATGAAAGTCACCAAGTAAGATATTTTTTAAATCATATTTCTCTCACTTAAATTACCGAGAAACATGATTCATACTAACAGTGTTATGTAAACTCGTTTTGTAATATACTGGAAACGATAACATTAGAAATAAAAGAAAACTTTTACATATTACGTCATAGTTTAAAAAAAACTTTAGTTTAAGATAGTTACATATGACAGAAGTCAAAAAGTAAATATTGTTATATAATTTTCTTGAAAAGCCTTATATTTCAATATTCTTTTAATAAAACGGGAGGATGTGTTTGTGAAAGTTAGTAGCAGACAGATGCAGTTTAAAGATAAAACAATTTTTCAGAAAATTACAATGAAAAATGCTGCTAACTACGACGCGTATTTGTCGCGTTCCGAGAGGGTTTCTCGATAGCTTTGGCACATTTTCTAGGGTAGTGGGCACATCAGATGAATTTAAAAAAAAAATGAATTAAAACAGTGAACATACAACGACAAATAAGTGAGTAACAACAAAATTACAATGATAACATGATATTTGAACACTTAATTGTTTTTACTTAAAATGGCATTAGAATGGTTTTTAAATAATGAAACACATTTGTTCATGCTAAAATTGATATTATAAATCGTTTTGGAACGTTTTGGCAATGCTTATACTTAAAATGTTTTTAAAATTTTGAAAAATAAGTAATTATTTAAAAAATCAAAACTTATATAGCGTATTAACCATAAAAAGTATAGAAGATTTCAATTTTGTGCACCAGATGCGCATTTCGACAAAGATAGATTATCCGTGTTTATCTCATTCTCTGAATTCAATGATAATAATTTTTAAATTTTAGAAAATTCATAGAAAAAATATTTTTACGTAATTTTCTTTAAAATCCCAATCTTTCATTTTTCCCTATAAATCTCCTTTCCCTGGCTTTGCGTGTAAACAGAGATAAAAAATGTTGCTATTTTAGCTATTTCTGAGAAAATTACAGTCAAAGTGATAACAGTAATATACTATAATAGTAATGTCCATGGCTCTAACAATAATGTACCACAGTGGACGTTCATGGACCACTGAAATTCAGAGGTGAGACCAGGTGCCCGGGAGGAATGAATCTCGCCCGTTTGGATCACCACACGCGCCGTGAATGCCCTCACATACAGACGAAACAAATATAGTTCAGCACTGTAGATAAACAATGTATAGAATGTGCCACTGCCTACTACTACGTCTTCTACTACTACTACTACTACTATTACTACGTCTACTGCTACTACTACCACTAATAATAATAATAAATGAAAAAAAAACAAATTCAGCTTTGAAAAATTATTTTCCAATTGCTGTACTTCCCGTACTGCAATATTTGTATTTGTATTTGTATTCCCCATTATCAATAAAACACACTTACTTAATGAGACTAGCGACAAGATAATATAATGATAAAACCCTACCTTTTGACATACAGTTCGTTTCACTGACTTATCATTAGCAAAATGAGTGATATAAACGTATATATATATATATATATATATATATATATATATATATATATATATATATATATATATATATATATATATATATATATATATATATATATATATTATATATATATATATATATATATATATATATATATATATATATATATATATATGGAATTCACACGATTTGACTCTTTCTACGGGGTATATGTGACGGGTGTTGCTAGCAAGCAGGAGATGCTCACTCTCCCCGGGCACCTGATCTCACTCCATCACAGGGGTTCACATATGCTCTTCAAGTAGACATATTTTGTTATTTTCCATTTGTTTTTCATTTTCACCGATTTTGTATGTCCTATGGTTTCATGATTTTTGGACTTGTGGTTTGGATTTATCCATCATCTTTACATAAATAAAATTCGACCACGTAAATGGAAAAACATTTACAGGTAACATGTGCAAAGCCGCTACTGGAATGTGGATTGGAATTCGAATCCGGCCAAAATAAGTTCACATTGAACACTTACAAAAACAGTCAAATATGCAATTTCTCATATTCATCACCTCACAATTCTATTACGGCTTATTGATACACGCACACAATTTTATGGATAACATGGGTAGTGAGTCATACTACAATGGCACATAACAATTTATTAGGACATGTTAATATACCTACTTATCTATATGAATAATATTATATTATATGATATTATTGTTTCGTCTCTGTCTAGGGGCACTCGCGACTGGTGTAGCTAGCCAAACAGGAGACGTTTAATCCTCCCCGGCACGTGGTCTCACTTCTGAATTTCAGGGGTTTCTGAATGTCCATTGTGGTACATTGTTGTTGATGCCATAGTCATGTGACACCAGTTACCTCCGTATTTTACATTAGATTTTGATTCAATATTTCTATTCAGACTTAAACAAAAGAGGAGAGTAAACAACCGTATATGTTATACATATATATTAAACTTTGATGTACAACGTCTGCAGAAAAATTGAAGGATTTTGATATCAGTCGACATTAAAGAAATTAAGGTAGAATATTGTTCCTTTTTCGACAAGATGTCCTCTGTTCCATGGTTTGGGATAGAATGTTCAAAGAAGGACTTTAGCAAGTTTAGATGGATTACTTACAGTGAAAAAAACCTAAAATTTACTCTTTTTGGTTCAATCCTGTTATAAACGTTCTGAAAAAATATACTTTTCAGAAGAAAAAAAATCGTTGTGGATGGGCGAATGAGGTGCCCGCCTCGTGACCTAGAGAACCCGTGTTTCATTTCAGCTATGAACATACATTTGTGCTGTCTTTCGAACGAGGCTGTAAAAACCGTGGTACCATGCATAGGATGGGTCCGTTGCAAATGCATAAAATTTTCTGCAATGAATCTGGCAGTTACCCTCTACATATACGTGAAAAACAATACTCAATAAATTATATATTTCAAGTGCTCGGGTGAGTGATATAGGCCCATAAGTACATCTCATTCGTGTTTTTCTTTTGTTGCTGATAAAATTTATACTAATAGTATATATGACGGACCAATATTCTAGCGGCAGGTGAAAAATCTTAAAATCTTTTGAGTTCTTAATATATTGAGTTAATTCTACATTTCCGCTTTAGAGTAATTATTTTACTTCAGCATTCAATTTAAAAAATGGGAAGTCTTTTGCAATTTCTAATTTCAATTACTAATAAAATCGTTATGTAGTATGAAAGAAGTAGGTTATTTGTTCAAATAAGCTAGGACGATATTTTTTGTCCTGTATAAATTACTTGTATTGCGACGATTAAGGAGGTATACCTATAAAGCGATTTCCCACTCACCAATTACTGCTTATAAATAATATATTGGTTCATGTAGTAACATCTGTTTACAGAACATATACTTGACATGACCACATAAATGGTTCAACAGTCAAAGCTTGGAAACGTATACAGATCTTGAGATTTGTCAAATTAGATAGAAAAACTATCCAAATCAACTAAGTATCAATCTGTCTTTTATTCGGACAGCTATAGAGTATGCAAATACTATTTGGAACAACTACACCAGTTATGAAAAATAGAAAGAAGAGACTGGATGGGACTGTCTAGAACGAGAACAGACTATAAGTGTGTGTGTGTGTGTGTGTGTGTGTGTGTGTGTGTGTGTGTGTGTGTGTGTGTGTGTGCGTGTGTGTGTGTGTGTGTGTGTGTGTGTGTGTGTGTGTGTGTGTGTGTTCGGATTTTGGCCTGAAAAACAGCCATAAAAAAGTGGAGAATTTCAGGGACAGGACTAACCTTAGCAAAATTAAATTGAATTTCAATTAATCTTGATATCCTATTGTAAATTCAATTGTTATTCGTTAAGCAATTGCAGCTAAATGTTTCCCTGACCCTTTCAGCCAATCGTAAGAACTCGTCCATTTCCGTACGCAAATAAGACTTGTATGTACTCTGTAGTCAGCCGTTGGGACTACTTTCAGTCGTTATGTAAACACACATGACCACGCCTCTTTAGCACGAAAAGGGGCAATAATGGTCATTATCTGTTTCCGTCTTTATTTGTTTCTCTTTAAATGGGTAATCTAGTTTGATTTTTTATGTCTACGCATGTGCACTGGTTAAACGTCATTTCGAGTTTCCTGTTATTCGTTTCCAATATTTGGTAACAGGCAGAAGAAAAAGATGTAACAGGATCAGGCAATAGAACCCTAAACGTTCCGTAAAAAGACGGACGCTCTCACCATTCAGCTATCTGTGCCGGGCAAACTTTTTATCCTATACATTATGAGTGTTATCAAGAGTGCGTAGTCACCATCTTCCCAGTCTTTTTCCTCGTTATACACGTAATCACGATAGTAAAGTTCTTCTCAGTGGCTTTTATTGTGTCACACAACACATTCCTTCTGGCCAGGTATTGTAGGATTCAAAGCGATAAGCATGTTCTGGAGGCATGTTAATTTTTGGTATTTGTGGAGATGTCTTTGAGCGACATCAAACGGGAAAAGAGAACTCCCTTACTCTCGATATATTTCAGGATACTCGACTCTGTCGATCGATACCCGAAAGATAATATGTGGCTTTCCTGTTGTAATTGACACCAATGAAAATATCAGCCGATTTTTGATTTTGAAAAAGACGGGCTCAGACGTTTTGTTTTGGTTACTTTCAGAATGCTTTGCTGAAATTTAAGGACTGATGTGCTTTTTTCGAAAACTGTTGATTGTTGCATGTATATGTACCACGTTTTCGAATTGCGAAATATCAATTTACCATTATTTCGTTACGCTCGCGTTTGACCGTTGAGGTTTTACGACCTGGTGGTTGGAATTTAAATACACACTATCAATCTCCTGGGTACTGTTGTTCGGTGTTACCATCGATAGGGAGGGGGATGCTGACTGCGGCGGTAAATTATTTCATATATCTATTATTTGTTTCTAAATATCAGAACACACGTTCGATAACCGTTTGACTCCATTTTCAAACGTCAAACTTAGTGCAATCAAGTCCATCTAGACATATGAGTTGTGCAGTACTTCTATCTAAATTCGGAAATACTAATATTATCAGAAATTAAATCTGGCCTTCATAGATATTGCGAAACAGTACCGTGCATGTACCGTGGACATTGGATTTGGGCGTGTAAAGCCGCGGACACGCGTGGACACTGTCCCTGTATATCGGCCATATTGACCGCGTATATAGGTGGTCATTTACCTGTGTCCGCGCCGTCAGACGGTCAAACGTGGACACGAAATATGTCCCGGTAAATGGGTATGATAGTGCTAAAAAGGCAGCGATCTTAGGATGATGCGTATTGTGTTTGTTCAGTGAAGCATGAAAAATAACGAAATTAGACTTAAAGATATCTTGATTAATAATCATTTAACATCTTTTTAATCTCCTCTGCTTGATTACACAATGAACGTTTGAAATGTATCTTAAGGTATTCTGCTGTTCTAAATATTTTTAAAACTAGAACGCATTTTTTATATAAAAATTGAAAATATAGTGCCCACCTGGAGCACGGTCGTATATGTTTTAGATATATACGTCCCTGTTTGGACGTATAACTACGTTCTTTATACCCGTATATCTACTTGTCGTAAAAGTGCATCAATGGTATTTGAATGAAATCGGTAAAGACAAGCTGATTGGTTATTGTACAGATACGTGTATAAGTGTGATTTAAAAGAGAAAACTGAAGACATCTGACAAAGCTGTATGACAAAAGTCACCAAGGACATGCACACAAAAAATGATTTATTATTCCGAGAGTGTGCCGAGTTTCTTTGTAATACCTATTTCGGACTCTTAATTAAAGAAGGCAACGATCCGAATTGAAGAGCGCAATTACTACTTGTGGGTCAGTTCAGTAAAGCCGACTTTAAAATCAAATAAATTCATATTATATGTGATATGATATTCATTATTGATTGCTCTGATAAACATATTCAGATTTTGAAATATTACATGCGATTACGATGAAATACACGATTGATTAATTCTGGTAAATATTAATACATATGGACATTGATCTTCATTCTATTTTATTCATTATTATTTTCTTTGGTCGGGTTTCTTCTTTTTTATGTAAATCTTTTATCTTCCTGGTGAAGTGCAGGCAAACTTTTGAAAAATATTTATAATCTCAGAACAAAAGACAAAGCATGCGCACTGGAGTCGCAAGGGAAACTAGAGTGTCGGTCGTTTTCTTACCTAAACAGGAAAGAAAAGTATCTTTCAGAAACACCCCCCCCCCCCTTCCCTTTAAATTTCTTAGCTTCTTACATATTCCTGCCAGATATAGGGCCGTATGTATCTTATGATTTCATCGGATACGATCGTCTAATTCCGTGTATTAATCAGTGTCATAAGTCAAACCCTTATTCGCTACCAGGATGAAGTAGAACAATAGACTTCACACAACACGCGTGCTCCAGTCGTAAGGTTACCTGGACTAAGTGCCGTTTGACCTAAACAGAGAGGACCCCCCCCCTTTTTTTTTTTTATTGTTTTGTCTCGTTACATATTCTTGCCCAATACGATCGTATCTATTTTTTTTTATTAATTTCACGGATACGATCATGCAATTATATATAAAAGATGATGACCCGACTGAACACTGAACCTTGCATGTTTTACATTAATACATACACAAATATATATTTTGGTTGTTTTGAAAAAGTTTAAAATACGTTTGCAAACGATATCTCATGCACAGCAGAGAGAGAGAGAAGGGGGGGGGGGGGGGGTTGGGTTGACGTGTCGTTACTTTAACTCGGTCGTTAGGTGGCGTCGATCTTTCACTTAAATGTTTTGCTCTGTAGGCTTACAGCACAATGCTTAGACTTGCAATAGGAAAATCGCCCATTGTATTGGCGAATAAGATATTTGACTGAAACATCGTACAATTCTTCATACTCAACAAGTACAAATAAAAGAAGGGGGGGGGGTTATTCATTTTTGGGTTTTCTCCCTTTGCCGGAGATATGGTTCTGAGATTTTGCTGTTTGAGGGGGAGTAATAAATCACAAGAAATCTGATAATAATTAATTTTCAAATATAAAATAGTAATGCTAGTACACAATTTATTAATACACACCCATATCTCGCTCTTTAAGAGTTACCGGTACTTGAAAGAAGTCTTTAGCGACACTTAATTGTAAAAACATGCTTTAACAGGTATTTTATAATGATTTTAATTAACCTTTCATGCAATGATTAAGATCATTACTTTTGCTTAAAATAGTTAATTACTTAATCAGAACACAAAAGAATTTCTTTGAAATTTTTTACGCGGAAATAAATAATCAAGTAGTCAACAAATATTAAATAGTATTTCAATTTATTATGAATATTATGAACCTTTATTCAAATGATAACATTATTTAATAAAGATCGGTAGATTGGTTTTATTTGATAAGGCATTTATATTTTTAAAACCACATTTATTTTTCCTTAATATTGCCATCATGCATTATTATAAATGAATTACTTTGAATATAATAAGAGTGTAAATCGTGTGAGCAATTTGCATTTCTTTAACTTCAGATAGATTCTTCTAAATTCGTCTGTTAAATGAAGAATTACATGCATGTGGAAAAAACTTAACAGGCAAACATGTTACTTTTTCGGTTGACTGAACAAATAAAATAAAACAACTCAAACAACGTAAAGGCTATTATCAGTGCCGTATGTAGTTCAACTCTGAAACCGATCTTGTCTCAATCTGAAGCTATCTACTGGCGTGGTCATTGAAAAACGGTCATTTTTTTTTTTCTTTCCTTTTGTATTATTTAACGAAATATTTCATGATACATTTGCAAAATACCGGCCCATCTATGTAATATCCCTTACGTCCAGTGGGGGACAGGTTAATTAAAAGGTGTGAAAACCTTGTCCGTTTTGACCACCAGAGGACAAATACAGGTAAAAGGTGTGAAAAACTTGTCCGTTTTTGACCTCGCGAGGACAAGTACAGGTAGATGGCAAATTGTATTAGAAAGCATTAACGTGGACAGAAAAGTGGCCTCGCGAGGTGTCCACGGAGGACAGACGTGGACAGCCCACCGTGGCAACGAGGATTTTCCAACTTCCACGCTACATGTACGGTATATTCCAGAAGTGGAATTAATCAAATGTGGATCCTTAAAAATTCAAAAGAGTTGTTAGAAAATCTAAAATCAAAAAGTTTTACTAAAATTCACTCTATCAAGTCTTTTGCCTTTTCGACTCTTTACACAACGATCCCTCATCAGAAATTAAAAGACAGATTAGCGGAAATTATTCAAAATGCATTTACTAGTAAAAACGGAAGCCTCAAATTCAAATATATAGTAATAGGCCACGATAAAACTTACTTTGTTAGGGAAAATTCTGATTCCAAAAATAAATACACTGAAACAGCTGTCATCCAGATGTTGAACTTTCTTATCGATAACATTTTTGTGGTGTTTGGAGGTAAGGTTTTTCAACAAATTATCGGCATTCCAATGGGCACTAACTGTGCTCCGCTTCTGGCTGACATATTTCTTTACTCATACGAAGCTGAATTCATTCAGTCTTTGCTTTCGCAAGGAAATAAACAATTGGCTCTTGGCTTCAATTTTACTTACAGATATATAGATGACTTGCTTTCAATTAATAATCCTTCATTCGCGGATTACCTTAGCATCATCTATCCAAGTGAACTTGAGGTCAAAGAAACCACAGAAAGTAGTAATTCTACTTCGTATTTAGATATTATGTTTTCTTTCGACATTAATGGTCAATTGAACACCTCACTCTATGACAAACGTGACGATTTCAATTTCGCTATCACAAACTTTCCTTTCATAAGTAGCAACATTCCATCTTCGCCCGCATACGGCGTATTCATATCTCAGTTAATACGTTATTCCAGAGCATGTTCAAATTACAGTGACTTTGTTCTGAGGGCTAGGCGACTTTCAGTTAAGCTGCTCAACCAGGGTTATATATGTGCTAGACTAGCAACGTCACTGAGGAAATTCTATGGTCGTTACGAGACTCTTATTACTCCATATGATATCTCGTTATCCAGACTTTTAAATGATATTCTGGACTGAGACCGATTCCGAGCATTTTACACAGATTTGACACCTTCTATACTAGAAGGTTACCTACTTCGACTTCTCCATATATAAATACATATGGAATTTACACGATCTGACTCTTTCTACGGGGTATATGTGACGGGTGTTGCTAGCAAGCAGGAGATGCTCACTCTCCCCGGGCACCTGATCTCACTCCATCACAGGGGTTCACATATGCTCTTCAAGTAGACATATTTTGTTATTTTCCATTTGTTTTTCATTTTCACTGATTTTGTATGTCCTATGGTTTTATGATTTTTGGACTTGTGCTTTGGATTTATCCATCATCTTTACATTTAGCGGAATTCATCATCCCTATTCTACGGTGATCTGGCTTACAGATTAAGGAGGTCTGATATTTTGAAAACTTCATTTTGCCCGGATCTAAAATTGTCAATCAAACATTTACTACATCGACAATATGACTCTAAGATCATCCCTAAGACTAATGGTCATGTATTGGGCCCATATGCAGAATTTTTCTTGAGCGTTGGACACTAACAGGGTTGTTGGAACTCCATTACTGGCCTTGTGTAAGCCTTTTCTGAGGAGACATGGTGCCAAACCTCGTCCCCTCTGACTGTTAGTTGGGACTCCTACAGATCAAGGGTCTGAGCTCGCTTCCAGACCAGCGGAGCACATTTACCTCATCTTGATATCGCTACGTATATTTTTAAATAAATATAAGATTTTAATCTTATATAATTACTTTACATTACTTTTAGTGTTTATATATTTTATGACCTCTCAACCTGAGATACTTCTTGCTCTTTTTTCTCTATATGGAGGATTATTCATATTTTTTTTTTAATGTGTGTCTTTTGACTGTACTGCATTTGTAATGAGTGAGAAGCTGGGTCCGTAAACCGGTTAAACACACCAATTGAGTTCTGATTGTTACTCAATTGACCGTCCTAAATCTTTATCGCATCTGTTGTACAAGCAATATTTTTGTCATGTCATTTTATGTATTTCATTACTTGTTTCCAAGTTTTATTTTACACCTCCTTGGTGACGTCTACCCTACAGTTAAGTTAAATGTAGTAAAGATTATCTGTAAATTTAGATACAGTTTCTGCTTTGTATTGCTAGAAAAAAGATTTAAGGAATGTTCGTTCTGTACGAATTTTATATCGTTCATAGGAGACAACATTGTCTCGTCTTTGGCTTTATTACTATCCTCTAAGTTGATGACACGTAATAAAAGACAGTGTTCGTGGCTCTATGACAGATAATATTATTATTACTATAATTATTATTATTATTATTATTATTATTATTATTATTATTATTATTATCATTATTATTATAATATTTTGTTATATTTTCCGTGTATATTTTACTATTATCATATTTTATATGCATGTCCTTGGTGATTTTGTCATACATCTCTGTGAGATGTCTTCTGTTACCTCTTTTATTATTGTTAATAATGATAACAACAACAACAACATTAATAATAATAATAATAATAATAATATTGATTGATTGATTGATTGATTGATTGATTTTTGTTTAACGTCACACCACAAATATCTCTCTGTATGGTGACGGCCTCTGCCTGATGCGGGGCATAATCATTTTGACCTTTGCAACGGACCCACCCGAAGCAGTGAGGGATCTTTAACGTGCCATGCATACCACGACAAGGGGCCTCGATTTTTAATGTCTCATCCGAAAGACTGGACACCGGCATGTCCGGAGCGGGACTAGAACCCCGGCCTCCCGATCAGGAGTCCGGCGCGATACCACTACATGAAGGCCACGCCGGCTTAATAATAATAATAATAATAATAATAATAATAATAATAATAATAATAATAATAATAATAATAATAATAATCAGCATTGTATATATACATGGTTGTGAACAAACACTGTAGAAAGTGTCACAGCCACACAACATCAGCAAAAAGGGTATACTAACACTTAAGTCAAACCCTCCGCGGGGAACTTTTTACGAGCTCTACACAGCAAAGGGAATAAGTGTGACGTTAATGTAAAGTACGAAAGAGAAAACAGAAGACATTTGACAAAGCTGTATGACACAAATCAGCAATGACCTGCACACACACACAAAAAAATGACAACAGCAGAATATACATGGAGCGACATTACAAAAATATTCGATTGTGCTGCGGTTACGATACTGACTCAGGACGGTCATTTGAAGTAACAAACGTCACTCAATTGGTGCTGTTAACCGGTTTATTGGCACCCACCTTCCCACTTACCGCAAAAGCAGCACAATCAAAGGATACACATTTAAAAATGTATAAATAATCCTCCATATAGAGAACAAGGATCAACAGGTTTCTCAAAGAAAAGGGTCATATAAACTTATTATACAGGAAAAAAATTATAGAATAATATGTTCCGATTAAAATATGCAAGGAGACATCAACATAAGTCAACCGTGCTTTGCCCGTCTGTAAGCGAGTTCAGATCCTTGGTCAAACGGAGTCCTGACTAACAGTCAGAGGGGACGAGGATCAGGACTTTTGTCTCCTCTGAAAAGGTTTGGACAAGGCCCGTCAAAGAGTCCCCACCAACCTGTTAGTCAGCATGCAACGCTGAAGTAAATGTCTGCAATGGGCTGTAGAGGGACCCAATACAAGACCTATGGTCTTAGCTATGATCTCGAGGTCATACTGTCGATGTGGAAGGCGTTTAATAATTTTAGAACAAGCCGATATGAAATTATCGGAACCCTTGACCCTCCTTAGTTTGTACACTAGATCACCGTAGAAATTGGGTTGGGAAATTCCTCTGGATAGAAATGTTGTTGAAAAGTAATATTTCCGAATTTAGATAAAATGTCTGAATAAGATCTATAAAATTTACCAAAACGTTTTCGAAGTTTATGATATCTATAACCCTTAGTAAGAAGTTTGAAAGTAAGATGACTATGGCACTAACAATAAGGTACCAACAGCAGACGTTAAAAGGACCCCTGAAATTCATAGGTTTTTCAGTATTAAGAATAGACTTATACTTTAAGTAATACAGCATTTTTAATTATCGATTACATGCTTCCAACAACAAACAGATATCTGGAGACATTTCTAATCTGAAAAGTCCACAGATACCGATAGTGGTAGTTTGTTTAAAATAAGGAATCTAAAATTGCATCCTTTTCTCCTATTGAAACACTGGGTATATGAGTACTTGTCGATTACAGAATTACTAGGGTACACATTAAATCGTGGCTATGACGGTGACATCAGATCATTTGACGTTTGATAATTAGGTTAATCCCATCTTAAATCTTGGTTTGATTATTTATTTCAAATTTGATTGAATACTGTTACTTCATTTCTTTGTTGTGTAAGAAACAAATGGCGTCATTTCAATAGTGCTGTTCTTACTGCTTTTACTGATTATAATGTATTTACCAATCATATATACCTTATTGTATTTATTTTTAAATTTTTCATAGTTCCATTCTTGTCAATGGATAAATGGTGTTTTATTTATACATTTCTCTGTTTATTTCTTCATTTTTCTGACTGCCATTTTGATTATTTCATTGTAAAATTATAATAGTACTACTACTGGTATTCTTCATTTCAAACAAATGTTTCGACAGTAAAAAAATCGATTCCCTCTCAAATGTAAAGATGATGGATAAATCCAAACCACAAGTCCAAAAATCATGAAACCATAGGACATACAAAATCAGTGAAAATGAAAAATAAATGGAAAATAACAAAATATGTCTACTTGAAGAGCATATATGAACCCCTGTGATGGAGTGAGATCAGGTGCCCGGGGAGAGTGAGCATCTCCTGCTTGCTAGCAACACCCGTCACATATACCCCGTAGAAAGAGTCAAATCGTGTGAATTCCATATGTATCTATATATGGAGAAGTCGAAGTAGGTAACCTTCTAGTAAAGAAGGTGTCAAATCTGTGTAAAGTGATCGGAATCGGTCTCAGTCCAGAATATCATTTAAAAGTCTGGATAACGAGATATCATATGGAGTAATAAGAGTCTCGTAACGACCGTAGAACTTCCTCAGTGACGATGCTAGTCTAGCACATATATAACCCTGGTTGAGCAGCTTAACTGAAAGTCGCCTAGCCCTCAGAACAAAGTCACTGTAATTTGAACATGCTCTGGAATAACGTATTAACTGAGATATGAATACGCCGTATGCGGGCGATGATGGAATGTTGCTACTTATGAAAGGAAAGTTTGTGATAGCGAAATTGAAATCGTCACGTTTGTCATAGAGTGAGGTGTTCAATTGACCATTAATGTCGAAAGACAACATAATATCTAAATACGAAGTAGAATTACTAGTTTCTGTGGTTTCTTTGACCTCCAGTTCACTTGGATAGATGATGCTAAGGTAATCCGCGAATGAAGGATTATTAATTGAAAGCAAGTCATCTATATATCTGTAAGTAAAATTGAAGCCAAGAGCCAATTGTTTTTTTTTCCCTTGCGAAAGTAAAGACTGAATGAACTCAGCTTCGTATGAATAAAGGAATATGTCAGCCAGAAGCGGAGCACAGTTAGTGCCCATTGGAATGCCGACAATTTGTTGAAAAACCTTACCTCCAAACACCACAAAAATGTTATCAATAAGAAAGTTCAACATCTGAATGACAGCTGTTTCAGTGTATTTATTTTTGGAATCAGAATTTTCCCTAACAAAGTAAGTTTTATCGTGGCCTATTACTATATATTTGAATTTGCGGCTTCCGTTTTTACTAGTAAATGCATTTTGAATAATTTCCGCTAATCTGTCTTTTAATTTCTGATGAGGGATCGTTGTGTACAGAGTCGAAAAGTCAAAAGACTTGATGGAGCGAATTTTAGTAAAACTTTTTGATTTTAGATGTTCTAACAACTCTTTTGAATTTTTAAGGATCCACATTTGATTACTTCCACTTCTGGAATATACACTTCTGGAAAAACAGATCAACGACCCATAAAACATTGTCCTTTGTAAGATAACATTTTTGAAGACTACCTACAAGTTAATGAAAAAAGATGTTCCGGAAACCGTCTGTATATTCGATGACATAGTTAATGTTAAATTGATAAGTAAATAATATAATAATGTAATACATATAATTGACAATATAGGTTGTATGGCTAAAATGGTGTACTTGCTTGGAATACAAACATTTTACTTATCCACCTCCGAGATAACGCAAAGGAAAGTAACTCCAGTTATTTTAGCCAAAAAATCTGTTAGTTCACTAAATTATTTTTCCGACACAATTCAATGACGACATTTGTACATTCCTGTGTTGCTATAAATGCATGCATTGTAAAGAAAAAGTCGTCGTCTTATATTTTATCAAATATATTAAACCTTTATTCAACGTGTACAGACAACACACGCCGGTTTTCTTTCTTTCACGTATGGTGGACATTATAGAGAACCACAGGCAGCCTGTACCTTGTGCATTAGACACCCATCATGATTCAACTGACCAGCATGCATATTTTCTGGGTTTTTATCAATAAAAACGTACTGCGTGGCAGATCGATGATCGTGATATCCGGTCATGAGATATCCCTGGTATTCAGTACTCCATCCTTCGTAGCATTGTGTACGTGCTTAAATAGAAATTAAAGGATATTGATAGATATTTACATTCGGAATTGTATACTACACAGACCTCTATGCAAAGCAGATGGTTAATATCTGACCATAAATTACCATCCAGGAACGTATATTACCATCTGCTGGATCAGTCAAATGAAGTGCGAAAACAACACAGCTACCGCATGTCGATATTGATGTCGTTGCCGTTACCTGTATCTCTGTTATTAAAAGAAAGAATGAATTTAGTTAACAAGTTCCCCAATGTATCCGTATTTCATACCGGTTTTGTAGCCTTATTTGTGATAGAACTTCGGAAATAAGTACTGTACCTAGCTTATTCGAGCTACATCTTTCTACAGTTAATCTGACTGAAAGAATTCAAATCCGAAATAAAATAAAACTGATCTTTTTTGGAGAAAACTTGGACATAGAGTGAATTTTTAACATATAAGTATATAAACACAATATATTGATAATAGATAATGTACTGTATGAATAGAACGTACTGGAGCTCTGCAGACTAACTTTATCCAAAAAAACGTTATCAAATTAATCAAAAACTTTAGTAGAATATCATCTCATGATTCAACTATCGATCTAAATGAAAAAAATAGTAAAGAATTGAAGTATTTTTAAGTTTTGCTGCCAAACTTTTAACGTTTATATTGCTGTAAACAGTTACTTTTTTGCTTTCAAAGACTTAAGAGTACCGAATACGCGGGAAATTTGAATAAACAAGATACATTGCTTACAAAAATAACATGTTATATGCTTCGATTAAAAGAAAAAAGAGGAGTTACTGGCTCAGTTATGTGGCAGAAGTCACCATAGAATAAAGTAAAACTGAAATCAAATTAAGAAACTGAAATGAAAGTTAAGCAATTTGAAAAATTTCCTGCAACAAGAAAATCGATTAATTGATTGAATGATTTTGGTTTTACGTCACACCACGAATATTTCACGTATATGGGGACGGCATCTGCCTGATGCGGGGCATACAAATTTTGACCTTTGCAACGGACCCACCCGAAGCAGTGAGAGATCTTTAACGTGCCATGCATATCACGACACGCCGGGCCTCGGTTTACTGTCTCATCCGAAAGACATGACAACGGCATGACCAGAGCGGGACTCGAACCCCGGCTTCCCGATCAGGAGTCCGACGCGATACCACTAGGCCACGCCGGCTTTAAAATCAATTAAAAATAACACCAGTGCGTATAGAAAATTAACATTCATTAATACAACAAACTACAAAACAAGAAAAAAGAAATGAAAGAAAAAAGAGGAGTTACCGGCTCAGTTATGTGGCAGAAGTCACCATGGAGCTATACAATACATGAATATAAATAATATAATAGAACATTTAACACATTACAAAAATATTTGATTGTAGTGCAATTACAATACCGACTTAGGACGGTCATTTAATTTGACAAAAGCCAAACAAATGGTGTGGTTAACCGGTTTACGGGCCCACCTTCCCACTCACCGTAACAGCAGAACAATCAAAGAACGTACATTTAAAAATTTATAAATAATCCTCCATGTAAAGAACAAGGGTCAACAGGTATTGCATATTGAGAGGTCATAAAAATATAAACACGTAAGGTATTGTAAAACACATAATGGTATAAAATATATGCGACATCAACATGATAAACCGTGCTCTGCCAGTCTGAAAGCGAGCTAAGACCCTAGATATGTAGGAGTCCCGACTAACAGTCAGAGGGGACGAGGTTCAGGACCATGTCTCCTCTGAAAGAGGTTTGGACAAGGCCCGTCATATAGTCCCCACCGCCCTGTTAGTCAGCGTGCAACGTTCAAGTAAAAGTCTGCATAAGGCTGTAGAGGGGCCAAATACAAGACCTATAGTCTTTTTAATGATCTCAATATCATATTGTCTATTTAGGAGACGTTTGACTATTTTATTACATGATAAAATAACGTTATCGGAGTCTTTTACTTTCCTTAGTTTATATACGAGATCACCGTAAAAATTAGGATGGGAAATTCCATTGGATACATACTGTTGAAAAGAAATATTTCCAAATTTAGATAGAAGTTCTGAATGAGATCTGAAGAATTTGCCGAATGTTTTTCTTAGCTTGTGATATCTGTAACCCTGAATTAAAAGTTTAGTAGTAATTTGTAAATTTCGTTTATGAAAGTCCAAAACATCGGTGCAGCCTCTGACAAATCGAACTAATTGAGGTATATAGATACCATATGATGGGAGTCGAGGGACATCGCCATCCAAGTAAGGGAAATTTACAATAGGAAATCCAAAATCCTCACGTTTATCATAAATATTAGTATATATTAGGTTGTTGATAATTTTGATGTTTAAATCTAAGAAAGGTGTAGATTTATCTCAAGTATTAGCTTTATTCAATGTGAGCTCTGGTGGATATATTTCTGATATAAATTGTCCGAATTCAGGGTTGTCGATCACCAAAATGTCATACAGATATCTGCAAGTATTATTAATTTTGTCAATGAGGTCAAAACGTTTTGATTTTTGAATAGAAGCCATAAAATCCTTCTCATTACAATAAAGAAATAAATCTGCTATCAGAGGCGCGCAGTTAGTACCCATAGGAATCCCAACTATTTGTTGATATATCTTGCCATCAAATTGCACAAAAATATTATTCATGAGAAAACCTAGTGCTTTACATAATTCCTTGCAAGTCCAGTATTTATATGAAGTATATTGTTTGTTGGAAAAGAATCTGGAGTTATTGGAAGTACATATGTACGTTTTAGATTCTCTGTGAAAACACCATTGTATAAGAGACAGCAACTTGCTTTTAATCAAATCATGAGGCAGAGATGTATAAAGTGTAGAAAAATCAAATGTAGAAATTTGAGTCGCTTTGAAATTTAGCGAAAGAAGTTTGTCTATAACTTCATGAGAATTTTTAATCGACCAAACTAATTGATGTTACTATTATGAAATGCGACATCACAATATTTGATAATATGATCTTTTATAGCAGTTAGAGCAGACGTAATATGTTTCGATAGTACCGTAGTAGAGCAGTGGCTAGAATAAGATATGAAACGTGATTTATATGGACTTTTATGTAGTTTTGGGAGCCAATATATGGTTGGTAGATCAGATTTATCAGTTTTAATTTTGAAGTCGGACATGGTCATGAAGTGATCGTGCAAGGTGCTCTCTTTTGAGGTAGGGCTTTCAACATATGTATGAGGGGAGTTTAATTCGTTTTTAAGTACTTCAATATAATATAGTTTTCAAACAACTATTATGTTATTACCTGCTTTATCAGCGGGAACAAAGACATATTTAGCATGTAAGTCAGCTATCTTCTTTTTAATAGAATTTGTCGTCAATGTATTAGGCTGTTGAAATAAATGCGGATTTTCCGTAAAGTTCTTAATACGGATATCGACAATTCTTAAAATCTCGAATTTCCAATCATTAAGAGCATGAACATTTACCTGTTCTTTTTACACCAACGTTTACAATATGTAGTTAAAGCATCTTCTATAACGTCGCGGCATTTATTGAAATCTATCCTGGACGGTAACCTATATTTAGGTCCTTTTCCAAAAAGGGTGCGCAATTTCTTGTCCGAAATACAGTTTAGGTCACCAGTAATAACATGACCTGCCGGTTTATAAACATATTTAGAATTTTCACAAGAACACGACGAAGGAATAGAGTCTGAAACATCAGGGTTAGATGTGACTTTATTATAATTTAAAATAAGATTTCTTATAGGCTTTTTGTACTGGTAACAAATAAGTGGAGGTTCTAAATTCTCAAAATATTGGGGGATTTTAGATGTGACTCTATGATCACGGAAAATATTAGAAATGTTAAGTAGATCGAAGCCTTTATTAATAAATTTAATTCTGAGAAATTGCTGCTTGGGTGGAAGAGACGGAATACGAGGAAAGAGTTTATTATATGAAAATAAAATAATCAAATTGAGTTTATATCAATCAGAATTGCGTAAACTTAAAATGTAACTTAAATGTAACTTAAAATGAACTAAATGTAACTTAAAATTCTACTTGCTAAATCAGCAAAATTATACATTAACTTACGCATTAACAAAATTACAACATTACGCAGAAAAAGTTTAGAAAGAGAAACAACTAAATATATAATTTAACTTACCTGACTTAAAGCAATCAAATCCGAAATAAAAGAAACTGATCTTTATTGAGGCTGGACAGAGAGTGAATATGTTGAAGCAAAATAAGCAAAGTAACTGGTGTCACATGACTGTGGCACCAACAACAATGTACTACAGTGGACATTCACGGACCCCTGAAATTCAGAGGTGAGACCAGGAGCCCGGGAGGAGTGAGCGCCCCCTGTTTGGCTAGCCACACCCGCCGCGAATGTCCTTACACACAGACGAAACAACAATAATTCAACACTGTATATATAAATGAATGTGAACAAACATTGTATAGAACGTGTCAAAGTCACATAGCATCAGGTATAAGTCACAATATGTCACGCAAAATTTCACTATTTACTCCGAAGGATTTACGTGATAAAATCAAGTACCGTATTACCATGAGAAGATGTGTTACAAAGAAATGAATTAATAGAAGTCAAAACAGAATAAGTAAGCTTACCTACACGGACGATGGAAGTGTCATACTAATGCATACTAAAACTTTTATCAAAATCAAGATGGTAATATAAATTGCCTATGACGACAATCTGTATAATATTCATTTCTTGATATATTTCGGTAATTTGATTTGGTGCAGTCATTTCCTTGTGTACGTAAACAAAACATATTTCTGTACGTTCCTTTTTTAATTTAATTTTAAATACAAGAAAATACAGAACACTTTATCTGACACCTCAATAGAATAATGACATTACACAACAATATATTATTTAACATGTCCCTTTATTACCATAGATATAGGACATATATACCTTTTAATTTTGTGCACCAGATGCGCATTTCGATAACTTATGTCTCTTCAGTGATGCATGCTTTCTTAACTAATTTTGCATTCAGATACCTGTGTAAAAATTTACAAAAAAAGACATGCATACATTGTAGGTAGGAAAGCCTCATCATTGTCCTAAGAACAATTGAAGTATAGATCATTCTGCTGGGCAGATATTCAATAGTTATCTGCCCTTTACTGATAGGTGTTGCGATCGTATCCACCATTACGGTACTGAAAAGTTATCGAGACAGTAAAAATGACCTATGAGCGTAGTGGTTAAAACAATATTTGTGTTTATTAACATTCAATTGAATGAACTGATCTGTGAATATGGTTGAAAATTAATAAACGTGTTTGTTTTTATAGTCTATTATGAATTTCAGTTTTAAATTTAAATAAGAAAAACAAAAACAAGAAAAGGAACCTTTCTCCGACCTTACAAAACTGTTGTCACCAAGTTAAGTTATTAATTTAGTAATGAATGATGTATCTATATATTACAGATTAATTGGACAATTTTTAAATGATAATAAAATTTATTTAATAAATATCAGAGACATAGACTACTTTCACAACTTAGTCTATGTTTCGGCAAGTATCAATATCAATACTTAGACCATTTCACAAACGAAGATTTTTCGTAATTTTTACTCAGACAGAGTATCACTAAATTTCCGTATGCAGGTGAATTGTTGTATTCGGGAATGGTAAATATCATCTACTTAACTATTTCCATATTCAGGCTATTCGTATTTGCAAAACCTGGGGTTCAATGTTTCAAAAAATCCTTAAAAATTCGTATATGATCTTTTGGCCTGCAGTGCTATAAAAATTGAATACAATTCTACAGAGACAATAATTCGCAAGTACCGAAATCAACTTTTCAAAAATAAATTAGATAAACAGTGGCGGATTTAGGGTGAGCAGAGGGGTCGCTCGCACCACCCCATCCCCGGCAGTGACCAAAAATTTTACCAAAACTCTGTATTTTGTCCCATTTGCTGTTAAAATTGACAAAATTCGCCCTCGACCCCTCCCCCGGACAAAGGAGGCGCTGGATCCGGCACTGGATAAAGAACGAATATCAATTCCCATGCACTACTTCCCTCGTGTATGCAATGTTAATTAATTTGCTCCAGTCAACATACACGTGTATCAATAATAGTCTTACGGATGATGGGGTTAAACGCCCGACATAAATCCAGTAAGTTTATTGCGTAATACGGACGACGGTTTGTTATGCCAAGGATACCTCTGCTGAGATATTACTGACCATAGGTGACAACCTCGTTTTACACCTCTTACACAATCCATTTTCTGTTAGTACAAGCTAAAACTCGACATATCGAAGTAACAATCATGGGAATAATCAGACACTTATGTCTTTGAAATAATTTACGTTTAATAGATCGGTACTAAGTAGTCAATCATTCATAAAAAATCACATTATAAACGATAAGATTGAATCTATCTCCCTTTGCTTCAGGTTTTGTAAAGTAATGTTACTAAGGCAACCATTGGCAAATAGTCTGTATTTCAGTTATAACCACTGTCAAGCCCGGAAAAATCAACTTAATAAAGAAACAAATGACGAAAAAAAGGTAGGTAGTATCAGCTGATGCAAGGACTTGTAAACTTGTTTAAAAATCCTTGACTGATAATATGAGACTAGACTGATGATAGCAATATTAATCAATAGTAATTGCACTACAATCAAATATTTTTGTAATGTGTCATATGTGCTAGTATATTATTTATATTCATGTATTGTATAGCTCCATGGTGACTTCTGCCACATAACTGAGCCAGTAAATCCTCTTTTTTTCTTTACCTAAATGGCGGATAGTCACGTGATCTAAAAAAAAAAGGCCGCGTCCGTGTATAGCGCGTAAGAATGATTTATAAATGAAAGACGTCGAGAGTGTAATTGGCAGTGATTACATTTTATTGTATTTTGCATCTTTCGTACCTCTTGGGCTACACTCAAGTTTTGTTAATACCAAACGACCAAACATGCATCCGCATATGTATAAAGACACGTAATTACTTGGAGCAGTATCGACAATCAATAATAGACCAAAACCTGTAAGACGTCCCGAAATGTCTTTGTGCCTTCATTTATACTTTAATATAACATATGTAAAGCAACTACAAAAATGTGGATTGGATTTCGTATCTGGCCAGATTAAGTTCACATTAAATACATACACACAACAGTCAACTATCAAGTTTCTTATATTCATCACGTCACATGTTTATTACGACTTGTTGATACACTTTCGCAATTCTACGAATAGTATGGGCAATAATTCTTACTAAAATTCAACATTTTCACTCAAACCTGTATGTTATATAAAAACACGAAATGAACCAAATATTAAAGGTATATTAGTTAATAGAGTTCAATACAAAATTTCACAATATGTGGATGACACATCTTTTCTAATAGATGTTTTGGAAAAAAAATCACTTAATTCATCTTTGAATTTATTTAAATGATTTGAAGAAATATCGGGTCTGAAAGTGAAGTTTGAAAAATCTCAGGTATTATGGATAGGCGGTAAAAGATAGAGTAATCAAATATTATGTAAGAAATTGGGATTGCAATGGGGTTAAGATAATTTTAAGTTACTAGGAACAGATTTTCATATCAATTTACATATTTGTGAAAAAAATTATAGGAAAAAGATTATCAAAATTTTAGCTATTATTAAATAGTGGAATAAAAGAAATATTTCACCTAATAGACGTGTTGCTAGTAGAGGTCTGACCGTTAAACATACCACATCAAGAAAAACGTATCTAACACGTATATACAAGTAAGAGTTGACCAATAACGGATCGTTGGTTCTGATGTTTAAACTACGATTGAGCGATGAACATGCTTAAAATTGCAACTTAGTATAATCATTGTAATAACCTTTAACTTTATACAAAATTATTGTCAGGAAACTCATTCATACTTTGAATGCATAATTGTAAATCAGTGTGACTCGCTTGTCTAACTCATGCATGATTGCCTCTCCCGAATAAAGCCCTTGACATAAAATTGATCCGAGTGTTCGAAGGAGTGTCTATAATTTCAATACATGTATATTTAAATATCTTCTCTCTCTCTCTCTCTCTCTCTCTCTCTCTCTCTCTCTCTCTCTCTCTCTCTCTCTCTCTCTCTCTCTCTCTTTCTCTCTCTCTCTTTCCTTTACACACATACACAATCAAAGTAGATGTATTTAATATAAAATGAAAAGGTACTTTACTCAATTAATAGTAAACGTGTTATAATATTATACTAGTTAGTGAATGCTAAAATACCATATGTTTTGAGCATTGTGTTTATTTGATTTTTATTCATCTTAATGTACTTGTGTTCTAGATCTTTGTCTAAGATATAATGATGATATATTAATAAATTTCCTATTTGTTTGCTTGGTATTTTTTTCTGTTTTGTTTGGTTTATTTATTTTTTTTTTATTGGTGGGGGATTTATTTATTTATTTATCCAAATATTTATTTTCTACATAAAGAACTTTTTAACTAGTTTTATAAATATAAAAATAGTTTTAAATAATATGTTTTGAGCATTTTGTTTCTTTGATTTTTATTCATCTTAATGTACTTGTGTTCTAGATCTTTGTCTAAGATATAATGATGATATATTAATAAATTTCCTATTTGTTTGCTTGGTATTTTTTTCTGTTTTGTTTGGTTTAATTTTTTTTTTATTGGTGGGGGGATTTATCTATTTATTTATCCAAATATTTATTTTCTACATAAAGAACTTTTTAACTAGTTTTATAAATATAAAAATAGTTTTAAATAATATGTTTTGAGCATTTTGTTTCTTTGATTTTTATTCATCTTAATGTACTGTGCTCTAGATCTTTTTCTAAGATATACTAATGATATATCAATAAATTTCCTATTTGTTTGTTTGTTTGTTTGTTTTGTTTTTTGTTTTATTTTGTTTGGTTTAATTTTTTATGGGGGGGGGAGGAGGAGGAGGGGTATTTATTTATTTATTTATCTATCCAATTATTTATTTTCTACATAGAGAACTTTTTAACTAGTTTTAAAAATATATTTTTGACCTTTTTAGATTAATAGACTCAAGCATAAGGCCTGATTATTTTGATACACTACCATTGGATAGTAGTATTTGTATACAATAATAGAAGGTAACAGTAAATATAATAGAACCTATAACTCGTTCATTATAAGTGCAATTAATTAAAGTTTACAATGCTTTGAGACCATGTGTCCATTTTGTAACCTTTATTGAAATACTCAGATACCGAGCAGTGCTCAGCAAGGCACATCTATTATACAAGAAAAGTAGAAATATTGTTCGATCTCTAAGTGCAAATAACTATTGTTTTACAGTATTTTGATGTCAGGTGTCCGATTTTATAGAATCAGCGTTAATGAAAGTAAGATACCTAGCAGTAGTCAGTAAGGAACATCTATCATACAAAAGAAAAAAGAGGAGTTACTGGCTCAGTTATGTGGCAGAAGTCACTATACAAGACAAAAGACAAATATTGCCTTTTACCAGTCCTGGAAAAAAACAACGCAAAAATTTACCCGTCTATCAGAACAAATACTCTACCTCTCAAGAACGTGTTTAGTAGCAAATTAATCTGTATAATTACGTTATGAAGCTATGTAGTTAATAGCCTTGTTTTGCCTCTTGGATGTTTATCTAGGGCGCTGCATTTGTCTGGTAACCCGAGTGCAGTATATTATTTACATGCACATCTAAAGATCAACAGCTTGGGGTAGTCAAATGTCATGTCAGCTGTAGATGATTCATTTTTCATAGATTTAATACCAGCCCACATAAGAGATAATAATAACTTGCTGATTTTACAGCTTGCACTATTTAATTTATTCCGAAGGAAATTTTCGCCCCCTTATTGTATGTTTAAAGAGAGAAAACTGAAGACATCTGACAAAGCTGTATGACAAAAATCACCAAGGACATGCACACAAAGCATGATGATAATAGAATATACACAAAAAAACGACATTACAAAAGTATTCGATTGTGCTGCGGTTACGATACTGACTTATTCAATTCAACAAACGTCATTCAATTGGTGTGGTTAAACGGTTTACGAGCACCCGCCTTCCCACTCACCGAAAAAGCAGCACAATCAAAGGACACCCATTTTAAAATTTATAAATCATCCTCCAGATAGAGAACAAGGATCAACAGTGTTTTCAAGAAGAAAGGTCATTAAAGTTTTATTACACACGAAAAGTTTATAGAATAATATGTTGCTATCAGAAATATGTAAGGCGACATCAACATAAGTAAACCGTGCTCTGCCCGTCTGTAATCCTAGCTCAGATCCTTGATCAATACAAGTCCCGACTAACAATCAGAGAGACGATAATCAGGAACTTGTCTTCTCGGAAAAGGTTTGGACAGGCCCGTCATAGAGTCCCTACCGGCATGTTAGTCAGCGTGGAACGCTCAAGCAAAAGTCTGCATTGGGTTGTAGAGGGACCCAATACAAGAACTACATGTATAGTCTTAGCGATGATCTTGGAGTCATATTGTCGATGTCCAAGGCGTTTAATAATGTTAGAACCCGCCAATATAAAATTATCGGAACCTTTGACCCTTCTTAGTTTGTAGACTAGATCACCATAGAAATTGAGATGGGATATTTCGCTAGATACATATTGATGAAAAGTCACAAATCCAAATTTAGATGAAATGTCTGAACAAGATCTATAAAATTTACCAAAAGATTTTCGAAGTTTATGATATCTATAACCCTAAGTAAGAGGTGTAAAAGTAATCTGAGAATTTTGCGCGAAAATCCAAAACATTAGTGCAGGCTCTAGCCAGCCGAACCAATTGACTAATATATATAAATACAGAACATATATACCTTTTAATTTTGTGCATCATATGCGCATTTCAACAGGTTATGTCTCTTCAGTGATGCTCGTGGTCGAATTATTGGAATTCTCAAAATATATAAAAATATGAAGAGCAGCGTTGAAGCCAAAATGACTGAAAGAACCAAAGAATTTATCTAAGGACAGAGTTATGCATGAGGGAGATAGTCCTTAGTTTTAGAGTGGTTTACTTAATTTGATGATGGAAATTTGAAGTACATATTTCATGTCAGTACAAAAGCACTGAAAACTAGACTTATGATGCCCTCAGGGACTACACCATATGATGGGAGTCTGGGAACATCATCATCTAAATAAGGGAAATTTACAATAGGAAATCCACAGTTGTCACGTTTATCATATATGTTGGTATGAATATTGTTGTTAACAAATTAACATTTAAGTCCAAAAAGGTGTCATCTGGTCGGAAGAATTGGCTTTGTTTAATTGAAGCTCAGATGGATAAATGTCAGTAATGTAGTTTTCAAACTCAGGGTTATCGATAACTAAAGTACCATCGAGATATCTAGATGTGTCATTGAACTTATCAATAAGGTTGAAACGTTTAGAGGTTTGAATCGAATGCATAGAGTCTCTCTCATAGCAGTATAAAAATATATCTACTATAAAAAATGGAGCGCAATTAGTGCCCTTGGGATTGGTTGGTTGGTTGATTGGTGTTTTACGGCACTTTCAACAATATTTCAGTTATATCGCGACATGGAAGCAGGAGGTTACCAACATCTTAAACATAGTAGCGCAACCCGGATCGTCGGCGCCACAAGCCAAGCGCTTAACCACTACACCACGCCTGCCCCGTGCCCATGGGAATCCCAATAATTTGTTGATAAGTCTTGCCATTAAATTGAACATAAAAATGATCCATCAAAAATGTGATGACATTACACAACTGAGTACAAGCCCAGTATTTATAATTATCATATTGTTTGTTAGAAAAAAATCCAGATGTAACTGAAGTACAGAGGGGTGATTTAGACTCTCTATTGAAACACCAGCGTCTGAGAGACAACAATTTGTTTTAATTAAGTCATGAGGTAGAGAGGTTTATAGTGTCGAAAAATCAAAAGTAGAAACGTTATTTGCCTTAAAATTTCTCAAAAAGAATTTTTCAATGACTTTGTTAGAATCTTTGATAGACCAAAAGTAATTGACGTTACTATTGCTGAAGACAACATTAAGTACTTGATTACATGGTCTTTAACTACAGTAAGAGCGGGGGTCATTATTTAGAAAGCACTGTTGTAGAGCAATGACTAGAATTTGATATAAAACGTGAGTTATATCGATTTTTGTGTAATTTGGGAAGCCAATACATAGTTGGAAGATCGTTTTTATCAGATGCTTAAAGTTGTATACCCTACAATTCAGTATAATTTCAAAAATAAGCGCATGTAAAACAAAAACTGTATTTTTCTCGTATGGCTGAAGTTATTAACTTTGCGTTAATAACATTTTTTGTTGCTTCAAACACTCGGAGATATCAAAATAAAAAGAAAATACTTCGTAAATAAAGTGTGTATTCCATAAATACAACCATGACCTGACTTCGCACATGCGCAGTTTAATTAAAACAAATACGATGAAGGGAGACTCCAAAAGAAATCTATTTCAGTAAATACTACCTGTAGCAGACTTGAATACAGATTTTTAAAGTTACTCGTCCACCAGTGTACGTGATGCGGCGGCTTCCGCATTAGATCACGTGATAAGTTGGTTGTAAACATTCTGTTTACAAACATCGTGTTTTAGACAGCCATATCTCACTTAATACGACGAATGTGATCCCAACATTTGCAAGAGTCCTTTTTTAATATGTTTTAGGCTTATTTATATATTCAAAACAATTTAGAATAAATCAACCCTTAATATGCATTCTACTAGCGAACATAGGGTATACAGCTTTAAATTGAAGTTACCCATAGCTTTACACTGGTCGCATAGGATCTTGTCTTTAAACAATGGGGTTAAAGTATATTTTCACATAAGTACACTTTTAACCGACCGACTTACTACAGCGAGTGCTCATTTCAATGACCGATTTACCTGTAATTATAAATCAATACTGCGACTACTGAATAACATTTTATTAGTCTATTCAACTGTATATAGCAAGCTCCTGTCTCTCATTTTACCGTCCTCCATATACTATTATGTCAATACAGCAGTTGCTCATTAGTCTAGGATTTTTGTTTTGGAGGGAGGGGGTGTTTTTGTTTTGTTTGCATTCGCTGCAGTTGTCAATACCAAACCCTCACCCCACTTTTACCAAACACAAAAAAAAAATGGAAGAAGACCTACTCCTCATGACACATGTTCTTACCACTGACTTCGAGATATCTCCGGCGCTAATGAATGACTACCTTTGTTCGTTGTGTCAGTTGCTTTGTACTTTACATTTTCTCATGACTGTTTTGAAAATGCCGTTTACAACATGTATTTAATATAAAATGATAGGCAATTAATGGTAAACCTGAAATAATGTTGTACTAGTTAACGAATGCTAAAATACCGGATGCTTTTGAGCATTGTGTTTGTTTCATTTCATTCAACTAAATGTACATGTGCCATTATTTGAAGATAGAATAGTGATATATGAATAAACTTCCTTTTTGTTAGTTTTGGTGTTTCGTTTTTTTTTTTGTTTTTTTTTTTGTTTTTTTTATTTTATTTTATTTATTTTGGTGCTTTTGTTTCTTTCTTACATTAAATTATCTATTAATTACTTCTTTGATATCTTGTAAAGTTAGAGGTAATTATGCCCCTGAATATTTTGATAATCTACTACTGTATAGTAGTATTTGTATACTATATAAGAGGGTATTAGTAAAATATAATAGAGCCGATAACTCGTATGCTATAAGTCCAAATAATTTAAGTTTACAATGCTTTGACACCACAATTTTTGTAACCTTTATTATAATACTTGGATACCGAGCATCGGTCAGCAAGGAACATCTATTATACAAGAAAAGTAGAAATATTGTTCGATATTAAAGTGCAAATTAGTATTGGTTCACAGTATTTTGATGCCGGGTGTCCGTTTGTGCAACCTTTATACACTCACTGTTAAAGAAAAGGAAATACATACCAAGACACCTAGTAGTAGTCAGTAAGGAACATCTATCATACAAGACAAAGGAGAAATATTGGCTTTTACTGATCCCGGAAAAACAACCCAAACATTCACCCCGTTTATGAGAACAAACATTCTACCTATCATGCACATGTTTAGCAAATTCATCTGTTTAATTAATTTATGAAGCTATGTAGTTTATAGCCTTGCCTCGCCTCTTGGTTGTTTATTTAGGACACTGCATTTCTCTCGAAACCCGAATGCAGTATATTATTTACCTGTACATCTAAAAATTAACAGCTTGGGGTAGTCAAATGTCATGTCAACTGATTCATGTTTTATAGATTTAATACCAGCCCACATAAGAGATAAAAATAACTTGCTGTTTTTACTGCTTGCACTATTTAATCTATGCAAAAGTTTTAAATAGAAGTGACCGAGACACTGGACCTCTGGATTTACTGTTTCATTCTGAAGACAAATCGTCGGTGAATCGCAGGAATAATCTCCAAAACATCTTCGCCATTTATGCCTGCTTAAAATTAAATTTTAAACATCATATGCATTGATCGAGCTTTCCAATACATTTCTTTATTTTATTTATTCATGTTTTTAATCAAATGGTATAAGACACACGTTCAGTGTTATAACCCTAATATTGTTTATCAACTACCATTATCAATTATATAAACTATCAACGCCATAGGACAAGAGGTCATTGATAAGGACATATGAAACAAATACACTAGTTTTGTATATAAAATTCCTTTAGTGTTTATTGTTAGAAAATTGCCTTGGACTTGCTGAATGCATAGAGATACAACTAATCAAATATGTGTTTAAGAAACTTTTTGGCAGTAATTAGCAAAACAATTGTAGAATCTGAGATGTAGAAGATATTCCTGTCCAGTGTTGTAAGCAATCATCAGTGAAGGAGTTTTATGACAAAATATTTACATGTGTTTTAGTACCGTGCAATGTGCGTACGTCATATGTTTTGATTCTCATTTCCGTTCTATAATACATGCATGTATTGTTACCAGTGGCGGATCCAGAATTTCCGAAAGGAAACTGGGAACAACATGTGAAGGTCAAGTATTAGCCAAACTCTGAACTTTCACTTATAATGATAGCGACAAAAAGGCCACAAATTTTTATCGAAATTACAGTATAATGTCCTGAGTAAGACTGTAAAATTATCCTTGTTATTAAATTTACCATATGAACATATGAACAAAGTTGAAGAAACTGAAGAAAATTATCAATTATTCTCTGGTCAGCTTTTATCTAAATACTCCGTCTTGTAGAGGTATAACAATAAATAATCTCACTTGGAAAGAATTGCCCCTGCTCCTCCTTTGAGAAGCAAATTGTCGCCCCCTTATTGTATGTTTAAAGTATATTTTCACACTTAGTATACTTTTAACTGACCGATTTACTACAGCGTGTGTTCAATTCAATGACCGATTTACCTGCAATTATAAATCAATACGGCGAGTACTGAGTAATACTGTATTAGTCTATTCAACTATATACGCCAAGCTCCCCGCCCCCTCTCTCTCTCTCTCTCATTTTCCCGTCCTCCACACAATTTTACGTCAATACAGCATTTGCTTATTAGCCTAAGGTAGGGTTGGGGGGGGGGGGGTTCGGATTTTTTTTTTTTTTTTTTTTGGTTCTTTTTTTTGTTCTTTTTGAGAATTCAACAGAATCTCTGTTCATTTGAAGTTTACTATGAAGGATTAATCTATATTTGTTCATATTAGTTAAAAATCTGGAATGCCGTTAACAACATGTATTTAATATAAAATATCGGATGCTTTTGAGCATTGTGTTTGTTTCATTTTCATTCGTCTAAATGTACATGTGCTATTATTCGAAGATAGAATAATGATATATGATTAAATTTCCTTTTTTGGAACATTTATTATACAGTAGAAATAACGTTCGATGTTAAATTGCAACTAATAATTGTTTTACACTATTTTGATGCCATGTGTCCGTTTGTGCAACCTTTATACACTCAGTGTTAATGAAAAGGAGATACATACCAAGATACCTAGTAGTAGTCAGTAAGGAACATCTATCATACAAGAAAAGGGAGAAATATTGGCTTTTACTGATCCCGGCATAAAACAGCAATTGATCCCGTTTATGAAAACAAATAGTCTACCTCTCATGCACATGTTAAGCAAATTGATCTGTTTAATTACTTTTTGAAGCTATGTAGTTTATAGCCTTGCCTCGCCTCTTGGCTGTTTATTTAGGACACTGCATTTATCTCGTAACCCGAATGCAGTATATTGTTTACATGTATATCTAAAGATCAACAGCTTGGGGTAGTCAAATGTCATGTCAACTGTAGATGATTCATTTCCAATAGATGTAATACCAGCCCACATAAGAGATAAAAATAACTTGCTAATTTTATTGCTTGAACGATTTAATTTATGCAAAATTGTGAAACAGAAGTGACCGAGAAGCTGGATCTCTGCTTTAATTGTTTCATTCTGAAGATATATCATCGATGAATCGCAAGAATAAATTCCAAAACATCTTTGCCATTTATGCCTGCCCAAAATTAAATTTCAAACATCATTTGCATTGATCGAGCTTTCCCATTCACTACTTTATTTTATGTATATATTTTTTTAATCAAATGGTATAAGACACACGTTCAGTTATGTTACCCCAGGATTGTTCATATGCAACTATTAACCTGTCAACGCCATAGGACAAGAGGTCAATGATAAGGACATAGCAAACCACATTTAATACTTCCGAAACTCAACGTAATGGCGAGGGTCTTGTACACTTCGTGTCATCGAAACTCAACTGCAGCTGTATTACACGAAGCAGTAAAGGGGCTATGTATGTGAAAACAATATATGATGGAAAATAAAAGGGGCTATGGATATAGCTCACCTGGATCGACAGCTCATTAAGCAAAAACAAAAATATTAATGATGATAACAAAATAAGAGATAATAAATAAATTGAAATTTCTTTTCAACAGCATGTATCCATAAGAATTCAAAAATAATGCAAGATTTCATACAAAACACTTTCTAACGGTCTTTCTACATTAAATGAGGACACCCGATAGATTCTTTATATCACCTTCCTAGTTTATAAATGTATAAAGAGACATACACGTATTTGTTTTCAAAACTAAAGCCAGTGAAGCTCCGTAGATGAAGTATTCGGCTCGTGACTGAGCGATCCAGGGTACGACTCTGTCTTTCGGATGAAATGCTACAATTCAAAGAGTCAAAGTAATAGGGGCAAGTAAAAGGTTGCCTCAGTGCGTCGGATGGTTCCGTTGCAAATGTTAATTTCTATGCAATGCATGAGGAAGATATCATCACCATATACGTGAAACAATCGTGGAGGGATGTACAACAATAATCAATCGATCAATATGTTCAAGTTAAGGGCAAACCAATATTATTCATTGGGATAGATGGTTAAGTAATTAAGGCTATACAAAAATATTAAAGTACAGGTAATATTTCGACAGTTTTTCATATATGTTAGGTTAAAGATACATATATGAATTACAAGACTATGTTCTATGAACAAAACTCCATACTGGTTTGATGCATTAAAGTTATATGAGTTACATTTCTCTTGCCTTTTTCATAATAGATAATATTTATTGGCACAAATTCTATTCAATGGCTGTATTTGTACTGGCCTGTTACATTATATAGCTTTTTCCTTAGGAAGTGAATTTCAATCATTTATGAGATAATATGCTTTATTCCATTAATTGATTTATTTTGTAAAGGCATGTAAATAAGTCAACTTAGTCATTGGGTAGGTATTTAAAGATTTTAGATTATTTGTTTTTCCTAAGAATTGCCAGGGATTTCCAAATACATAGAAAAGAAATGTTAGAACCAAGTGCCCTTACCTTAAATGCCTTTACAGAGTAATTTATCTATGGATCTTAACAATTAACTTCATGAATGAAATGTTAGAACCAAGTGCCCTTACCTTAAATGCCTTTACAGAGTAATTTATCTATGGATCTAAACAATTAACTTCATGAATGATAACATGTCACCATAATTTGCAAAGGTAAGCCCGGTTTCTAAATTTATTATCATTGTTATTATTATTATTATTATTATTATTATTATTATTATTATTATTATTATTATTATTACCGATAAATTAATAGTAGCGATAAAAATCGATTTCCTTTGACAACTAGTTTGAACATCTACGTGTACTTTCTATCTAAAACAAATCATTTGCTATATATATAAGTATGAAAATAACTAACTATTACCAAAACGAAAGTTTTTTTCCTTCATTTAAAGTGGACATGTGATTAAAGTTTATTGACGTCAAGAATAAAGATGGTCCCAGCCGAACGACAACAGGAGGCAAATTCTATATCGTAAAATTCCAATAGAAGATAAAACTACGATAACTAGTGAAGAATTTATTGATATCCTCCCTGTGTGTGTATGTATCTCTATTCAGTTAAATACAACTGCAGATCATAGTAAATGAGGTAGGTTGACGTTTTGTAAAGGTATCTTCACTGTGATTGTGATAAGTTCCATTAGCGGTGAACAACTGGTAAACAGACCAATAAAGGATTTTGAATCATTTAATTGTCTTTGTGTTGATGGCCCTGTGGTCAGCAAAGCTTTGAGGCCGGATAGATCACAACTGCTTTTTTGAAATGCACGCTCTCGTTTTAATTATAGAACAGTGATTCCCGTGATGTTAATCGATTACATAAGATTAAGTTTCGTTATATTTAACGAAGTGTACAAGAAATCAAACTTCTCTTTACAAACTATTTAAAAAAGAATTTAAAAAAAACCCTACCATTATTCAATAACGAAAAAGTCAAATATAACTACTAAATGAAATGGAAGCACAGCTTCAGCAGGGACCCTGACGTAACTCATAGTCTAGCCAGAGTAACCCGACCTTTTGTGCCTTCTACGTTATCATGCCCGAAACAGTAAAAACCGAAGTCCCGGATCGCGGTAGGTGTAGCACGTAAAATAAATCTCACTGCTTCGAAGGGTTACGTTGCAAAGGTATTTTCTCTGCAAAGCATTAAGCAGATGCCGTCACCAAAGAAGTGAAATAACCGAACCGTGGACTGATGTAAAACAAGAATCAATCAATCAACTACTTAACCCCTCCCCCCTTTTCTCTCCCCAATTTATTTATTCCTTTCATTTTATCATTATTAATTTTTACCTTGCTGTCTAGTTGATAAAACCTTAGTTGTAATATGAGTTTGCTGCCTGCTTCATATATTTTCTGCCAAAGAAACAATGTTGTGTCAAAACCTTTATTCCAAATTATACCTCCAAGTTCAAGATATCTGTGAGCCTAATCATGACTTGTGTCCTTCGACTTTGAGTTCACTTTTCGGTCATTTTAGCTTCAACACTGCTCTTCATATTTTTATATAATTTGAGAATTCCAATCATTCGGCTACGAGCATCACTGAAGAGACATAACTTGTCGAAATGCGCATATGGTGCACAAAATTAAAAGGTATATATGTTCTATATGTATTACGCATGCAGAAATATTGTTCCTGAACCTAAGTATCGAAGACTTGCTATTGTATTAATATAACGGGGTTTTTTTTTTTACTTGGGTGATGCCATTCTTTGTGATATTATATCAGAAATTTCTTTACAAGACAAACATAAACTAATCTGTACTATTCTGAGCACATCAACCGGGATCATTATTAAAAGATCAAGAAATGGGAGCACGTTTAGAAAAAGTCCATCATGAAGCAGATGCGACTGTGATAGAATCCACAAGCAATGGCGAAAATCCCTCCCCCCTTTCACCTCCACCAGTGATTTGTAAGGGTTGCAGCTTAACTGTAAACTGTCGTCAGGTAAAACATTGTAAAGAAAATATTTGGGTTATTAAAAGAAAACTTTTGAGTCATGACTTCTACATATACAGATAAACTAATCTGACAATATTTCACAGGCGTTCCATCAATTACATGATATCACTGACACAGTATCACAAACGTCTATCAACTTTCATCACACGTTTAGCTCAGGCAACACATTCATGAAAATACAGTCAATCAAAAAATACATATTCCGCACACACACTGTCATATAACAGCTGAACATGCTTCCCATTATTTTTCTACTGGATTTAAAGCATTACCTCACGCTGTGCATCCTTTTCAATAAACTACTATAAAAGTAAAAAACGAAGAAGTACCGCAGAGTAAACCATATCTCATAGTCCATGGAATAGAGGGGAAATTATCGTGTTTAGTGTCATATTCAGACAAATGCGAACCCCAATAAAATCGAGGTGAGACAAGGTGCCCGGGAGGAGTAAACGTCCCCTGGTTGCATGAAACATCCGTCGCAAAAGTCCTGCAATAAACTTTTAAATCGAGGAGGTAAATACATAAATATACACGCATCAACATATGAAGGAAACAGGAACACGAAGTCAAATTTCCCATTCAAGGCAAGAAATGCTGCCTGCCTGAAATTCCGGTGTCGGAAACACCGGTGAACGAATATCTGTATATACATGTATACACGTATTATGTTAAAGCAAGTATAGTCAAAAAGTTAAGATGGTTATTTAGTATGGTCAGGTCCCACAATATCTGTTAATATTCTTGACAGAGGAATCTGAAATTGCAATAGAACCCTATAACGACCATAGAACTTCCTCAGTGACAATTTCAAACGTTCCTAAATATATCCTTGTGAGAGTAGGTTCGTGGCAAGACGCCTCGCTCTCAGGACGAAATTTTCGTATTTAGAACATGCCCTGGCATAGCGTATAAGTTGTTAAATGAAGACGCCATATGCGGGAGAGGAAGATATGTTGCTACTCAGAAAAGGGGAGTTGGTAAAAACAGAAAAAAGAGAAAACAGAAGATTTCTGACACAAATTACCATGGATATGTACACAAAACATGATGATAGTAAAATACACACGGAAAAACGGCCTTACAAAATTATTCGATTGTGCTGCGGTTACGATACCGACTTAAGACAGTCAATTAAAAATCTTTTCTGGTGACCTCTTGTTCTAAAAAAAAGTATCAGACTTTTGGGTGACAGTTTTTCTTCAATATCATATCCAGATGGACAGTTTAAACATATAAAAAGAATAGACTGGTGCAGACTTAAAGAAAATATTATGCACCAAAGATACATGTACACCATTGTTGAAATAAGAAATTTTAATAAAAATTACCTATTTCAATCAGAGATATATCCCAAACCACATGTCTTTAACAAGAATACCTTTATATTACTTTATTTCATGTAAATGAATAATAATTTGTAATTTAGACAACTTTTACATGAAATAAATCATCATTTCTATAAATAAACAACAAGATTCTACTAAAACTAGACAAAATATGACAGAAATATAACATGTAATTTTAGCACAAAAATCAATGTCAAGGAAAAACATGCATCAAACTTTTAATGAAAATGCTAATACAGACTGGAATCACATAATTGCTTATTTTGAGGAGAAAAAAATGTATGGGGTAGTGTGCATTGCAACAAAGATTTGAGCCTTTTTGTGGTCCCTCCCCCTTTCTGATCCAGCCTATATCTTATTTATGCAACACTTTTAGATTTATATTGAAATGCATATTATTCAATTAATGATTCAGAAACTTACATATAAAATTTATTACTTAATAAATAACAATAAAATAAGCTCAATTTATTGATATTTAATAAATGTTTGATGCGATATGCTACAAAAGTGACATTTTCATCAGTTTTTGAACAAATGTATGCAATGTGACTTTCACCTTGCACATATGACTTTGGGCCAAAGTCAAGAAACACATTTTGTCATTGCAAATTTTTAAAAAATATTATCTGGATTCATGTTAGAAGTAGAGACATATGACCCATACACCAATTGAAAAATACTATGACCCATTTTGAACTTGCCCTTTTATTGTTTGAATCCAAGATTAATAAAGCTTCCTTTCTAAAAAGAAAAATACTATGTCCCAGTGTGTCATTTACCTTTGGACTTAATCAAACAGGACTTTTTCTTGCACTAAGGCGATTACACATGCATATCAATACGAGTTTGTGAACATGAATGCCCCCTGTTTCAACCAAATCTGAAACAGCCATTCTTTGTATAAAGGACACAGTCAAGGACACAAGGGCCATGAACTTGGTGTCAATTGAAAGATTTTCATTATTTGAGTATACATGCCAAATATGAAGTACCTATTTCTTACAGTTCAACAATTAAGACCAAATGCAACTTTTTGGCCACAGGGTCACAGACAGACAGGCCAAAAACTAGATCCCACCGAATTTCATTCCAGGAGCATAAAACCGTGTTCCTAGCTGCAAATGAAAAAGAGAAATTCTGGAATAACAATGAAGGACAGATAGAGAGACTGAAACCAGTACACCCCTCTCCACATTGTTGGTCTGATTATGAATATCCAATTTGCCGGCAGAATGATTCTTTGCATATGACCTTGATCTGGTGGAGATCAGGTCAAATGCATGACAAAACCCCATGTGAGAAGGGGAAGTTGTGGGTAATTTAAACCAAATGAACTTGAACTTTGACCCTCTAAGAAATATCAGCATAACAAGTATGAAATATATTGGAAAGACAGGGATTTAAATTTCATGTCAAAGTTGTCTTAATTGTTGAGCTTCTTCTACAACTACATCATCGTTGTCAGATTTGCTGTACGCCTGATCCAAGACAACACAATCGCCTTCACTTCTAACAAGAACATCTAATTTTGAATCCATTTCCTTCTGACACGCAGAAATTCTAAAAAGTCTTGCTTCTTGTTTATTTGATTTAAATCCTCTGTTTAATTTGTTGTCCATGTCTTTTTTATTAATATCATAGCACAGATCTAAATTTTATCGTCTGCATCGCTACCACCATCGTCTTTTGTTTACATACTCAACCACCTACTAACGGTTTAATTCACGACACTTGATTCAAGTCAATGAGTCTATTCAATTTATGTTGCTGTTTTTGTTGAAAATTGTTAAGATTTCATTAATTTGCCGCTTAAAATCACAACGACTTCAATATACATTTTATGTGAAACCATAATACGACATTACGAGTTATCTCCCGCATTTATACCAGAAAAGGGCATAAATAGCTTCCCAGAGAACATCCTTAATGTAACAAACATCACTCAAATAGTGTGGATAACCGTTTTACGTGCACCCACCTTGTAAGTGTAAAATACGAAAGTGACTGGTGCCCCATGACTATGGCACTAACAACAATGTGACACATCGGACATTTACGGGCCGCTGAAATTCTGAGGTGAGACCAGGTGCCCGGAAGAAGTGAGGCAAGCCACACCCGCCGCGAATGCCCTGAAGTACAGACGAAACAAATATAATTCAGCACTGTATATATACATGAATGTGAACAAAAACTGTGTAGAAAGTGCCACATCCACACAACATCAGGAAAAAGGGTATAATAACACTTAGGTCAAACCCTCCGCCGGAAACTTTTTTTTAATTAATATTGATTTATAAGTAATGGTCGCATGATGCAATTGATGTGAAGAAAACTGGTATGTAATTCATGCCTTCAGTACGTAACACATTTGTATATTAATTATTATTTACATGTAAACAAAACTTACATGTATACACATTTAAATATGTAACAAGAAAGACTCATTGTCCTCATATTTTCGAAAAATTGGCCTTTATCAAGCGGAAAAAAGATAACAAAATCTCATGTGAAATCAATATATTAGAAAAATAAACCCAGCGTAAAGTAAACAAGGTATAAGGTCAAAATTAACGATGAACAATACGATATACGTTTTTATTTCATGTTATCTGGTTTCTGTATTTACATGAAACACGTTTAATATATGAATTTTAATTGCACATGAAATTATGATTACATATATTTACTATGTGATTTCAGTGTAACCTATGAAACAATTTCTATTATACGAAATGCTTTTGTTTCTCGACCCCTTTGTATAGTTTTGTGTCTGCGTTGTTTTTCAGAAACAATGTCGAGAATGCAAGAGATATTTCTGTGCAGACTGTATCATACATCTTCCAGAGAGCAAGGATGAAGGAATATCTCGCCAAAAATGTAATATTTTGATATCTGCAATTTCACGAGACAAGACCTTGAAAATTGGAAAATTAAGGATTTGAAAGCGATATTAAATAAACGAAATGTATCGACGGAGGCTTGCACAGAAAAATATGACCTTATTAACCTTTTGTTTGTAACCTTTGTTTCCAATAAATCAAGTTCATCCAATATACAGGTAAACAGGGGAGTGATAGGGTGTTATTATTTTTTTTTTCTTCATAGTATATTACTGTATGTATATATTTGAGCTCAAAATGTACCGAAGGGTTAAACACATATCGTTACTGGCTCAGTTATGTGGCAGAAGTCACTATGGAGCTATACAATACATGAATATAAATAATGTACTAGTACATATAACACATTACCAAAAAATATTTGATTGTAGTGCAATTACGATACCGACGTAGGACAGTCATTTAATTTGACAAAAATGGTGTGGTTAACCGGTTTACGGGCCCACCTTCCCACTCACCACTCATCATGGAATAAATTGACAATATCGTGTACAATTTCATATTCAGACAAATGCAAACCCCAATTAAACTAAGTTGAGAAGTAAGCATCTACTGTTTGATGCAACACCCGTCGCAGAAGTCTTGCAAGTACTCTTCAAGTTCTGGAAGTAAATACATATATATACACGCATGAGCACATTAAAGTAAATGTTCAAAAATACTACCACCTGCCTCTGGAACACACCTACCTGTAACATATCGAACCCCTCCCCCTTCCCTATAACGCTGATCAAGAGTATGCTGTCATCTTAGGTTTTGATTATACAAACGCTGTTTTAACAAGAAATCAGAAATTCAGACATGTACACTCTTAGCAAAAAATCAGAAATTCAGACATGTACTCTCAGGATACAAGACGTCAAAACCTTGACTTTCCATAGTCAAAAAATCCCAGTTTTTCATGTGTCGTCACAAATTAATAATGCCCTTAATTTGGAATGAGACCAACCCTATATACTATATTCTGTCTTAAATTTATGGACCTGCACATATGATTGATGAACACTATCATCGGAGAAAACAGTTGCTCTTATGAAATTTTGAATTCTTGAACTTTGACAGATCGAAAGTCAAATGTATTAATTACACTTGTGTTTTTTTACCATAATATTAGAGAAAACAGTTCTTCCAACCGATGATTAAGTATACATAGCGACAGTTCGGACAGTGGTAACCCCTCTATCTCACAGCCCATGCATTCCACCTATGCCAGCATACCTCAGGTAAAGTGCAATAATACAGGGCATTGTTTAATGAGTAGACTAAAACGATTGTATATAAATTCGTTTCGCCTCCCTCACCTCATTCAATTTGGCTCTAAGTTTCTACGTCCATCTGCCTCTGTATGGAATATTGCCTCATTTCCTCAAATCGATGCCACTGTGGTCATATCAATTTCATGAACACATCTTCCATTACCTTTTATGTATTTAAGTGATATGGCTTGTTCTCCCATTCAAACAATGTGGAATATTCTCTCAGTATTCAATCACATTTTATGTATGTAGTATGAGAAAAATGAGGTTTTAGAAGGTTATAATGAAAATTCACTCTCTATTGTAAATATATTTTCTGTATATATTAAATAGAGATCATCCACTGACACCAATGCTGCGAGAAATAATTGCATGACATACAGTGTTCTTCGAACGATAGAATTAATCTAGTTTAAACATGATTTATTTCGACAGCAGATATAGGATTCGGTTACAAGTAAATGCCCTCTGATTACAAGATTTAACACTCTCATAATTGCGATGTTATATACATATATGCAAAACTAAATGACATATGAGAGAAAGATCTATATGTGGTGATTGTTTAGAGTACTTTATAAATGTTTGTGTTGAAATCATTATTATTTTCATCATCGTTATCTTTATCAAGCAGATCTAAATCACCAAAAAGATATTTTTTTTCTGACGTGAGATGCAGAAGTTTTGATAAATTTCAATCGTTGATAATAATACTGGTTACATTCACATTTCACTTATACCGTATATCGGGTAACTTTGGCGCCATGCAAATTTCGGCTTTATTGGTAGATGGAAAAAAGAAATTCGCCAATTTAAAAAGCGCCATTTTGTTAACTGTAAAATCGGTAAAGCGTGTCAATTTGACCTTCATTGTCGCACAATGCCGATTAATTTTTACGCTTTATTTAACAAGTAATGAATACTCTCGATGGTCAAGTTAAGTGAGCCTGAACCTATAGAAGCATGTTATTGTACACCTGGCAGTGAGTGAATTAAATATATATCAGAGTGCATGTATTGAATATTTTAGCGGGACGTGTGAAAAAACAGGTCGATTTTAAAAATTTCTTAATCGGGATAAGTTTAGTGAAAGAAAAAACATAACGTGGGAATTATGCAACTTTAAGTCCGTCAAAACGATTTTAAATAGGGGAATATGCCCCAGAACACGGGACACCGAAAACGGTTATAATATAACGGAATTTGGTGATCTGAAATTATCTGTGGTCATGCGCTTGAAATCACAGTATCTCAATCAACGAAAACGAAAACTTGAGCTAGGGGAAGACATTGAGAATGACGCTGAGTTACCCACAAAAGAACGTTGGTGTCCTTTACTGTTAAGGGAAGAATTCGACTCTTATGTTTAGGTATATGTCTGGAAACTGTTTCCGTCTGGTGGAGTTCATGCCAGTGCAAGCGGCATGATGATGGTCTGTGAACGAAACTTGGTGTCTGAATTTAGGGAACACATACACTTTACCAGGAACTGGGTCTCGTCACTGATGGCACGAATGAACTTGTTTAATGCCGAGGCACAACATTTGCCAAAGCCAGTGTCTCGAACTCTGATGAATTGAAGGCCAAATTCCTTGACAATATGAAAGACAAAGTTGACGAATTCAGCGTCCCTGTGCAACATATAATTAACTTTGATCAGACGGGGATACCCATAGTCACTGTTTCTAGCTGAACCTTGGCCCTTGAGGGACGTAAGCGAGTTGACATAAGGCGGTTGGATGACAAGCGACAGATAACCGGTAAGCTACTGCATTTCCCTAATTACCCGTGACAAAATACCGCATTGTTATGACAGGATATTTTTGGTTTGTTTGTCTTGCATACTCAGGTGGTTAATTACCTGATTATTTGAATTACTGGTGTACTTGCTTTTCCCATGCATGGTGAGTTTTTGCTTTTGTCATTTCAGTAATATACCAAAGGAAGACAAGCCAGAGTCATCCGAATACTACTTTCCTCAAGGACAGGGATAGTACGCATAGCCCGAATCATTGGTCAAATATCGAGACCATTTGAATCTTACTTGGACAATGTTTTATTTCCGAATACAGTGCAAGTGAAGGATAATGATTGATTTGCCCCTGGCTCAAATGACCTTGGTCATTTATGTGTTTAGGCACAAATCACATAAGACTTCAGAAAAAAAAATTCCATTCCAAATATTTGTGTACGTTACTTTACTGTCATGCTGCACTGATAATTGCAGTGAATAGATCTGTTCGTGAACAAAATGTTCACGAATTAAATGAAGCACAAGTTTCAAATGTGGTATTATGACCAAGCCAAAAAGAAATCCAACTTTGTTATTAGTGGTTGAATAGAAGCGGGAATTGTTGACCACTGTTGATCACAAAAAATGAATTCCGATCCTCCGATGACTTAAATGTAAATTTTCTCACTTGTCCGACCGTGCACGAAACGATAGTTTCAATGATATTTTATACTGTTTATTCGATTTTAACAGCATGGCGCATGCATTTTGTCTCAATAAGACTGTATTGGATTTCATTCGTATTGAATAAATTCTGCAAATGTTCAAAACAGTACTGAAATACCTACCGTTTACGGTCTGGTTCAGTGATATTTCAGCTACCTGATATGTACATCTACTAAGAATTGTCTTAGTTAATTATATGAGTGCAATACAGATATACCAGTACAACTGTTTCATTATAATTTTTGCGCATAGTTTTGGAAACCCATCACTTTTAGAAGCGTCATATTTTCTAATGTCCATTTCAGAGCAAGTTCGCCAAAATAACCCGATATACGATTGAAAGAGAAAATATGTTAAGGGTAGCGTTAAGTCTATAATTGGGAATATTAAGGCCAGTATTACTTCGGATATTATATTTACTTTGTAAGTTTCAAGGACATCTGTTAAGCATATATGAGCATTTGCATTATAAATTTTTTAAACGGAACGTATTTTCTTCTTTCTCTTCTATCTTTTAATTTATCCGAACCTGTCTCAAAATAGAGGAATTACTCAGAAGTAAGGGGATAACCATTTGATTCTGAAGGCGAGGGGGTTGGCACTTTTTGGTATAAATATTCTCACCCTGAAAATGCAGGAAATAAAAAGTCTGGCCTTGACTGATACGAAAATAAATATCCCGGCTGCTAAACGCACATACACCAGATCATGCAAATATAGAGCTGAATGTTCTATAGAAACATGTCGATTTTTGCTGCCTATATTATTATATATTGTAGTTTAATTGTATGACTCACATTTCAGTGGAATTTACAACATTGAGCGAATCGCGCTATTCAATATACTCAGCAAAACTTAGTAGGATTTTTGCTTTTGTAAAATATTTTGCATGTCCATTTTGAGAGGCAGACAGAGTGCAAGGGCTCTACCATCTACTTTCTGAGATTTTTTTTTCTTCGGGTTCTTGTTCAGAATAATATCGTTCATGTCCTCAACTTCCAACCCCTTTCCCCGATTCCTACTCGTGTTGTTTGCCCCTCATTTATATGCAGATATGTTAACGTTAAGACGAGGGGCAAAAAATGGGTCTTCGCCTCATCTCTCACCTGAGCACATATGCAACGTGTTCTAATTAAAACATGTGCATTTCAAAATTTATGGGACAATATTTGTTGACAGTGTTTCATTCCAGTTGCATTTCTCAAAGCATTTATTCAAATGTTAAAAAAAAAACCCAAACAAACAAGCAAACAAACACAAAACAAACATAACTTTAAAATGAGAACAAACGTAAAAACTCCAACATAAAGCTGAATTCTCACATTACATAGATAAAAACAAAAGTAACAAGAGGCCAAAGTTGGTCTAAAATTTTACAGGACCATCTTTGCTTAACACGTACCAAGTTTCCTCAGATTCGATCTCGTAGTAGTGAAGACAAAAGATGAAAATGTTAAAAATCAATATATCAAATTTATCAAAAATATATATGAAATATTTTTTTAATTAAAATGACATAGTTCAAAGTAAGTACAAAACGAATAAAATATTATCATTCGGATAGGAATCCAAAATATCAAGACTAGAATATGTATGATCTGTCCCAATATATCAAGGACATAAGCACTCCATCATTCTAAGGTCTGAAAATTAACAATCCGACTCGACTACATTTGCCAGCCCCCACTCCCCACACTGCCCAAAATCACATGGACGTCCCCTAAATATTGGTGGGCCGGTAACTAATCTAGTTACGTGTAATTGTACTGTTTTCTATTTTTCATGCATCCCCTTTACAATAGCCACCCCATAATTCATGTCAATATTCTAGGACTGGTGGGATAAATAAGCAATAAATTTTGTTTAGGGTATTACTTAGGAGATTGATTCTAAGCTTTTTGAGAGAATTAGTTTATTGAAAGCAGATTTACAAATTCTGCCGATTTGACCATTTCGCTAAATGTTATTCCTATATGTTTGTGATTATTCACAGATTTCGCCATTGAGATTTTGAATCTAATTTCAAAATTACCTGGACATTTGCCTATAACAAAGTAATTCAGTCTTTAATGGATTAAAGTGCTATAAGAATGTTCACAATTTTTCTATTAAATGATCGTATCTACATACATAAGTCGCTGAAAAAAATTACACTGCTGCATAACTCCAATCACAAGATATATACAATAATCTATAAACAGCTCGGTGGATTTTTTGCAGTCGTAATATGTGACGTCAGTAGTTGTACCAATGATACTTTTCCTTGAGTTTTAATTTTTACGTTAATATTTGCATTGTGACGTCACGAAAAAATATCGTTAAAAGTTGAAAAACAAGTTGTACAGGAAACCTTTATTTTACTCTTTTTTCCCGTAAAATCGGGCAAATTGATATTTTTAGATATCTAGAGAAATACTGAAGCAGAGGGAGCCGTAATTTTTATGAATTATATAATAATTCAATTCGGACTTTAGGAAAATGCAAAATTCCGCAGCATTTTAAAGGTTATTTTCGATTTCAATGACCTATTATGTATTGCAACAAGATCTGTTTCTATCTGTTATCTCTTTCGTATTGTTGGAAGGAAAGGACATACAAGGTTCATCAGGAAATGGTCTTAATATTCTCATTTGTTGTCTGTTATGACATTTATATATGTGAAGAGCATTAGAAGGGCCAAGGACAGATGAGTGTAAAATGACATTGTTGTTAGAAATAATTTCTTTTTTCAAGTACAGGATTGCGGATTTTCATACATATTTATATGTATATTTCTTTAAGTTACCCATGCGTGTTCCTCGTCTTTTGAAATTTATACAATACAAATTTTGTGTATCATGAGGTACTTGCTCTGTGTCCATACTGCTTCTTTTCAGTTAAAAAGATACGAAATTACAATGTCTGGTAATTATGTAGGTAAAAATTAAAATAGAATTGAAAAACTTCCATGGCTGAAACACTTTTTAAGAAAACATTCTTTTTATGATTTGCTGATGTTCGCCTGTTTGTTAGGCAGAATGATGATAGCACAATTCCATCTAACGAGAAAAGTTATTTTCAGCCTGTTAGTTGGTTGACTGGTGTTTTACGTCGCATTCAACAATTTTTCATTCATTTGGCGACATGGAAACAGGAGGTAACTAATCTGCTTCACGAGTTAAGCTTTTAATACACAAATCCAGCTTTTATATTTTCAGACTGACATATGTAATCCAACAAAACAAAACATTTCAAAAGAATGTGAATCTGATATACAGACAGAACGTGTCAAAAAACTGCGAAAAAGGCAGATGCGAGAATTAGCAGAGGCAGAAATTAGGGATCGAATACAACAGATGCTTGAAAATGAACAGGTACCTTTGTATATATAGCATGCATGCATATCATAAAAATTGGAACATTAAGGAAACGATAGAACCATCGGAATTATGATGAGTTTAATTTAAACATGCACTGCCTCTACAGCTTACCTGAATTGCAACTATGAATTTCAGTTTACTATGTTTGGACGATGAAAATGTAAATATTATGGTGCTCACCAGCTACACGATTCTGCGTTGAGTTTTATATAAGTAATACCGGATGCGTTAATATGAAGAGGTTCGAAACATTTCGAATGGGGTATGACTTTGGATTTAACGTAATCGACAATGAAAATTTTCAGTCATGTTTTTACGTTTATTGTAAATATGTGAATATTAAGACATAAATTCACTGGAAATGCATACATGGATGAAATATTCTTAATTATTTACCCACTTTGGGCAACAGCTATTGTATAACAAGAAACATATATACAGATCATCAGGGACATGCACATAGGAAAACATTACAAAAATATTCGATAGTACTGCAGTTACGATACAGATTTAGGACGTAAGAAACGTCACTCAATGGGTGAAGTTAACCGGTTACGGGCCCCCACCTTCTCGCTTACAGAAAAAGCAGCAGTTTCAAAGGACACATTTGAAAATCAATAAATAATCCTCCATATAGAGAAAAGGGATCAACAGATTTCTCAAGAGGAGAGGCCATAAAAATTTTCACATAAAACGAATGGAATAATATGCTAGTATCAAAAATATGTAATGTGACATGAGTACACCGTGCTCTGCTCATCTGTAGGTACGTAAACAGTCTCTCGTTGCTTTTGATAAATACGTTGCCTGTTTAAAGTTCTGTGCATTGTTTCAAGCAGTTGTCATCGCCATAAAAGTGCATTAGTCTTAGTGTGATATAAAACAAGAAATACGAACAAAAAACAATAATAAATTCGGTTACGATTAACAACAGGTTTGTCATTGTTCCTGGTTCCTTCAGCCACTAAACACCACGTACTATTAGCTAAGGTGAAATGTTGTTATAAAAATCCAATCAAACAAAACCAAATTCTACCAAGAAATAACATTGCTCATTGTATTATAAAAGAATCAATACAATAAAAGTTTTCGGTTTGAAATAGTAAATATATTATACTTTTTGATGTTTTTTTCATATTGATCCAGGATCAGCGCCCTCCAAAGAGAGTCAAAAGGTTTGCGGTGACAGATATTAACTCAGAGGAAGAGATAGAAACTCTGACAGTGAAGCAGCTCAAAGAAGTCCTAGTAAATAATTTTGAGGATTACAAAGGATGTGTTGAGAAGTCCGAATTACAACTTCGTGTCAAGAGACTATGGAAAGAACATAAGGCCAATCAAAATAAATGTAAGTTCAAGATCTTATTATATAAATAGCTATTCTGACTGAAGTGTACTCCTTTCTGTACGATACACCATTTGTCATCCATGTGTCTTGCAGTTCGTAGGGGGTTAAAATATAGTTTGTGATCAATACTTGTCCAATGCAACGGGCATAGTAGTCAATTTTACTATTATGATTTTCCTCTCATTTTCCTTCTTTTTTTTTTTAATTTTGCTTATTTTAAACATTCCAAAGAACTGAATCATTATTTACATTTTTTTAAATTTCTTTTTAGGGAACGAAATCCATAAATGTTCAGATAGTAAGTATACATGTAGTTTAAGTGTTTCGGTAATGGCATGAAATACATGCTTTAATCAATACACTGCTGGTGGACTGTGGGTACCCGAAGGTATCAACTATTCTTTTATCAGTCTTTCAAAATAAATTGCAATGGAAGTTTGTTAATGATTATTTACAAAGGAGTACCTTCCTATCTGAACAGTTCTTTCTGTTGAACACCATTATTTCCACGACGGAAGTTGAACCCAGGAAACTTTGGTCGGGAGCCGAGCACCTTATCCACTGAGCCACACCGGATTATAAATAGGGTACAACTGCAAGAACAAAATCTTGAAGCAGAAAGTGTAGGACATTTTAACCCCCGACGAACTACAAGACAGGACATTTGTGAAATATAATGTATACACTATTTTAATGATACACAAAGAGCAGTATAACAATATTATTTTTATTACATTTGTTTACGTGCATTTCCGACGCTGGAATTTCAGTTAAACAACATGTCTTGCCTTGAATAGGAAAATTTTACTTCGTGTTCTTGTCTCCTTTATGTGTTCATACGTGTATATTTATGTATTTACTTCCTCGACTTGAAAAGTTGTTGCAGGACTTTTGCGACGGGTATTACATCGAACCAGGGGACGCTTACTCCTACCGTGCAAGTAGTCTCACCTCGATTTTAATGGGGTTCGCATTAGTCTGAATATGACACTATACACGATATTGTCCTTTTATTCCATGGACTACAAGATGTGGTTAACCCTTCGGTACTTCTTCGTTTTTTACTTATTTACATCCCTGTGAAGAATTTACTGGAGAATTGTTGACGTCGATAGTACCAGTTTTTATCATGCTAGATATAGAATGCCTAGCTTTTCACTTAAATATCTGATACGTACTGTGGTTTATTTATATTATTCGTTAAGTGATTTGCTAGTGATCTACTATAGAACCATAGTTCCATGATAGGTCATTAACACAGTATATGACGGATAACCGCGCAGAGGACAATTCTTTGCTCACTTTTGATATATTGGGACATGTTTTCCCCTGTTCCAAGAGGTGATACCAAAATATTGCTCGCATGGCTATAAATGATTTGATTTTATAACAAAGCCTATAAACATTCAAAGCCATGTTGGTACATGTATGGGCAAGAACCTTCTTGCACCCTAAACTTTTACTGACTCCCTATTGTGTAACAGGGGTCACCATCTGACCCGATATTAACCGATTAAATGGGACAATTCTGTCCGAGGTGCTATGATCTTTGTTTAATTTTGACGTTCATAGTGCAATCTCTTTTTCTTTAGGCCAAAAACCGTTTGATTGTGGTCCTTCAAATAGTGATGAAGAGCTTAAACTTTTTTAAATATTTCACTTATAAAAATGTTAAATTTATAACTACTGTTTCTTTGTACCGAAGGTTTATGACATTTTATTGTTAAAGGAGAGGTGTTTTCTGGCTTCGCTTTTAGGAAAGAAGCTGATGAAACCTGTGTTTCTTTCAGAACCAGCATTCACGTCAAACACAGCAGCACCACCACCTCAGCGTTCACGTCAAACACAGCAGCACCACCACCTCGGCGTTCACGTCAAACACAGCAGCACCACCACCTCAGAATAAGAAGGATCTGTGTAAGATCTGCTTAGACCACGTCATAGACTGTGTGCTGCTGGAGTGTGGACACATGGTCACTTGTACTCAGTGTGGACGAAGACTTGCTGAGTGCCCTATATGTAGGCAACACATTCAACGAGTCGTACACACGTTCAAAATTTAACAAAAGTTTTTTTTTCTTATTATTATGACTGCTATTATGTTACTCACTATCAAACCAGTGTTACCTTGAACAAATTCAAAATTTGTATAAAAGGAAATATGTTTTGTTGGTCTTGTTATTTTTTTTTCCATTTCATTTAAGAAATGAGTGAAAAAAAGATTTCTTTTAATTATGATAGAGTTATGCCTCTATCAGTGAGTCATGGTTCATCAATACAGTTCCATTCAGCCACAATAAGGACCACAAACTTCATATTTTGCTGGGCAGGGGGATTATTTATGGTGATTGTAACTGAAAATATCTTTTATTAATAAATCATACACATGGTTTACTCAATTAAATATTGTTTCATGTGGCTACCAGATTACACTATTTCGATGGGACCGTTTACTAGGTCAAATTCCAATGCAGATACCGTATTGGTGAAATAATATTGTACTGACGTGTAAAACTAGAAAGAAAAAAAAACCCCGAAAAAACTTCGGGATTAAATATCAAGGTCACGTAGTATCTGCTTTGCGAGACTCATTATAATGCGGACTTTATTTAGTCATTCAAACCTGATCATTTCCCAGTGTTTCAATTAAGAATTGAATGTTCATTTTTGCCATTTTAAAGAACAACATTTTGGTTCCAAAGGTGGGGGGGGGGGGGGGGGGTTGAACTGAGGACTGGCAAATTTGGTCAAGTGGAATAATTCATTTTCAGATCTTTGAATGATAGATATTTATTTCCTTCGACAGAATATTTATTTTCTTGACTTTTTCTGTCGTCAATTAATACTTGTCAGAATTGCATTGCAAATATATATCATAAACAGAACACATGTTTATATATAATTCAACAAAACATGCAAACACTAATCGCATAGATCGTTATATTACTAGTTTCTATAGTGAAGTGCATATTCTCCCTCAGTCCCTGATATCCAGGGATAGAACTTTGAACTATGTCATTTTGATGCATAAAAGCATCTCATAAATGATTTTAATATATTGATTTGTCACATTTTTAACTTTTTCTTCACTACTCCCAGATTGAATCTGAGGAAACTTGGTAGGTATTAAACAAAGTTGGTCCTGTACAGATGCTTTGAAAATTAACCAAAAAAAAAACTTATGTCCATTTACAAGCATTGTTTAATATCGCTGTGCAATATTTTCAACGTCTCAGGTGAACTATGTAGGCCCACTTGGGCCTCTTGTTACTTTTGTTATCATGTATGTTACGTGAAGATTCGATTTTTTATTGGTTTGCTTTGTACTCATTCTTAGGTTAAGTTTGTTTTGGTTTTTATTTTACATTTGAAAAAATGTGTTAAAATCATCTGACAAATGTCACGCTGATTTGAAAGGACAGGAATGAAACACTGTCAACAAATATGGTCACCATAAATTTTGAAAAGCATATGATTTAATTTGAACATCGACTTTCCATAAGTGCTCAGGAAGCCGGTGTGGCCTAGTGGATAAAGTGCTCGGCTCGGGACCGAGAGGTCCCGGTTTCGACTCCCGCCCTGGGCGCACAGGTGTTCTGTCTTTCGGATGAGACAGTAAAAACCGATGTCCCGTGTCACGGTAGGCGTGGCACGTAAAAGATCCCTTACTGCTTCAGTGGGTCCGTTGCAAAGGTAGAAATTTCTATGCAATGCATCAGGCAAATGTCGTCACCATATACGTGAAATAATCATGAAGTGACGTAAAACAATAATCAATCAATCAATCAATCAATCATATGTGCTCAGGAGAGAGTTGTGACGAATTAAATTCAGACTGACTGATTGTTCTTTTACGTCACTCCACGATTACTTAACGTATATGGTGACGGTATCTGCTCGAAGCATTGCATACAAATTAAGACCTTTGCAACGGACCCACCCAAAGCAATGAGGGATCTTTTGTATGCTACGCCTACCGTGACATGGAACCTCGGTTTTTACAGTCTCATCCGAAAGACAGAACACCGGTGTGCCCAGGGCGGGAGTCGAACCCGGGACAATATTTATAATGGTCTTGAAAATTACACAATAAATACTGTTTAAACCAACCCCGGACCTCTCGATCACGAGCCGAGCACCTTATCCACTAGGCCACATCGGCTTCGAATTCAATTCAGACCCATTTTGACCACTCGCTTTAACGTAAACATATCGGTTAGTATGTAAATGAGAAGTGGACAACACAAAGGAGTCGGGGAAAGAGGTTGGAAATTGGTGGCAATGGAACATGAAGTACATTATTCCGAACAATTACCTGAAGAAAAAATCTCTCAGAAAGCAGAAAGTAGAACCCTTGTCCCCTGTCCGCCCCTCAAAACGAACATGCTAATATTTCTTTTAAAAAGCAACAATTCTATTAAGTTTTGTTAAACATAGTGAACAGCACGATTCCTCCAATGCTATGACGTTCGCTGAAATGCGAGTCTATGGAACGCCATAGCTGTCTTAAGATCACATTATTAACAATAAATAGTCCTTTCACAACAGCATTACGTCAAAACAGTATAACATTAAGTAGTTTTTATATTATATGAAGTCAAACAAATATGATGTGAAGTCGAAATAGTGCGTTATGATGTCAAAACATTAAGTTATGAACTCACAAAAGCATATTATGGAGTCAAAATAATATGTTATGAAGTCAGAGCATATGTTATGAAGTCACACATTACGTTATGCAGTCAAAATAGTATGTTATGAAGTCATCAAAGTACGTTATTAAGTAAAACATTACGTTATGAAGTCACAGAATTACGGAATGCAGTCAAAATAGTATGTTATGAAGTCAAAACATTACGTTATGAAGTCACAAAAATACGTTATGGAGTCAAAATAGTATGTTATGAAGTCATTAAAGTACGTTATGAAGTCAAAACATTACGTTATGAAGTCACAAACATACGTTATGGAGTCAAAATAGTATGTTATGAAGTCAATAAAGTACGTTATGAAGTCAAAACATTACGTTATGAAGTCACAAAAGTACGCTATGCAGTGAGAATATTATGTTATGAAGTCAAAACATTACATTATAAGAAATAAATGACCATTTATAAGCATTATAAATATATTTATGGCGACATATACAGTATTACATTATTACCAGATTTCCGGTAATTTTATCATGCGCACGCATATATCTTATCTTGTTTGTTCATTCTAGTCAGTCACTTGCATGGTGCTAACAGCGTACGTCTCTAACATTCTAAAGTTTAGTGCTTTTAAATAGTGTTTATACGGAATTTAGTATCATCATCGTTTCTGTGTTTACGGTAAGACATTTTACTGACATTGGTCAGTTAATTACAGTTTTGTAATCGCGTAAATGCAGATAGTACAGAAATTAATAAACATTTCTTAAACAACAAAGAGGCCAACTGGCTGGGATATTTTCGCTGCTGTTGTTGGTTTTATCTGAACTAGCGCAATTCATTAATATTACTGCGGCACCAGTTTGAGGCATCTATATGCAGAACTCTATTAAGTCATTCTTGGAACTTCAATGTATTCAAACTGTTTCAAAACTTTCTATTATATGGAATTGTGATTATTTATCGTTATCATTATCCCACCGTAACCCCTTACTTCGGCCGTCCGAACATAGCTGGAGAACAATGAGATCTCTGTTATCAGGGAGTTTGCACGTTAAAGACCGTTTCTGACCTACATAAGTATCCTCACGGACTTTTAGCCACGCCCACAAGTGATAAACTGCAGCAGAAACTATTAATACATCTGTAAACGTACTCCGGCCGACCAAACCCTACATAGAGAACAATGAGAACTCTGTTATTAGGGAGTTCGCATGTTAAACATCTGGAGCGATACGTCACTAAGTCCGAACGGAGATTGAACTTTGATTTGGATGATAGACATGAAGTAATTATGTTTGGCATTAGCGGAGCAAAATTGGACAATGCTGATCACGTGACTCAACTGGAGAAGAAAATTACACTTATGGAAGGCCCAGTCAGGTCATTATCCAACTAGGTGGTAACGACTTGGATAGTAGTGCCATGACCATGGATAGTGCAAGACTTCTAGTGCTGAAGCTTATTTCTTTTTGTTCTATGTGGAGTAACCGATTAACATAAGTGACATCGTCATTATGCAATTCATGAACCGATATTCCACCAGAAATCTTAACCCGGATTGCTACAATGAAATCGTGCATGAGTGCAATGCGTTCCTGAAAAGCGAAATCACATCAAATCGCTCTCTTAAAATTCGTTATTGGAACATAAAAGGAATTAAGAACCCAATAAACTCGGATTTACAAAGACGGGGTTCATCTCAATACCTGTGGTCTCCAGCGCTACTACCGTAATGTGCGTGGCGCTATTTTGTCTGCACCGTACTGAAGCGACTGGCGTGTCAGGACATGGATTTACCCATAATATTTGATTTCAGACATTAATTAATTCTATGGTTATATCTATGCTTGCTTATTTACTCCATTTACTATTTATGTAGCTTGATGCATGCGTCTGACAATAGTTATGATAGCAACATATATACGAATATATATTTGCCCCTCTCACATGAAATTACTAATTAAAAAATATTGAAAATTGCTGCAAGTAGCATAACGTTATATCTGCAACTTTTGGAGACAGAATATGATCCTGAACTATTTATGGCGAACACTGGTTCGTCTTTTTACATTTCAATGATTCAAACGAATATACTATAAGACGATATTCTGACGAACACTGGTTCATATGATGAACACTGGTTCATTATTATTCATGCAGAACGACATCTGGTGTTGTCTATTAAGTAGGCACTGAGCCTAATACCGGTATGTATTATAAAGGTTGATAATGAACACCCGGTACAAAGATATAATATGCTAAAATATATATATATATATATATATATATATATATATATGTATATATATATAGGTGCACTGGCACCAATTGCTAACCAGTTAGTTAAGTTAGCTCCCTCACTTTGCACAATTATTTCAATTACATTCCTAAGCGATTTTTAGGCTAAATATAGGTTTTAATTTTCTTTTTTAAAGTCTACAATGGAAAACACCTCGGAAGCGCCGCAAAACAGAGACAAGTCCGTCAATCGCCGACCAAATCAGAGAGGGGATTAGGCAGGAATTGCCTGCCATAGTCAAACAAGTCATGTCAGAGGTAAACAACACAAGTACCAATCAGCCAAGGCCCCAAGGAAATCTAGAAGCAAACCAATTCTAACTCAGCTCAACTCAACGAGGTGCCGACAAATTCTCAGGGAAACAGTGAAAGACCCTTCACAAATGACGGTCAACGCCATTATCCATGCACAAGATTCAGGTAATCTGCAGCAAAGCGCTATCCAATACTCCATTGCTCGCCCTCTATCAGTAGGAGTCGATCCAAAAACAAAAGCAAAAATATGGGCAAACGAGTACATAGAGCTTGAGTCGCTATTGTCAAATAATTTAAACTCACCACAAAATAACTTAACACTGGTAGAAAAAGACGGCACCTTTTCAATCGTCCAAGCCAAGTCTAACGCAGCCAAATTCTATAACATCAGCCAATGGGACACAGCATTCCACATCTTCGTTGGGATTTACTGCGAGAGGTATCCGGAGGAATCAACTAAGCTGATGAAATATGCGGTAACGATTTCCACCTTGGCTTCTCAAGCGTCGTTCCAAGCAGCTTTAGCTTACGATAAAGCGTTCCGGATGTGGCGGGAATCAGACCCAAATGCTTTACCTTGGAATATTATCAATACGGAGCTCTACCAACAGTCACGGGGTCAGGCTATCCAATATAAAATTCCAGAACAACGCAAAGAAACCTCCCAATAATTTTCGTGACAAACAAGCTACAAGTACAGACAAAAAGAACCCGCACGTACTGTTTCGAGTACAATAACAATGACGGAAAATGCACAAAGCAACCATGCAGCTATCCACACGTATGCCAATTCTGCAGAGGATCACATCACAAAGGAATCTGTACAAAGGGGATCAAACAAGATCCAAATCAAACGGCCCCCAAACGAGATCCTCCACAAGAAATCTGGAGTATCAACAAAATAATGAAGCAATTGTCACACCAATCAAAGTGGAAAAATTGAAATTCTGGCTAAACGGCTATCCAACAAACAAAAAATCTTATCTCTTATCTGGCTTTCAGTTTGGATTTTCTCTATACCATTTCAAGGCAATAGAATTTTTCGAAAACATAACAATCTTAAGTCAGCTGTTGAGAATACTAGCAAAATACAGGAAGCTATCGGAATCTCAAAAAAGCAAAGGCAGAATCGGGGGCCCGTACGATGAACCTCCATTCATTAACATCCAATGTTCACCGTTAGGATTGGTTCCAAAAAAGGAAACTGGAAAATTTCGATTGATTCACCATCTCTCTTTCCCGGAAGGACAGTCAATTAATGATGGTATACCGGATGAGCAATGTTCAGTTAAATACCAAACGTTAGACCATGCGGTTAAACTTTTACAGAAATTGGGAAAAGGCACACTTATGGCCAAAAACAGACATAGAGGAGGCATTCAAAATTATCCCCATTCATCCAAATGATTTTGAACTTTTAGGTTTCACATTCCAAAACAAATATTATTTTGATAAAACTCTTCCTTTCGGTCTCAGTTTTTCGTGTAATCTTTTTTGAAAAATTCAGTGAAGCCTTACAATGGATAATGTACAAACATTTTACAGTGACAGGTTGTGTCCACGTTCTTGACGACTTTCTTTTTCTAGGTCCACCTCAGTCTAAGAAATGCTATACACATTTGCATCACTTCCTTTTACTCTGTAGAGAACTCGGTGTACCAATAAAAAATGAAAAAAAAAAACAGTTGAACCAACAACGAAAATTACATTTTTAGGTTTGGAAAATTGACTCAATGGAGTTTGTTATCCGTTTGCCAGAAGAAAAGTTGAAAAACTTCGCGAAACATTACAGAATTTCGCGATAAAGAAAAAAAGCCACACTCAAAGACTTACAATCACTGATCGGTCTATTGAATTTTGCGTGTTATGTGGTTACACCAGGCAGAACATTTTTGCGCCGTTTAATCGACCTAAACATAGGTCTTACAAAGCCTAACCATTATCGCCGCCTGACAAGAGAGGCACGAGCCGATCTTAAAGCATGGTCCATCTTCATCGAATGTTTCAATGGCAAAGCAATTATATTACCAGAAATTTGGCATTCTTCGGTTACCCTAAATCTTTACACGGACGCAAGCAATATTGGCTTTGGTGGAACATTTAGATCGAAATGGTTTTATGGACAATGGTCTGATGATTGGTTATGTCAACACATAACAGTTAAAGAATTGTTCCCCATAGTTTTGGCTCTAGAAATATTTGCTACTTCATTCTCAAACAATTGTCTCATTTTCACTCAGACAATATTGCGGTTGTATATATAATCAATAAACAAACATCGAAAGATCCAACTATTATGAAATTAGTGCGTAGGTTAGTGGTTTGTGCATTAAAACATAACATTCTTTTCAAAGCTTCGGCATATTCCAGGGATAAAAAATGTAGCAGCTGATCATTTGTCTCGTTTACAGATATCGGATTTCAGAGAGAGATTCCCCCATATGGAGCTAGAACCAACGATAGTGCTGCCAAACCAATTAACGATCTGAAACAGACGCCTGTGCAGTTAATGTTGAACTCTCTAGCACATTCATCAAGAGTGGCATATAATCAGCTTACGAACAATTCGTAGCGTTTGCGTACAAGTACTTCTCGGAAAAACCTGTGGAACCACATAACATAACCGTAGAACAAGTGATACTCTATATAGCGCATTCTTTTAACAAGGTACAGCGGCCGCCGCTACCGTTAATTCTCACGTCTCCGCCTTGACATATATTAGCAAAATGGCAGGGGGCCACGATTTATCGCAATCGTTTACTGTTAGGAAAGCTCTTCAGGGATTTACAAAATCGGCTAAAATCTATGGACAACAGACTTCCAATTACTTATTCTTTGTTAAAGAAATTGGTTGATTCAAACTAATTTTACGTGTAATTCTCTCTATATTAGAGTTGCAATGAAAGCCATGTATCTACTGGCTTTTTCATGCTTTTCTACGAAATTGGCGAAATTACAACAGGAAACAAAAATAACACGAAGCATTGTATCTTGCAGCAAAAACGTGCAATTCATTGGTCCATAGAAAATCCAAAAGAACTTCACATTACACTAGTATCTTTTTAAACATAATACAGGGAAGCACAATCCTACAATCGTTGTGAAAGCTATCGATGATGTAAACTACTGTCCTGTGCGTTCGTTACATAAATTCTGTAAACTCAAAGGTCAGTCGACAGGCCCACTTTTCTCTTTCGCGGACGGAACACCAGTTTCGAGACAATTCTTTTCTCAACAACTGTCTTTTTCACTTAAATGGGACCGGCTTAGAAAAATTTGAATTATAAAGGCCATAGTTTTCGGATAGGTGCAGCTTACATGTGCAGCATTAAATGGTGTTCCAGAACATTCAATAAAACTTATGGGAAGATGGCAGTCTGACGCATATAAAAAGTACATCCGAATATCGATGATCTCAACAAGTACAAATTAATTATATTCACAAAATTAACTAAACTAGTCAATTAGATTACTTAATAGGAAAATAAATATGTCATGGGGCCCCCACTCACTTAAAAAATTACATTTCGTCTTAGTCATGGGTTTATTTGACTCTGACTCGATGTTTAATCCGATTACAGTCATGGGTTCATGGGACTCTGACTCGACGTTTCATCCGATTACAGTCATGGGTTCATGGGACTCTGACTCGACTTTTTATCCGATTACAGTCATGGGTTCATGGGACTCTGACTCGACGTTTATTCCGATTACAGTCAGGGGTTCATGGACTCCGACTCGATGTTTAATCCGATTTACAGTCATGGGTTCATGGGACTCTGACTCGACGTTTTATTCCGATTACAGTCTTGGGTTCATGGGACTCTGATATGTCTATAAGTTGATATCAGATCACATACGTAGTATGGAACTATTAGTTGCATATAAACTTTACCTGTTCATAGTTATAAGTACCAGGACTCTGAATCACAGATGCGCTATAAGTTGTATATAGTTTACATTGGTGTTGAACACTTCCAATTGTTGATGTATAGATGTGGTCATGGCTTTTATGGGGCCATGAACTTCGAAGATATTATCAAATCGTTCCTAAAATGTTACTTATTTACGATCTTGTGAACCATATTGCATCTTTAACGTAGAAGTAGTTACTTGCATGTCTAGTCATAGCAATTTTGTTGATTTACATAATCATTTTACTCGTACTAAGTCCTTGTTGTGGTTGGCGGAAGTGTTTATGATACTCATAAACACTTGTGGCGTATTTTTCCCCAACTTTGAACTTGCCTTTCTTTGTTTAACTTTTTGCTCTGGCAAAAAGAGGCAGCATTTATTACTTTTATATGAATGTTTTAAATCAATATATATTTTGTGTAAATATTTTATATGTTCTTATTGCAACAGTTTGTCATTTGTAATAAATGACCATTTTCAATTCAGCTATGACTTAGTTTTATTATTCGGCTACGTTCAAACAGAGCACAACAAGTATTGATAGACATAAATGACCATTTATAAGCATTATAAATATATTTATGGCGACATATACAGTATTACATTATTACCAGATTTCCGGTAATTTTATCATGCGCACGCATATATCTTATCTTGTTTGTTCATTCTAGTCAGTCACTTGCATGGTGCTAACAGCGTACGTCTCTAACATTCTAACCCACCTCCTTCCCCATACACCTTCCTATAAATAATAAGTTAATCATGCGTGAACTATTAATATTAGGTAGGCGTATTTTTCCCCAACTTTGAACTTGCCTTTCTTTGTTTAACTTTTTGCTCTGGCAAAAAGAGGCAGCATTTATTACTTTTATATGAATGTTTTAAATCAATATATATTTTGTGTAAATATTTTATATGTTCTTATTGCAACAGTTTGTCATTTGTAATAAATGACCATTTTCAATTCAGCTATGACTTAGTTTTATTATTCGGCTACGTTCAAACAGAGCACAACAAGTATTGATAGACATAAAAGTATTTTATGAACTAATAAAGCATGTTATGAAGTAATAACAACACATTATGAAGTGCAATAGTAAGTCATTATGACAAAATAGTAAGACATGAAGCCAAATGTTAAGTTAAGGTCTTATACAGGGGCAGATCCAGGTTTTAGAGTTAAAAGGGGGCGAAGTCAGGCGAAGAGTATGGGGACTTCAATTAACCGTTCTCAGTCGGTACCGCAGCTGTCGTGTGAACGAAGCTTTTTGTGGTGCTATTCATGTCTTGTCCTTATCTTGTTGTATATGTGGTAAATTTTGTCATATAGCGGGGTCAGAGCTGATATTGTAATAAATCTGATTCAGCTATATCGCAAAATCCAGAGACCTATAATACAGGTTTCTGGGAAAACCCACTATCATTACTTTTAGTAGACAGAAACGAAGCATCTATACTAGGCTAATGCAGAAATGTTTGAAAAAGGGGTTGCGACCTGCCATGAATGCTTTTCAGTCAGGAGAGGATTGGGTTGAGGTTGAAGCCCTGAATCTAGCCAACATGACCTTTGTTGGCAAAGTTTTTCGATCAAAGGGGTTGCAACCCCGCATCCACTGCTTACTAACGGTTTATAAATTTTCATAAAACGGATAGACGGAGTTTAGTGAACGAGGGATTTTTTGTTCACTTGGATGAATTCTATTGATTAAATGCAGGGGCGTAGCCAGAGTGCAAATGATGTGTACGCACAAGAAAAGCAGGGAGTTTGGGGGAAAGGAAAACGACCACCTCTCTCTCTCTCTCTCTCTCTCTCTCTCTCTCTCTCTCTCTCTCTCTCATGAGGCACTATATTTATGAAAAAATGATGTGTATGCACGTGCGTATTTGGCGTAACGGTAGCTACGCCACTGTATAGGGAAAGAAATCAAGTCATATTAGAGCATACAATGATAAACATCAATACTGGAAAAGAAGCAAGCCGGTGTAGCCCAGTGGATGAGGTGTTCGACTCGTGATCGGGACGTCCAGGTTCGACTCCTGCCATGAATGCATCGGTGTCCTGTCTTTCGGATACGTAAGAAAGAGAAAAACGAGGTCCCGTGCCGCGGTAGGCGTGGCACGTAAAAGATCCCTCACTGCTTCAGGAAAGGTATAGATTTCTATATTATGCATCAGGTAGAATCCGTTACCATATGCATATACGTGAAATAATCGTGGAGTGACGAAAACAATACTTAATCGCTGGAAGAGAAACCATAACAAGATCTCAAGACCACGCCTATTTCCCACCATCGAGGGCTGGACACAGGTTCAAAATTACACATGCACTAGATCAGATAGGAAATACACATATACTTCTAGCTCATAATCAAATCTCAAAAGAGATAACAACAAATTGTTTACGAACGGACGACAAATGGTATTGCATATAATCTCTGGCCAGTAGAGCTTATAAAATTAAAACAAAAGGATTAATTTCAGTTGTTGGTTTATTAACATTGAATCACGGAAACGAACACAAACATATAATCTAGATACAGCAATTTTTCTCCTGCAAGCTAGACCCTTACGAAATAAACTTTACTCCAAGAGATTTTTGACCTGATAATTTTCTGTTGTGTATCTTGAAAATTAGACACTACACGAACATTGTATTGATTGATTATTGTTTACGTCACTCCACGATTATTTCGCGTACGTGGTGACGGCGTCTGTCTGATGTATTGCACAGAAATTTATACTTTTGCACCGGACCCCCCCCCCCCCTCCCGAAACAGTGAGGGATCTTTTATATGCCACGCCTACCGTGGCACGGGACCTGAATAGAATTCATCCAAATGAAAAAAAATCATCGTTCACTAAACTCTTTCTGCCTATCAGTTTTGAAAATCTATAAACCGGCCGCAGTGACTGAAAAAGCATTCATTGCAGGTCGCAACCCCTTTTCAAACATTTTCTACATTCGCCTAGTATAGATGCTTCGTTTCTGTCTACTAAAAGTAATGATGGTGGGTTTAGCCAGAGACCTGTATTATAGGTCTCTAGATTTTGCGATATAGCTGGATCAGATTTATTACAATATCAGCTCTGACTCAGTTATATGACAAAATCCACCACATGTACTACAAGTATAACAAGATAAAGACAAGACATGATTAACATTCACAAAAAGCTTCGTTCACACGACAGCTGCGGTACCGACTGAGAACAGTCAATTGAAGTCCCAATACCTCTCGCCTCACTTTGCCCCCTCCCCCTTTTCTTAACTCTAAAACCTGGATCCGCCACCTGTATAAGACCTTAACTTAACATTTGTCTTCATGCCTTACTGTTTTGTCTTAATGACTTACTATTGCACTTTAAAATGTGTTGCTATGACTTCATAACATACTTTATTACTCTATAAAATACTTTATGACTTCATAATGTATGTTTTGACTTCATAAAGTAATGTTTTGACTTCATAATGTAATGTTTTGACTTCACAACATAATATTCTCACTGCATAGCATACATTTGTGACTTCATAACGTAATGTTTGACTTCATGACGTACTTTAATGACATCATAACATACTATTTTGACTCCATATTGTATTTTTGTGACTTCATAACGTAATGTTTTGACTTCATAACGTAGTTTTATGACTTCATAACATACTATTTTGACTCCATAATGTATTGTGTGACTTAATAACATACTTCGATGACTTCATAACATATTATTTTGAATCCATACTGTATTTTTGTGACTTCATAACGTAATGTTCTGACTTCATAACATACTTCGATGACTTTATAACATACTATTTGGACTCCATAACGTAATGTTTGACTTCATAATATAATGCTTTGGCTTCATAACATATTATTTTGACCCCAAAATGTATTTTTGTGACTTCATAACGTAATGTTTTGACTTCATAACATACTATTTTGACTCCATAACATGCCTTTGTGTCTTCATAACGTAATGTTTTGACATCATAACGCACTATTTCGACTTCACATCATATTTATTTGACTTCATACAATATAAAAACTACTTAATGGTATACTGTTTTGACGTAATGGTATTGTGAAATGACTATTTATTATTAATAATGTGATCTTAAGACAGCTATGGCGTTCCATACTAGTCATTCAATGAAACTACAACACAGTATCATATAGGCAGCAGGTAAAAATCAACGTGTTTTCTATAGAACATTCAACTTTATTTATTTCCAAAAAGTGCCATCCCCCTCCCCCTTACAGAATAAATTGGTCGTTCCCTTATTAGATAAAATGTCAATTGTGGTATGACAAATTGTGTAAAACCGCGTAAAGTAGCGACGGTAAATTTAACAGTTTATCATGTCATGACGATAGTCGCTGAAAACAGCGTCAGCCAATGAAAATTCCTGTATTTGTATGACAATTGTTGGTAATTATTAGGAAAAAATATTTCCAAATTATTTCTTTCCTATCAAACTCATAGAATTTAATTCTATTTTGACGGCGACTAATCTGACCCCTGAAAATTAGAAATGAGACTAGATGTCTGTTCTGCCAGTCATTCATTTACAAATGTTAAAATATACAATTTATTGAAAGGTTTTAACACGAAATGACTGCAGACAAAAATTGCGAAGGTGGTGTCAAAGCCACAAATAAATTCAAATGGGATTCAGTATTTGGTCATTTTTAGAATTTCTCATAGGCCACTAGATTTATTGAATGGAAGACGTGATAAAACAAAGCACAGAATGTCAAGCAGCGTTCGCTCAATGTCATGTCTCATCTTACCATCAGCCTTTTATTCAGGTGTTGGAAAAATTTCTGTCAAAGTGTATTGTTGAACTTCTGTCTCCTTCTCTCCACTTTAGACGAGACAGTATGAACATGTGCTTTATCACCGTGTACTTTGTTACTTAAAATATCCTTTACCGCTTCCAGTGGTTCCACTAGAGTCGCGGATCCAGAAATTTTGTCGATAGCGGTTCCACCCCAATGAATTTTCCCAGATGGGTTTCCATCCATGTTTCTGTGTGTAAAGTTACTTATTTTATTTCTAAAAAGACAAGGAATCTCAGGGTGGGTCCTGACCCCCTGTCCACCCCTGGATCTGCACATCCATTGTATAGGATGAAAATTTTGATGCCCTCCACCAGGCAGGTGCCGCCACGATGTTATCAGTCTGGTGTAAACAATACACAGAATAAATGTATATAAACACAATAATATTATTCAAGAATACGCAGCAATTTATTTCAAAATGATATAATTTATGTAATGGTATAAGTTATATTTTACCTGAATGCATACACATATAAATAACAAACAATTATTATTATTGGCACTTATACAACAATGACATGCATAATTATTACGGTATTATATACATAATCATTTATTTCTTTGAAGAATTAAATAAGCTATTCATTACATCTTTTGCTCTTCATAAATGGTAAATACGCAAAGGTAACGTACTTACACAGTCAACTCATACGTTTCTATATATTTCTAACCGTGGAGGCAAGTGTCACATAAAACATAGAAACAAGATCAGGGGTGGATAAATTCTAATCGTGTAGATATTAATATAAATATTTTCTTTATATTAATCCATAGTTGTATTATATATTGAGAAATATGCTAATAATCGAAATTATTAAATATAGTCCTATCTTTTAAATTTTAATCTTCACATATCAATGGACAGACTGAATGCAGTAATTTAGCGCTTGGATGATGTTCCTGGAAATCCTGGTTTCGTTACGTTTAAGAGATTTGTTATTTTTTGTTTACATATAACTGATGACTGAGAATGGTTAAAAGTGACACAAAACCCGCCAAAAAAAAAAAAACCAACCAATACATACATAAAATATTAACTGGTAGCAAAATATTCCAAAAGAATCATTTTTCGCCCATACATTGTATATTTGACAAAAGTAATTTGTGAGCAGGGAAACGGGATGCGCATACTCTAAGCTAACGAGAAAGTAAAAAGAAATAGCTGCAGAAAGCGATGATAAGCGAGTTACATGTGCAATGTGAATGTAGTATTCATGTCAGCGTAGTACATTGGATATCCCAGAATTCCTGGAAATCAGGGGCGAAAACTCTGGTGATCATGTGGAGAAAGCATCGCCTGTGTGGTGAGAAAACCCCGTCCGCAAAGCATTAAATATACAGAATACAAACATTTATAAACACTGATGTTTCCGGATGATGGCAATATTTACAAGTACAAATATTTTAACTGTCAAACATTTCATACCAATGGAAAGGTCGTGACGAATACGCACGTGGAATGGCTAAGATTTGCCTCTTTATGAATCAACGCACAACTTGAATCCCCGATTAGAGGGATAAATTGATGTAAATGTAAAATATAATAAATTGCAAAACTTCCTAGTGTGAACAAAATATTTTCTTACATTTCAAGAACCTCCTTTTTAGACAAAAAAAAAAAAAGATTGTCAACAAGATAATGAGCTTTAAGCAGTGGTAGGTCAAGCGTCCATTTGTCCAAACGGAATGATTCTTAAATACATTTGAACCAAATTGTCCTAACTAAGAGGTTTTCAGTAAGAATTCAGTTCATTTCATAGAACATTTCTTCTGCAGCATCCCTCCCCTTGAATCTACCACTGTTAATATAGTATAATATACACCTAGAGTTAAAAGCATTAATCATATATTTGCACGATAGAAAACGTAATAAAGCATATTAGCAGTAAAATGTTCACACTCTCACTGTTAGATACCGAACTATAGATGGCGCTCGAGTGACTTGCGTAGACGAAGCGGTTATTCATGGATTGCACAGGCCGGAAATCGTCCGATATATCCAGGTCTCTAGTTTCATTTGCGTAGTTCCGGTACACATTGTGACGAAATTTCATTAACTGAAATGCAAAAAAAAAAGACAGAAATATGTGAAATACGCAAATGTTGAATACAATTGCACCACTTTATAGTTAACACATTTTTCCCCTTACTTATACCTCTCTTGGATGTATATGGAATATCTCAATGGAATGCATTTGCTAAAATTTCTAATGCATCATCAGCAAGCTCCAAACACTTGTCAACTAACAAACACCCCCTTTCCTCATTCCAAAAGAAAAATTGACAAGAAACTGCAGGTAAAACATTGACTACATAATACATCGCAAATAAAAAAAAAACTGATGAGAAATAAATAGTAGTAATAATATAATACTGTCAAACACATTTTATTCCCGAAGTCTTTATTTCTGCGTAATGCCATTAGAATGATTCCGCGCGAAAATAAGGTCCATGTTTTCCTAAATTTGACCATTAAACAATAACATGTACGTGACGTCGAGAAAATTATATCTCAAATATATATCCAAAGTGAAATAATCGCAAATAATGATGATGGTAAATCTAGCGAAAGTTATGTGATTTATAATGTACTTTTTTTCATATTTATTTCATACAGTGGACGATGTTTCAATAAATCATTTAACCACTCACTTGATCTTCTGATATCTTGATAGTTGATTGGAATATAGTCCAGAGGACGCTCTCAAAGCAGGGCGGCGTAGTAAGACTGCCTCTGTACCGGTAGTATACCGACAGATCGTCCGGAAATAACGATCTCAAAGGGAATGTCGGGAGATTCACGTGATCATCTGAAATGACAATGTTGGATCAGGAACAATAATTTCTGAAGCCTGATTACAGTTTCGTGTTGTGTTTTATTATAAATTACATATAGGATCCGAAGTGTATAATATGCCTTCGTATGGCCATTTTGTTTAAGCATAATTTCCAAAGAGTCCGAAGTGTAAAAAATGATCTGGTATGACCAATTTTAATGCTTTCCCTCCGAAAAATGTTAAGAACGTCGATTTATATGTGTATGTAAGATACGACGTCGTGTGTTTGAGGCGAAAACCGTCCAAGGATTTATTTATTTTTTTAACAAAACTTTTAATCACACACACCTACACACACACACACACACACCTACACACACACACCTACACACACACACAGACACACACACAGACACACACACACACACACACACACACACACACACACACATATATATATATATATATATATATATATATATATATATTATATATATATATATATATATATATATATATATATATATATATATATATATATATATATATATATATATATATTGATTGATTGATTTTTGTTTTACGTCACACCACGAATATTTCACGTATATGGTGACGGCATCTGCTTGATGCGGGGCATACAAATTTTGACTTTGCAACGGACCCACCCGAAGCAGTGAGGTATCTTTAACGTGCCATGCATACCACGACACGGGGCCTCGGTTTTTACTGTCTCATACGAAAGACAGGACACCGGCATGGCCAGAGCGGTACTCGAACCCCGGCCTCCCGATCAGGAGTCCGGCGCGTTACCTATATATATATGAGCTCGGGTAGCTCAGTCGGTTAGAGGGTCGGATGCATGACAGCTAGGTGATTCGGTACCATAGGTCATGGGTTCGAGTCCCAGACGGGGAACGAATATAAGTGAAATATAGGGTGCCTTGTTAACTGTAGTGTCTTTGTGCTTTATATGTTTTGTCTAATTAGTCTTTATTTTCTACAGGTATTTCTTCGGAGATCCAAGGTCCATAGTACTCCCAGGTGTTTCACTGATTCTATTTGTGCTTTATATATATATATATATATATATATATATATATATATATATATATATATATATATATCTATATATATGTATATATATATATATATATATATATATATATATATATATATATATATATATATATATATATATATATATATATATATATATATATAGGTAACTAAAAAAGAAAACTTTGTGTATAGGCATTTTACCACGCCGCAAGATCTCCTATTGAGTTTTTTATTAAAGGGAGTTGTTTCCCATGTGAGAAGGTATCTTCCATTGTGACGTCATACAATTTCTACAACGGTTTCCATAGAACTGGTTAACGTCACAGTGGTTTGAATAGGGGATAGGGGAATACCTCTGCTCTGTATAATGAAAAGATACAATATGTTGTTGTGATAAAAAAGTTTTGTTTAAAAAAAAAATAATAAAAACTGATAAAAATGAAAAATAAATAAAATAAAAAAAACTTTGTTAAAATCTAGATAGATATTCTGCCAAATGCATACGAAATTGTGATTTTCAATTTGTGAACAGTATACAAATTATTTTTACCACTTGATATTTAGAGTTGTCGTTCCTTATATACATCCCCCTGATGCTCAGAATGTGTTGTATTCTTACCTTTATGTGCTATCTGATAAAAATGATGGACGATGTCATCAAAATGATGATTATGATTCCCCACCTGTTCGAAAACAGAAAGAGTTATTGACAGTCATGAAAAAAATAAATATCCAGATAGGAATGAACATATTGCTCACGAATAAATACGAAAACTGTTAATGAATAAAACTGACCAAGAGTAATGACACGGAATGATACAAAAATCATTACGATAGCTACAAATTCCGATTGTAGGGAGCGTATAGGGTCAAACAGCCAAATTTATTAGCCTACCGAAAAAGAAGATATAATAAGAATCGGGAAAAATATAATTAATTGCGTTAGAAGAATGTAACTTTCTGTAAAACGAAGTCCCAACCCTGTCTTTCTATAGGCATTTTGGTATTACGATTTACATTTCTTCATACGTAAACTATCATTAATATTACTTCCAAAGGTACAGTTTTGTCCAAAATAGTGTGGTGTCCATCTCAATAGGATAATTGACCCATCGCTTGGACGGAAAATTTGTCAAATTTTGTAACGCCACAATGCATTAAATGTGCGTCAGAAGTATAAAGTATTGACGGTTCGTAAAAGAACGTGACATTCTGAGGATTTTATAGTGTTCTCATTATGACCTCATTAACCAACACGTCATTAGTCGGAGGTTTGTTGGACCGCAAATGACGACATTGTAAAATTACCTTTAGTGGAAGAGTGAATACACCTATCCACATTTCAGCATAGAAAGTGTTTAAGCGGGATTTTGATTGGTGTGCTTATGACGTCATAATCAAATGTCTGACTTGTCAAACCATGCATGACGTCATCAGAGTTTTATCTTGCGCTACGATGCTTGACTTTCGACGGCAGTAGATCGGTGTATTCACACTTCAATTGTTCTATCTAATGACGTCATAAACAAATGTGCTGTTTGTTGGAGATTTGTCGGCCGTCAAATGACGTCATCACAATGAAAGATTGCATTTTGAGGGAGGGTAAACTGACCTTTCCATTCATACTCGAAAAAACTGTGATGCCATTATATTTTTTCGATCGTAAATATACAGTAAGGCTCTTATCTTCAATGGATGGTCTTACCTCAAAAAGGAAGGCTAGTACCATAAGTCCATCAGATCTGTTCATGGCACTGTCAAATGTATCATACTTTGCATTGTAGTGTACAACGTGCATCTAAAACAAAAATGTTATAATGTTATGATATAGTGGGCGTGCTTTGACTTCATATGATAATAAACCAATTTAATGTAAAGTGCTTTGACAGAAATCAACTCCAGACATATATATAGAGTGGAGTTTGGTCAAAATGAACACATCTAAGTACATAAAGATAACTCATGATCAATTTTATGAAGGGTTACGTAAAAGGAGGAGCTGGGTTGCCGTAAAATTTGCCACTGAAAGTATGGAATCTAGGGTGTACATGTATAAACAAAGTTTTCTTTCGCTGTGATTCACGACTTGGAGATCCTTGAGAAATGGAGAGATAAAAATGGGCGAGTGGCATTGATTTAGATGTCCAATTCCCATGGATTTACATACCTCCATTGGATAATGCTTGCCGTTTATATCATGTTCAGATCCTCTTTTGTCCACCGATCCCCAGTGAAAATGAAACTGCTTCGCTTTGTATGTGTCCATCATTCCTCCGCCACTTATATTCATGTCGTTACCCTTTAGATCCACTTTTACTATTAGGAATAAGATAAACAATTTACACACGATTAATACTTAAATGAGAACACGTGTAATTTGCTTTATTTTGCTGTAGTTGCCACAACCATAGATTTTCTTTATAATTTTCTTTCATCTTCTATTTTTCAAAAATTCTTAATATTCATTAACAAGAAAATGAATTGTTGGTTTTCTTTTCATCTTCTAATGGATGCTAATCAATCACTTTTTATTAATTAATTAATTTGTTTATTTATTTATTTCTTCACCTACTTATCATGTATTTATGTATTCTTTTAACTATTTATCTATTATTTGTAAATTGTCTCATTTACTGATTTGCTGATTTCTTTAATTGTAAAATGTATGATTATTTTTCATGAACAAATTAAGGGCAGTAGATCGAATTATATACCCCTATAAAGACTACTTTGTACAGGAGAAATGCATGAAATTGATAGAAGATTTACTTTTCATATTCATCATTAGAATAAAAAAATGCACGGATTTGTTGTTAATTCTAATAATATTAATATCTCTGATATAGATAATAAACAATATTTGCCATGGAGTAATACAAGAGGTGGATTCCTGATTTTAATAAATGGAGGCCCATAAAATTTGATGATTTTTAACATATTTTATATCGTACTATGATTGATCTTGGGATAAAATGGAACGACCTCATACGTCCCTCTAAATCCGCAACTGAAACCCGGATTTATGCTTTACATACCAGTGTGACCATTGTTCTGCAATGTCATGTTAACCTCATTTACGCTATCATAGCCCCTCATAGCAAACAAGTTCAGGTTCTTATCTAGGATTGCTTTGGAGGTGTCTATGCTGATAGGAGATTGCAGATTACCCCCACATACTGGGTAATCGATGTACCATAAGTTTGGACCTACGTAGAAAAAAAAGAATCGAATAATTTCGGGTACGAAAATGCATTAAATTTAAAATCATTTATGCGCTTTTTCTTGTGCAAATGCGTCTGTGTAAAACATTTCAAAACATTGAAAAATGATAATATTCTGCATGCAATCATCCGAATGTACATTGCTCTGATTTTTGGCAAATATAAAAGTGCAAAAGGTATTTCATATGCCTTAATAATGAAAACGTATTTATCATATGCAAATAACATCGTGCACACGAAGGTAACAAACATAATGCGAGTTTTATATCTTTTTCTCTGAATTTTTCTAATGCAAATGAGCATAACATACAACTGAAATCCACACATAACCGTCACGTGGTATATATCACGTTCAGATAAAGAAAATTCTTTTTATAAGCTTCATATTCTTATGATCTCATGAAAAAAATTCAAACTTCTGATTTCTCTTTCATAAAAATTAACACTTTTATTAGTTTCTTTGCCAATAATGGCGGCACCCATTTGTTCTTCCAATATACAAAAGGGGAAGGGGAGGGTATTGTGCCCCTCCTGGCCACCCACACCCTTGTTCTATGTCCCTGTCGCCCTTCATCCGAAATACTTAGCATCGTCTACGCTGGCTCACACAATAATATATATATTAATCTTCTATAAGAATAAGGTTTCAGAAATTTGTTTCTTTAATCTCCAAAAAACGGGACACTTAAGAAATAAATGGAACTCGTCCCCAATATCAGATTTACAAAGGGAACATGTTCGTCTCTCAAGTGGAATATTTCCATCCTGTGTCAGTAAATTTTTGTCATACCGAAAAGCTTATACTTATGGGAGTGATCTCAAGAAATATATTGGCCATTGACGACAGTGTTAATAGTTACCAGATGTGTATGTTGACCTATATTGAAGACCTTTACAACATAGCATTTGCTGGCCAGCAATATATCCCCAGCTGACTTATGTTTTTATTTATTTTAATTTTTGTGATGAAGAAATGAAAATTAGAGGGCCACATTCAAAATACTTAGTAGGGAAATTAAAAATCACCATCAGTTTCGTAAAAATGATTCACGAAATTTCCCTTCCTTGGGTACCTAAGTACTTAAAATCATACCCCAGCATGAGGAGAAAATTATAAAGTTTTCTTTGGTATTTTTCTTCATAGTTAATTAGACAGATGGTAATACATGTAGATGATTAAAACAAAAAGAAATAGCCAGCACGTAACATGATTACAGTAAACAACAAAGAAGTACCAAAGGGTAAACCACATCTCAGGGCCCATGGAATAAAAGGACAATATCGTGTACAATGTCTTAAAAACAAACACAAAAACTAAAAATAAATCTAAACAAATGAGAGAACCCCAATTAAATTTAGGAGAGACCATTTGTTCGGGAGGAGTATGTGTTCCCTGCTTGTATACAACACCCGTAGTAAAACCCCTGCAACTACTCTCCAAGTTCATATATATGAGCTCATGAAGGAAACAAGGACTTTGAAGGACAAATACAGTTCAGATATCTCAGTAGAAACTGTATTTGATAAATGAATTAATTTCAATGAATATAACTGCCTTTATTTTGATCGCCTGCGACGTTAGATATTGTAACATAACTGTATTTGATTCTGTTAAATCTTGGATTACACACTTACCATATGCCCCTTCGTAACTCCATGTGTTCCCTATAAAGAAAAATATATAAAGTGAGTAAAGGGCATTATCGCTAAGAACCATGTTATTCTTGGCTTAAAACATGTGAACATTGTGAAAACATCTTTATTTATAGTAGCCCGACGACTTTAGTTTACCCTTTTCATTTGGTTTGAATAGCAAATAAATGAAGTAGCAATGATTGCTTTATATTCTATATAGTGTTATCAGGCATAGTTTGAGCTAATTATAAAAGAAAAAGTAGTAACATGAAGGTTTCTGTTCCCCAATTTTGAACTCCCAAGAAAAATGGAGCGAAATATTTGAAGTTCGGAATGACTTGACTGTCACTTGTCCTGTATTGGTTATGATGGTGTCATGGCAACAAGTTATGTAATGTACATGTACACATTTTGTCAAATCCGAACATCTTAGACTTTACCATAAGAGGCACGACTTTTAATCTACTGGACAACAATAGCCTGGTCACAACATTGGTAGACGGAGATTTAATGCTAATCTAGGTCACATGACCAAAATTAAAATGGCGACCTATATTTATGCAACGTGTAAATCTTGTTGAAACCATAACAGGACTTTTTATCAATAAAACAACAAAATGATTTTCTTTATTGCGAAACATCCGTCAGATCACTTTTTGTAAGGGAAGGTTTATAGTTTGCAAATCTCTTCTGAACATACACGATAACGAACAATTTAGGGGAGAACCCAACTTGAGTAGCACATGTCAGTGCATGCGTCTTTGTGTTTTGCGAAACGGACACAAATGTGAAAGGTAGAAGATTTACCACGAAAGCTTACCTCGTGTACATTATGTATGCGTCATATTTCTCAGAAAAAAGGCGACAAATATATAGTACAGATGTCGTAGATTAAATTCGCGTCAGATAGTGCTGATATCGTACGATTATCATTATATCATCGCACACAGACAAAGGTTGTTCTCGTATTATCGGGTTTTTTTTTTTCTTATTGGATAAAGCACCGGACTTTATCAAAGAGAGCCAGTCATGTACATATCTCTACTGTACTTTTGGCAAAAGAATTTATTGAACATTTTCAACAAGAAAATCATGAACAAACGTTTTACACATTTCCGATCGATTTCCCGAGCAAAACTTTTTAGAATTGATACAGAAGAGCTTAATTTTGTGTTGTCGCTTACTATAAAGCAGGATTTTACCCGAAGCCTCCGAACCAGACTCCTCGGGTATGTACATAGGCCAATAAAGACAACGACGTCACGTCGACCTCGAGAATATTTGCATGAATACACCTTATGCAAAAATTCCTACCAAACACCCACATTTGATGGGTATTTGGACGGCTGGTAATGAAGTTGTAGTCAGAATGCAAACTCGTATGAAACAGGGATTTTCCTGATCCCCCGGATGATTTTTGTGCAATTTCAAAAATACTTGCACTACGAAATTGCGACCTGTATCCCCATAAAGCGATTATTTAGTTATGATTATGTACCTACTTGACTACATTAATAAATTCTCATGGACTTGAAGTTTAATCTTGGAAATTTATTAATTTGTATGGATAGGTGAATCGTTACTTGATTGCAATACAGTTTGCAAAGTCGTTTGTGCCAGTGTTAAATTGTAATAAAAAGCGATGAAATATCGATAATTGAAAGGGTTGAGACAATTCAATATTTACATACAGATATGCGTACTGATCAAATCCTCACCACTAGTTGTCTATTTACAATTCAAAGATAGGGTCTTTGGTCAAATTTTTCAGAATAACATACAAGCTACACCAATATTGTAATTTTTCAGATTACAATCAATGTCTTGTATCAGGAGACGGAGTGTTGTTTAGGAACTGGAGACTCACAAAGCTGTGCTAGAATTCGCCCTTGTTTTTAACTGTCGACAAGTTTGGGTTCCACTCTTGTGAGCAAGTTAGAAGCAAGCCCATAGGAGGCAATTCAAAAGAGCAGGGTTTCGGGGAGAGTGTAGGGTAAACCTGGTGTCCCATGAAACATCGGTCCATAATCGGCGATTGATTGATTGATTATTGTTTTACGTCACTCCACGGATATTTCACGTATATGGTGACGGCATCTGCCTGATGCATTACATAGAAATTTCTACCTTTGCAACGGACCAACCCGAAGCAGTGAGGGATCTTTTACGTGCCACGCCTATCGTGACACGGGACCTCGATTTTTGTTGTCTCAACCGAAAAACAGAACGCCGGTGTGCCCAGTGCGGGAATAGAACCCGGGACCTCTAGTTTACGAGCCGAGCACCTCATCCACTAGGCCACTGCGGCTTGCCCATGATCGATGACCCCAAAAAATGGGGCTTGGTCCCCGGTTCCTAAGGGCCTTGGAAGGTTCGCATCAGTCATAGGTCAGCTAAGTTTTCCTTGCTTGACCGCTTATGTTAGCCCGTTGGTGCTGTTAAACATATGAATGCTTTGTGGACACGGACTACAACTCCATTAAACATCTTGGTACGATCTAATAAGTAAAATTATAAATACATCAGATTAATAGTATGAATAGTCTTACATCTATATTAATTGGCGGATTTAGAGGGGGTTGCAACTCCTGCAATCCTCTACCTGTTTGGTCGGAAACCTTTACCAAAAAAGGTCATTTTCAACCATTTTTAGGGCTGCAACTCCCCCCCCCCCCCCCTTCCTCCTTTCCAGATCGAATAGATCAAAACATTATTCATTGGGCACTGTAATCCCCCTCTTTCAAAAAATTTCTAGATCCGCCTATGTATATTCCTAGTTACCGATGCAGTACCGATTCGCAATTTGTTATTTTTTGCTAGCTTTTTTCCCTCAAGAATGTAACGCGTGTAATAGGGGCATCATTTGAAAGTCATATTTTTATCACAATGGGTAAGTGGTTTAATTCTAGGTCAAAGACATTAGCAGGTCCATCATGCGTGTTTTATGCATCTTAGATGACGGCCATTTATGCATCCCACGTGTACAAGAGGTGTAACCTTGGAGGACCTATGATAATACCAAAGTTATTTTGTAGCGTAAATCTCACTTAGGGGACCTTGGAGTTTATTGTTGACTACAGTATACTTATTCCCATCTATATTGGTGATAAGAAAAATGATCGAACAAAACATGTGATATTAATTGGCATTACGTGTTTTGAACGAATGTCAACGATGTTCAAATAAACATAAAAATCTCACGGAGCCTTTGGCTCACAGATAACAAAACATGGAATGGAAATACAAGTGGCATCGAGAATTATCATTTAACCACACTAATTGAGTGACGTTTGTTACTTCAATTGACCGTCCTAAGTCGGTATCGTAACCGCAGCACAATCGAATATTTTTGTAATGTTGTTCCGTATATATTATGATGTTGTCATTTTTGTGTGCAGGTCTTTGGTGATTTGTGTCATACAGCTTTGTCATATGTCTTCTGTTTTCTCTTTTACAATACATAAGCAAATTCATAAGGAATTTAATGATTAAAATGAGATTTAATTTTTATACAATATGTATTTGTTCTAAACTTGAATTTGAAGATAAAAGTGGGAAGGTGTATAAAAGAAGGGACCTAGGCGATTTTATACCATTGTGACCAGAACGCTTTGCACTTTATATATTATGAATATACATGTATAACTTTTAATACAAACGTTAACCACTGAACTGGAACATTCTATAATCTCCCATCCATGTAAAGTAAAGATCCATAGTTTTCACCCTGTACTAGGCTTACCTACTCCACATTTAGCTAGTCACCACGTTATACATGTAGGTGAAAAACACAAATGTTATGGTGTCATAAACAGAACAATTATCATTCTGCTTTGCTTGCTGCTGACAAGATCACATAATTAAGTGCAATCTCCTGTCCGCATTTTTCTCTCAATGCTCGTTGCAATGGATTGCTCATATGTGTGCATTGCATATGATTCCCTTAAATAATCGTATTCCTTAGCAACAAAACACCTTAATGAATGGGTATTGCTTTTTTCAATATGATGTTTATCTTTAAAGAAAACCGAACTCGTTATCAATATGGGGGGAGTATAGAGTACAGTTCAAAATTGGCAAATTTTTAGATAAGGATCCATGCTTTCAGGTTTTTTTTGTTACCTGACCGAAAGCTCTCTGGTTCTGTTCTTAGTTTATTCTGTATTGCAGTAAAAGAAAACCACAACCCCCGCCACCCCCCCAAAAAAAACCAAAACAAAACAAAATAAAAAAAACCCCCAAAACCAGACTGAATGATTCCATTATTTTATGATTATTTTAATGATGTGTCAAAGTTTCAGCCGTAGAAATCCCTCGCCAGCTACTTGTACCAATATTAAAATTTTGAAACGTCGAGACTTTTGCAAACAGAAAATCTCAAAATCGACTTTTGATAGGTAAACTACATGCATTTCACAGGGGTTCAAATTGTAGGAACACAGAATCATTAAATGGAGAGGTATATTGCATGCACCTAAATTAAAATAAACATGGAATAAAAGGTGTGGAATAGTATATCTAAAATATGTCTCCATACCAGCATGCTCTATCATTGCGAAGAAGATGCACATTGAAATATGACGACTGTTATAGTGTACACATCTCAATGTCTCAAAATAACGAAAATGTTAATTTTATATAATATTTCTCATATCATATTGTTCATTATGTTGTGGCTAGCGCAAAAGGAGAGGCGTACTCATCCCGCGTACTCCTCCCTGACGCATGGTGTGTTCCTCTCAGATGCATGGCGTGTTTTTCTTGGTCCGACTTGGACACATGGCGTGCTAATCCCGGACATATAGCGTACTCCTCCCTGCCACATCATGTGTTCCTCCCAGATAGATGGCGCGCTCTTCACGGACACAAGACTAGCTATTGACAGACACATTTTGTACTCGTCCGGGACACACAGCGTACTCTTCCTAGACACATAGCGCATTACTCTCGGACACAAATCATACTCCTCACGGAACACAAAGTGTGCTCCTCTCGGACACATGGTGTGCTCCTCCGGGACACTTAGCGTTCTCCTCCCGACATATTGCGTACTCCTCCCAGACACATAGAGTACCCCTCCCGGAACATAGCATATTCCTCCCTGACACCTTACGGGTTCCTCTCGAACACATGACGCCCTCGTCCCGGATACATAGCGTACTCCTGCAGGAAACATAGCATATTCCTACCGAATACAAAGCGTATTCCTCCCAAATACACGTACATAGCATTCTCCTCCCAGACATATAGCGTACTCCTTCCGAAAACATGGCGTGAATCTTGACATGGCATTCTCCTCCCGGACACATAGGGTACTCCTTCCGGAAACATATCCTGCTCCTTAACACATGGCGTACTCCTCCCATACACATAGCATACTCCTCCCAGACACATTGCGTGCCCCTCTTTGACACATACCGTACTCCTCCCGGACACAGGCTCTACTCCTGACACATAGCATACTCCTCCCAGACACATAGCATACTCCTCCCAGTCACATAGCGTATTCCTCCCAGACACATAGCGTACTCCTTCCAGACACATAGCGTACTCCTCCCAGACACATAGCGTACTCCTTCCAGACACATAGCGTATTCCTCCCAGACACATAGCATACTCCTCCCAGACACATAGCGTACTCCTCCCAGACACATAGCGTACTCCTTCCAGACACATAGCGTATTCCTCCCAGACACATAGCATACTCCTCCCAGACACATAGCGTACTCCTCCCAGACACATAGCGTACTCCTTCCAGACACATAGCGTATTCCTCCCAGACACATAGCATACTCCTCCCAGACTTATAGCGTACTCCTTCCAGACACATAGCGTATTCCTCCCAGACACATAGCGTACTCCTTCCAGACACATAGCATACTCCTCCCAGACACATAGCGTATTCCTCCCAGACACATAGCGTATTCCTCCCAGACACATAGCGTACTCCTTCCAGACACATAGCGTATTCCTCCCAGACACATAGCGTATTCCTCCCAGACACATAGCGTATTCCTCCCAGACACATAGCGTACTCCTCCCAGACACATAGCGTACTCCTTCCAGACACATAGCGTATTCCTCCCAGACACATAGCATACTCCTCCCAGACACATAGCGTACTCCTTCCAGACACATAGCGTATTCCTCCCAGACACATAGCGTACTCCTCCCAGACACATAGTGTACTCCTTCCAGACACATAGCGTATTCCTCCCAGACACATAGCGTACTCCTCCCAGACACATAGCATACTCCTCCCAGACACATAGCGTACTCCTTCCAGACACATAGCGTACTCCTCCCAGACACATAGCGTACTCCTTCCAGACACATAGCTTATTCCTCCCAGACACATAGCATACTCCTCCCAGACACATAGCATACTCCTCCCAGACACATAGCGTACTCCTTCCAGACACATAGCGTATTCCTCCCAGACACATAGCGTACTCCTCCCAGACATATAGCGTACTCCTTCCAGACACATAGCGTATTCCTCCCAGACACATAGCATACTCCTCCCAGACACATAGCGTACTCCTCCCAGACACATAGCATACTCCTCCCAGACACATAGCGTACTCCTTCCAGACACATAGCGTACTCCTCCCAGACACATAGCGTACTCCTTCCAGACACATAGCGTATTCCTCCCAGACACATAGCATACTCCTCCCAGACACATAGCGTACTCCTCCCAGACACATAGCGTACTCCTTCCAGACACATAGCGTATTCCTCCCAGACACATAGCGTATTCCTCCCAGACACATAGCGTACTCCTCCCAGACACATGGCGTACTCCTTCCAGACACATAGCGTACTCCTCCCAGACACATAGCGTACTCCTCCAAGACACATAGCGTACTCCTTCCAGACACATAGCGTATTCCTCCCAGACACATAGCATACTCCTCCCAGACACATAGCGTACTCCTCCCAGACGCATAGCGTACTCCTTCCAGACACATAGCGTATTCCTCCCAGACACATAGCATACTCCTCCAGACTGATAGCGTAACTCCTTCCAGACACATAGCGTATTCCTCCCAGACACATAGCGTACTCCTACCAGACACATAGCATACTCCTCCCAGACACATAGCGTATTCCTCCCAGACACATAGCGTATTCCTCCCAGACACATAGCGTACTCCTTCCAGACACATAGCGTATTCCTCCCAGACACATAGCGTATTCCTCCCAGACACATAGCGTATTCCTCCCAGACACATAGCGTATTCCTCCCAGACACATAGCGTACTCCTTCCAGACACATAGCGTATTCCTCCCAGACACATAGCATACTCCTCCCAGACACATAGCGTACTCCTCCCAGACACATAGCGTACTCCTTCCAGACACATAGCGTATTCCTCCCAGACACATAGCGTACTCCTCCCAGACACATAGTGTACTCCTTCCAGACACATAGCGTATTCCTCCCAGACACATAGCGTACTCCTCCCAGACACATAGCATACTCCTCCCAGACACATAGCGTACTCCTTCCAGACACATAGCGTACTCCTCCCAGACACATAGCGTACTCCTTCCAGACACATAGCGTATTCCTCCCAGACACATAGCGTACTCCTCCCAGACACATAGCGTACTCCTCCCAGACACATTGCGTACTTCTTCCAGACACATAGCGTGCTCCTCCCAGACACATAGCGTGCTCCTCCCAGACACATAGCGTACTCCTTCCAGACACATTGCGTACTCCTCCCAGACACATAGCGTACTCCTCCCAGACACATAGCGTACTCCTCCCAGACACATAGCGTACTCCTCCCAGACACATAGCGTACTCCTTCCAGACACATAGCGTACTCCTCCCAGACACATAGTGTACTCCTTCCAGACACATAGCGTGCTCCTCCCAGACACATAGCGTACTCCTTCCAGACACATAGCGTACTCCTTCCAGACACATTGCGTACCCTTTCCAGACACATAGCGTATTCCTCCCAGACACATAGCGTACTCCTCCCAGACACATAGCGTACTCCTTCCAGACACATAGCGTACTCCTCCCAGACACATAGCGTACTCCTCCAAGACACATAGCGTACTCCTTCCAGACACATAGCGTATTCCTCCCAGACACATAGCATACTCCTCCCAGACACATAGCGTACTCCTCCCAGACGCATAGCGTACTCCTTCCAGACACATAGCGTATTCCTCCCAGACACATAGCATACTCCTCCCAGACACATAGTGTCATGAGTGTCCAAAAACATAACAATCACTTTTGTAATTTTCCTCTTACCTATATATTCAATATATCATTTATTATGAATTTTAATTAATAAAATATTGCACGTTTTAAACCCGGTGTTACATGAGTAATTGACAAGGTTTTTGCTATAGGGTATTTTTCAGAGGAAATGCATGATGTAAATCAACTTGTATTTGGTAATCCTTATGAAAGCATGGCTGTAATAGTCAGTTACACTTAACCTATCAATTCTTATATTTTCGGTACAAAATTACTTTGTTTTATGATTATTCTATGTTCTGTCATAACCAAGTTTTGTTTGTTTCGTTTCATTGGCTTTATTGCTTATTCAACTCAATAATCATTTATAAAAAAGATAATAACTTAGTAGGGTGCCCAAGGGATGGATGATTCAGACTGAGGCGACCAACTGCCACCACAGTTTTGTGTACGGTTTTTTTTTTTTTTTTTTTTTGTCTTTTTTTTAATGAGACATCCAGCTCATTTATTTCATCTATGGTATTATTGTCAACCAGAGGAAAGGGATACATTTTTATATATTCACTTTCAAAACCACCCACCCCACCTCATCCCGCTATTTGTATTTGAACAAAATTATATTTTTCAATAAAAATATTTAACTTAATGGTCGTGTACTGCATATACATGCATATATATTTTTCATACTGACAAGGTTCTTTCATACAAATAAAAAGGGTTTTAAAGAGAACGCACTCGAGTGAAAATATTATATATGAAATAACAAATCTAACTTTTATAATGTTAATTAGAATTAATGGTTTAAAATTGTATAAATTTTAGAAATATAATTTTATAAATATCAAAATATACATATGTAAATAGATTACCTGCGCTTGCATCAATTCCTTGTATATAAGCGGTCAGGTACAAAAGCGCATACCTGAGGAGGGGGTTGCATATGTTTTGTTGGCACATTTTCTGCACAGTAACTCCAACACTTTGTCAAGCTCGCAATGAGCGACAAGCTTTATGTTTAAGTTGTAGAAGTCAAAACCGCCCTTTTAAAATTTGAATTGCCGATATTGCAATAAAATTTGTAAATTTTCTGGTTAAATAATTCTCTCGATTGTTAAGCAGGTAAGGTTACGTTAAAGTCATAAAGAAACTGACGATCAGACGTATCACATGGTTATCATATTGACTTCTCGCTTTCTATTGAGAGATAAAATAGTAATAGATGACACATGCGCAGATCTAATGTCTTAAAGACGAAAAGACGGGGAGGGGGTTTAGTTTTGTATTATTTGGAGAGTTCGTGGAAATACACGTGAAGTAAAACTCCTCGTGCACAATTTTAGCAACCCCGCTTTGTTCCTGAATAAAATATTAATGTACCTTGGAAGATAATCTTTCAAGAACAACTTGAGGAAGGGGAGGGGGTACGACCTGTAAAATCAAGTGCACACACACACACACACACACACACACACACACACACACACACACACTCTCTCTCTCTCTCTCTCTCTCTCTCTCTCTCTCTCTGAGCTCCGCATATGTCAGCTGGTCTTTCAATAGTGTTCATAACGCAGTTTTAACGAAACCATTCTTCAAATTCTTTAAACACGTGTTTTGATACTAATTTATTGCAAAAACTTTTCAAAAAAACAAACAAACAAACAAACAAACAAAAAACCCCAACACAAATCAAAACAAACAAATAATAAAACGAACACCCCCCCCCCCCCCTCCAAAAGAATCGGACTTGATTTTTTTTTTAATTATGGTGAAAAGGGATTTTTAAAGATTGGAGAGGAGGGGGATACATCCTGACCAATACAAATATTGTTCAGGATGTGTACGTATAGTAAGTCTTAAGTCTTTCTTCTGATCTGATTTTCACCTCTGCTGCTCACATTTATATCACAAAGTCGTTAAGAATATCGAACACGGGAGATATTCGTAACCCCCCCCCCCCCCTTTTCTTTTTTTTAATGTCATATCTTCACCGCTGAAGTATGTGGTCCGAGGACATAAATATCTGTGGCATGTCCAATTTGAAAATCTTCAAACATCAAACAGTTGACCACTTCATTATTTGATTTTGCAACATCATACACTCGTCATATTTGATAGGAGTTGTCATTATTGTTGACAGGAATGTAAGTATCAATGTTATTTGGAGTCGTAATTGTTTCAAGTTATGAGGCCTGAGGGACTCCCACAAATATTTCATATTGCCTCTCATATAAGTAAAACCCTTTATTCAAGATACCACGTTACAACTTTAGAAATTAATATCATTTAGTCCCTCCCCAAATATCTTGTCACGCCCTGCGGAACTGTATAAACTAGCATTAAATTAATTTAACTTACGTATATGAGCAATAATGTGGGTGAACACAATCAGAGAAACAAACACAAACTTTTGTCTAATCTAGATCAATTGGTTACTGGCCCGGACCGTGATCGATAGGTTTTGGGTTCGAATGCCATCAGTAACTGGTAGAATAAAAAGCAAAATTATTTCAATATCTTAAGGTATGAAAAGACAATAGCGAATTGCGATTGTTGAGATTGTGTATTGCCATATATCGACTGTGTATTTCGTACCACGTACTGAAAGCCTGATAGGTACACGTGTCACGTGTTATAGAGATCTTCATGACATTCAGAACATGGGTCATGCCGTCAATTCAGAGTACATGTACATACATAGCTGTATTATCATATCTTTTCAATCTCGAGTTTGTCCTTGTAGCCTGCAGGACGTATGACCTACAACCTCGAGTTGTGATGACAGAGAGGTCTACATTTTTTAAAAGATTTCCATTACGCAGATTAAGTTGATTTTGTAAAGGTGCTTGCCTGATAAATTTGTCTCTCAATGTTTGCCATATTACCGATCTGTTGGTCACAATAATAATAATAATAATAATAATAATAATAATAATTATAATAATAATAATAATAATTATTATTATTATTATTATTATTATTATTATTATTATTATTATTATTATTATTAGGTTTCACAAGTTTCACTTGTGAAACCTTTTATTATTCTACTGTCTTTTCTTATTATTATTATTATTATTATTCTTCATCCGTTTTTTTTTTTGTGACGGCTCAGAAATCACTCATTATTAAAGATATTACTATTCTGTTTTCAGTGTTCGATTCGAAATTAAATTTTCAAGATTTGATTTTTTTAATTTTCTAAATTACCGCTTATAAGCGCGCAGCGCCACCTACAACGCCAAAATTTTGAATCGCTATATCTTCCTTATTATTTGTCCGATTGGAATGAAATTTTCAGCATTCGATTCAGAAAAGGAGATGCAAGATTTTATGTCACTGCGTCAATTTCGTAGCTCTACCCCGAAAAAGTTGACCTTGACCCGATTGTTTTCATTTCAAAAAAAATATTTCAATCTTAGATTTTTGACAGTAGGATGAAAGATTTTAATGGTCTGATTTGGAATATGAAAAATTTTTGAAATCGGACCCTAAATAAAGTCACAATGAGCGTGGGAAAATTCGCTATGACGTCATCAAAGCTAATTAAATATTCATACGTTAATATCTCTCTTATTAAATGAGATATCGGCATGAAATTTTATATCTAAACATGTTTCCACATTCTTAATCTACCTCTAGAATGAAAATGGCATGCTGCCAATATTTTTGAAATTATTGAAAATTTTCGAATCAAATCTTTGGCAAGGTCTAGCGACTTTATTTGCAGTCGGATTTTGATCGGGTTTCTTCCATTCGATAGAGCGTTCAAATACCTACCAGTAAAGTGTTCTCAGATTTTCGCTAACTCTTACGGTTCTCGAGTTATTTGCGTTTGAACACGACAACCCCCTTTAAAGTGATGTTTGTGACGTCATCAACACTCATTAATTATTCATGAAATGTTTTCGCCTATAGCTCGCTTATTGAGGAAGATAGAGGTGTGAAATTTGGTAGCATGATAGAGATTGAGGAATATCTACCGACTGACAAGAGGAATTTGGCATGGAGCCAAATTCCTGAAAATGACGTCATACTTTGTAAATGACGTCATATCTCCCTTATTTTTCATCGGATCGAGGCGGGGACGGTTGAAATCGATTCTGCGTGAAAAAGTAAAATGGTAAAATACAGCAACAGAATTTCGATATCTCTTACCGTTTTCGTGATATTTGCGGTCATAGTTCAGTGTTTGGCCTTTCCTGAAAATACAATTTAAAACTTCAGGTACCTGTGTCTCGCTTATTGATAAAGCTAGAGGTATGAAATTTGGTAGCATAAAAGAGAATGCAAATATCTACCGACTGACAAAAGGGAATTGGCAAGGTGCCAAATTCCTGAAAATGACGTCATACTTTTCTAAATGACGTCATAACTCCCTTATTTTTCATCGTATCGAATCGGGGATTGTTGCAATCGATTCTGCGTGAAAGAGTAGTTAAAGGAAAAAGGTCTGGTCTCAGATTTTCGATATCTCTTACCGTTTTCGAGATATTTGCGGTCAAAGTTCAGTGTTTGGCCTTTCCTGAAAATACAATTTAAAACTTCAGGTACCTGTGTCTCGCTTATTGATAAAGCTAGAGGTATGAAATTTGGTAGCATAAAAGAAAATGCAAATATCTACCGACTGACAAAAGGGAATTGGCATGGTACCAAATTCCTGAAAATGACGTCATACTTTGTAAATGACGTCATATCTCCCTTATTTTTCATCGGATCGAGGCGGGGACGGTTGGAATCGATTCTGCGTGAAAAAGTAAAATCGTAAATACGGCAACAGAATTTCGATATCTCTTACCGTTTTCGAGATATTTGCGGTCAAAGTTCACGGTTTCACCATTCCTGAAAACACACTTTTCAAATTCAGGAAGCTGTGTTTCGCTTATTGAGGAAGTTAGAGGTGTGACATTTGGTAGCATGATAGAGAGTGAGAATATCTACCGACTGACAAGTGGGATTTGGCATGGAGCCAAATTCCTGAAATTGACGTCATACTTTGTAAATGACGTCATATCTCCCTTATTTATCATCGGATCGAATCGGGGATGGTTGGAATCGATTCTGCGTGAATATTTAACATCAACGTTGTAACCAACAGAATTTCGATATCTCTTACCGTTTTCGAGATATTTGCCGTCGAAATTCATGGTTTCACCATTCCTGAAAATACACTTTTCAACTTCAGGAAGCTGTGTTTCGCTTATTTATAAAGCTAGTGGTGTGAAATTTGGTAGTATGATACAGAATAAAAATATTTACCGACTGACACGCTTATTTTACATCGGATTGCTACCAAAATAAATCCTATGCGTGAGAAGGGTTCACTCTTTTAAATTTAATTTTCATAAACTTCCTATGATATTTCGTTATCCCTAGGAAATCGGGGAAAGCTATCGAGATCCACCCTCAGAAAGCGAGAAATACGCGCCGTATTTAGCGAACTAATCACTTTCAATTTCTAAAAAGCTGCTTTACTTTGAAATTTCATCTTTCGGCTATTAATTCTCACAGACACATACTCCCGTTTAATGAAAATTTTTTTCGAAATATACGGCTTTTCAAGAGAATTACGTAAGATTTAATATTTTTCGATTTTCGCGTATGTAGCTTTTATTTTTAATGGTAGATCTCTCAAATTTTCACTGTTATGTTCTCTAGGTTCATATCTTTAGAACTTTTATCGGCCGATTTTATCTATCTCTTTTAGTTTGAACTCTATTTGAATTTAAATTTTTTTAAAAATTACGTAATGTTCATAACTGTATTATTTTTAGCTTTACAGTTTCCAAAACATTACGAAAACGATTTTGCGTAACGATTTTATATGAAACATGTTTCTCAGTATTTGAAAGTGAGCAATTTAAAGGTTTTTTTTAAAAAAAATATCTTGCTTGCGTAACTTTTAATGTATTGTTTTATTCCTCGTATGAACAAAGTATAAAAACAAGAGTTTGAGAAAGCATTTTGAATTCGATTTCTTAAACAAATATCAAATTTTGGGTACTCTACCGATGAACAACGCAATAAACACACTTCAGAAGCGCTGTGAATTTGCCTTGCTTAATACCTTGCACGGCACCGCTGTTATACAGGACTTCTTCCATGGACAAGGCGCAGTAACTCGCGATTAATTCAATCGCGATTTAATGTGCTTTATATAAAATAAAGTTTGAGAAAGTATTATGAATTCGAATTCTTAAACAAAAAAAAAAAACAAAAACAGACAAACAAAAAGAAACAAAAAAAAAAAAAAAAAAACCAATGATTGCATTCTACGAGCTACTGCTGAACAAGGCTATAAAGAAATCTTCTCCGAGCGTCGGCATTACACATTAGAGAAGCGCGGTGAATTTGCCTTGCTTAATACCTCGCACAGCGCCGCTGTTATACAGGACTTCAAACGTGTGTGAATTAATCGCGAGTTACAGTGCTTTACCTGTGGAATACGAGACATTGTCAAGTCTTTGTTTTGTGTATTGGGGAAAGCGGCATTACTAAAGGCCATCGCGAGGAGAATTGTTTATTGCAGCAGAGTGGCGATTCAAGGTCAAACATCTGTACACGCGAAATACCTTGCGTAAGTTAACAAATAAACAACATAAAGCGGGGTGTAAGGACTGGAGATCTAGGTTACACGTGCAGATTGTACTAAGTGTGACTGTCCTACATCTTTCTTGTTTCAAATATATGGTCAAGCCGCTGTTATACAGGACTTCAAACGTGTGTGAATTAATTCGCGAGTTACAGTGCTTACCTGTGGAATACGAGACAATTGTCAAGTCTTTGTTTTGTATATTGCGGGAAAGCGGCATTATTAACGGCCCCATCGCGTGAGAGAAGGAGAAATTGTTTATTCCAGCAGAGTGGCGATTCAAGGTCAAAACATCTGTACACGCGAAATACCTTTGCGTAAGTTACCCCCCCCCCTCCCCCCCCCATAAATAAACAACATAAAGCGCTTGGGAGTAAGGACTGGAGATCTAGGTGTACACGTGCTAGATTGTACTAAGTGTGACTGTCCTACATGTTTCTTGTTTCAAATATATGGTTCAAGAGTAGTCGATATTGTGCGATGTAGGCTTCAGTACAATGTATATAATCTAAGTCGCTGTTACTTACAATTTCTGCAAGTAGATTGCGCAATGTGGATACCATCACTAAAGATCAGATATCTGGATCGTGAAAAAGAATTGTGTATTAGAGTAGGAGATCCCAGCTTCGTTGCTTCGACTTTAACTTGTGAAACCTACTCGTTGCTTTAGCAACGAGCTCGTTTCTAGTTATTATTATTATTATAATAATAATAATAATAATAATAATAATAATTGTAATAATAATAATGATGATGATAAATAGAAATGAGTATATAAATAAATAAAAATAAACTAAATAAACACACAGAAAAAAAAATTAACAAATCAAGAATTACCATATCCACATGCCACATCACTACCTTTAATAAAATGGGTATGGGGACTTTTTGTCCTCGTTAGATATTTTCTTTTTTGTTATTGGTTACGCTTTATAGAAACACTGCCCTAGCTGCATTGCTATTTGTCCTTAATTTTGACATTAATGCAGCGACGTGGCATTGTAGAATATCATGATTAAATGTGTGATTGAATAACACCAATCGGAATACCCAGATATTATCCTTAAATACATATACTCTGTGGCCTACAAACACCGATAGTGGAAAACACTTGAAATCAAACTTGGATTTCTGTTTTGTTTTTGTTTCTGTTGGTTTGGGGTTTTTATTTTGGGGGGGGGGGGGGGGCGGGCTGCGTTCTGTTTC